>CM060950.1:439173297-439773297 GCA_030765055.1 Mantis religiosa
AGTCATTCAGCCCAGGACAGGTAAATGTTGTTCACCAACCACTTGTAAGTGCTGACAAACAAAATCTTATTACCTCCATTACACGTCAAACTAGGTTTGTTTAAGAATTCTGTGAAAGCAATGGTTTGTGGTGGGAGTGCATTTCTGTTCCTGAAAACTAATTTCCAAAGATCAGTGAAGCAAACTTAAAAGAGGGAATATTTGTTGACCCTCAAATTAGACACGATACACAGTTTGAAAGCAAAAATGAGCTGCATGGTTCTCTTTCAAAAACATTGTCATAAACTTTCTTGGAAACCACAGTGCAGAACCTGTCAGTGAGCTGATTGAGAACTACAATGTCATGGGATGTAATATGTCCTTGAAAATACAAATGTCAGACTGCCATCTTGACTTCTTTCCTGAGAACTTCGGCACTGTCAGTGACAAACATGGCGAGCATTTCCACCAGGACATCGCTGAAATGGAAAGAGGCTACCAGGAAAAATGGACTCCAAATATGTGGTAGACTACTACTGGACACTCAAGAGAGATGTTTCTCAAGCAAAGTACAGTCTAAAGTCTAATTCACATACATTTTAGGTATTAAAAGGTACTCAAGCTAAGGTGCTACACATTATTAACTGTATAATTAGCTAATTAAATGTATAATTACAAGAAATCTTGTTAACGCAATTACTCAAAGACTGTGGATGATGGAAAAGTTGTGGAAAAGATTTTTTATCAGCACATAAAATTCAGTAAGAAAGACCATAGAGAAATGCTATATAAAAGTAATTGTTCACAAATGTGGAGCTTACTTTATTTCATGATTTAGGAAATCCTCTACACTATAAAAGTTTTTCTCCATTAAGAAATTAAATAGAGCCTTTTTGAATTTTGGTTTGGACTCAATATTCTTCATACTCTGTGGTAGTTTATTGAATAAATGTAGACCAGCATATGTGAAGCTACTTTGATACAGATAGGTTGTGAAATATAGATAATTATATAAAATACCTAATTTATGTACCTGAGATAAATGTAAGGAAAGAATTCCTGTGTTCTGTATATTGTGACCTTGTTGGTTTGTAAAATAAAAGTGAAGTTCAGAAATTCAAAATGCTCTTTATTTCCGCAGAAAGGCAGTTTGTACACCCCTTACAGGTTCTAAAAGTGATGTGTCATACACACAGTAGTCTGGTTGCTTCACTACACATACACAACTGAACAAAATCACTCACAGTACACTTCAAAGGTTCACAGTTCTCTACTTTCAACTCATTCACAAGTCCAGTTACAACTGTCCCAATAAACTAGCCACGGCTTCTTTTATATCTCCACTCATTGTTCTAGAAATTAGTGGAATGTTCTCTAACAATCAAGACGGCACCAGAAAAAAGACAAACCTTCCAGATATCTATCTGTCTCTTTCTCCGTTTCGGCAAACTTTTATCTCCGCACTACACTATCTGTCTCCTTGCGCACACCAGCTGCGCTCGTCCAGCAATGCCTCGTTGTATTCAGATAGTTAGGATGTTAAATATAGATTTTGTATCAAATACCTAATTTATGTACCTGAAATAAATGTTGATTTGTAATGTTAGGCACTTGATAGTAAAGCAATTGTTTCTCTTGGACTCCAGTATTTTTCAAACTTCTTCATGATCAGTCACTGAAACAGTTTTCAAGATATATATATATATATATATATATATATATATATATATATATATTACAACTTCAAAAACTACAGAAAATAATTATATTACAGTGGATACCTGCACATTGTGGAATTGCTGGAAATGAATCAGCTGATTTTCTTGTGAAAAAAGGTGCAAATTTAATTCAGATCAAAAGTATAAACTTACCCTTTACATCCATAAAAAGATTAATCAAAAGCAAATATAAAAACAAACAAAACCAATCAATATCTAACAAAGCCAAAGATAAAAAAAGGGAACATTTTAATTAAAAATCCAGAAGTTATTCCAGAAATCCCACGTAAAGCTGCAGTAGCAAATTTTAGATTCCTTACGGAATATGATTATTTGGCCAAATATTTACACAGAATAGGAATTTATACAAGTCCAAATTGTCCTCTGTGCAATAAAAAAGAGGAACTGACTGAAGATCATCTTTTAACCTGTGAAGCCCTACCTGCCGGACCCACTACACAGAAATATTGGAGAGCAAGAGAGCTAATGGCTTCATTACCAAAGCCTAGCATTTGAAAACAAAAACATATATATAATATAAACTCGAGGGTATCTACCGGGGCATTCCACACAGAGTGAAGACTGACCCCCCCCTCTAACGACCAGGGAGTTACTGAGCTTTCCCAAAAGGGCACCCGGCGCCTCCTTGGGGCTTTCCATAGTGCAAGACCTAGAGACTAGCAAGCCTCCCCATCTGGTCCTGTGGACTCAAGATGGGATGGAAGTGGATACGCCACTTACGTGCGCCAACCCCATAGGGGAAGGCTACCGCTTAACCTCAGTAGGGCCGCCTGATGATCTAGCACACCTTCTACTAGCTATGCAGGCTAGTACGCGGGAATACATGGCTTCCCTGAACCCCATCCGGAGACGTACCCGATCTCCCACGGGTCTCGGGAACCAGTCCCTTCGAGTCCAACCTAATCCGAACAACAGGGAGGGGCTCGAATGTTCGGCCCGAGGTTCCTCTAGTAATGTCAGAGGTACCACGAGTGCTAGGGTTTCACAGCGCTCGCACCACAGCAGTTGAAGGGGATGGATTCCCTCCTCTACAGGGAGGTTTTCAAGATATTTTGAATATATTTCATAGCTTGAATTACACCCTGATATATTGCAATTTTGTGCATGTGTTTGGAAAAATAGTCATGAGCTGTTGCCAGGCAGCTACAAGTGATTTGCATGATAGATCAGAAATTAAATACGGATGTCAATGCAGGAAATTGCATTTCTTTCCTTCAAATTGAAATATTCGATTTTTTTTGTTGATGTCTTTGTATGTGGAATCGGTAAATCGTTTTACAGAACTGAAATAAATGTATATAAAATTCTCCGGGTACAGTAAAACCTCTTTAACTCACCAGTTTGAAAAAATGTTTAGCATAGTGTGACTTTGTGGGTTTGTAGAATTAAAAGGCCGAGTTGCAGAAATTAAAAATCTCCTTTATTTTCGTTGAAATACACTATTCCATTCTCACGTAAGAATATTACATCACATATACACAGTCTTACAAGGTCGATCACAATAACAGTGACAGCAGATTACATCTTTAGCTCTTGTTACAACAACACAGCTGGCTATCTCTCATTTCACAACTGAGTCACAACCACAACTGTCCTGCTAGCGTGTCACAATCCCTTGTATATCTCCATTCATGATTACCAGACTGTTCTGTCAATCACTAGAAGTTTCTGTCAAACAAGGCCTCTAGTTACATAATTCGAACATTGTATCACCTTCGAGAAACGTAACTTAATCTACCCGGCGAGGCCTTTGCCTCAGTTATCATGCTTGCCGGCGTTATCTGTTTATGCAAGCTCGTTATCTCCGTGAAACCTATCCGTCTATTGTGTGCCAAGCCGCCTTATCGCGATCGGGTTCGCGACAGTGCTCCCTCCTCAAGGCTGGTCGTCCCGAACAGCACCATCGTAGAGGGCCAGACGATCCAAGTGTACCACCAGCATCTTCCCTCGGGACACCTTTTCGATGCGGTAGACCACGTCGTTAATCCTCTTCACTACCCGGTACTGTCCTTGCCACGGCTGTTGAAGTTTGTTGATTGTTCGGTTTGCTCCCAGGTGTCCTCCTGAAGTCCCGACGTGCACTTCCTCCAAGACCTCCGGGACCTTACTTCGGGGAACTACCAACTGTTCTGTCTGCGTCTTCCCAACAGGCGATTCCCATACCCGGAACAGCACGCCCTCTCTTGTCTTCAGTGAGTCCCATTGGGCCCAGTACGACTTGTAGGTGCCGCTCCTCGGTGCGATGTCCTCCCAGACGGCCCCGTCCCAGCCTCCACTTCTCCCAAGAGTGGCCCTAAGTCTGCGTCCGCCAGCTGCTCCCTCCTCAGGCCTGCGCTATCCCAGCCATCCGCAGGCACTGCGTGACTACTCGGACTGCTGCGACACGCTACTTCTCTTCCACTCTTGTGCATTGGCCGCACTTCTCTGGACAGGGTCTTCGGGACATGACGTCTGCGTTGCCGTGGCTCTTCCGTCTACGATGTTCAGAGTTGAAGTCGTACTCCTGCGGCCTCTGGACCCAACGTGCTGTCTGGCCTTCCAGGTTCTTGAGGCTCAATAGCCAGGTTAGGGCGGAGTGGTCAGTCAGGTGGAATGGCTGACCATATAGATACTTGTGGAAGTGCTCCAATGTGTTTACAACCGCCAGTATCTCTTGCCGGGTGACGCAGTAGTTCTCTGCCTTGGCTGAAGACGCGCTGGTATCGTCTGAGCAGTTGTCGAACCTTCTCGAGCTGCTCTGCGGTCAGGTGATCGGCCGCCCTCTCCAGTAAGCCTTCCAGCCGGGGCCCCAGGTGTTGCGTTGGCACCGGCTCCTGTGTCTTGTCGATTGTTGTCACGATGACCACGGGCTCACACGTCCTCATCTCCGTTCCGGCCTGGACGTCGTGATCGATGTCCGCTAGGTTAAGCAGCCTCACTGGCACCTCTCGACACGGCACCGATGTTCTTCATTCGCTGTCCTTCCAGTCGCGCCGTCACCACCACCTCCTTTCTCGCGGGGACCCACGTCTTCCTTCAAGATGACCCTGCAGATTCCAAGGCGTTCTTCGCCTTGCCGGAGTATTACCTCTTCTCTATTGAGCCGCATGTCCTTCCTGCCGTCGTCGACCGTCGCCTCGTGGCTCCTGAGGACATCCATTTCCAACATCACTTCCTCAACCACCTCCACGACGAACATCCACTGACGCACGGCACTCCATCCAAAGGTCAACTGCAGCTGGGCCTCCCTCTCCACGGTCAAGGTTTCACCCGATGCCGTCACTAGCTGGTATGGTCGGCTCGGTTTTCTCGACGGCGAACCCCTGGATACGTCGGATCTGATGACGGTCATGGCTGCCCCGGTGTCGATGAGCACGCAGCACGGCTTCCCTCATACCCAACCGTCTGCGATGAGGCTGTCATCCATACGTCGGCTGACGACGCGCAGTGTCCCTCGAAGGGATGGTGGTGATGGCGCCGACGTGGTCCTTGCCACGCCGGTCCTTACTCATTCCTCCGGTTGCTCTTCCTGTTGTCGGTGATCTTCGTGGTCATCGTCGCGCCCAAGTTGCTATTTGCAGCTTCCGTCTTCGTTATTATTTCGGTCTTCATTTCTTCCGTCATCTCGGTGATGTTGTCATCCCACTTCCGACACCAATTGTGACATTGTGGGTTCGTAGAATTAAAAGGCCGAGTTGCAGAAATTAAAAATCTCCTTTATAATCGTCGAAATACACTATTCCATTCTCACGTAAGAACATTAAATCACATATACACAGTCTTACAAGGTCGATCACAATAACAAGCAGTGACAGCAGATTACATCTTTAGCTCTTGTTACAACAACACAGGTGGCTATCTCTCATTACACAACTGACTCACAACCACAACTGTTCTGCTAGCGTGTCACAGTCCCTTTTATATCTCCATTCATGATTACCAGACTGTTCTGTCAATCACTAGAAGTTTCTGGCAAAGAAGGCATCTAGTTACATAATTCGAACATTGTATCACCTTCGAGAAACGTAACTTAATCTACCCGGCGAGGCTTTTGCCTCAGTTATCATGCTTGCCGGCGTTATCTGTTTATGCAAGCTCGTTATCTCCGTGAAACCTATCCGTCTATTGTGTGCCAAGCCGCCTTATCGCGATCGGGTTCGCGCCAAATAGTAAATGAAAACTCTTTTACAGACGATAAATTGCTATTCTGAGTAGGTACATTACTCGAATTCAGCACTCAGTGCACCAGCTTGGGACCAAGTTGGAAGACAAACTTTGTTAAAGTCATGGAAAAAGTTGTGGCCTGGTGTAAGTGACTTTCCAGACAAGATTGAAGAAAAAAATAAGCATGGAAGAAGATTTTATAGACATTTTTAAAAATATCAGTGACTGTGCTCATGATGAAGACATTGACAATGATGGAGGTTATAAACACATTACACAGGAAAGCATTGTTGCGTCATGCAGTGTTACTGAAAAGGAAAATAAAAGAGTATTCAGATTCAGACAGTGTTGATGAACCAGCTGTGATAGAGAATTTGATGCTTTATTTTGAGAGTCAAGCTGCAACATAGCCAAAGAACTTTTAATGTTAGAGCAGATGCGAATCGTGCTGCTCATATGCAATACTAAACTGAGAAAGCAGAAAGTCACTGCCTCTTTTACTACCGACTAGTTTCTAGCAATAATGTGTACAGTGCAAATATATAGGCTATTACAGTACATACAGTGTTTGTGTTTTTAGGTAAAAGTGTGTCGACACTAATTTCTAAACTCAGTTAAAAATACAAGTATGTCCATTGGGCTATTCTGGATGTACAAGTTCTTGGGCAGCCGGCTTCAAAGACCAAGGGACTGTGAATCTATGCTTTTCAGTGATATTTAACTCCCAGTAATATTTTCTGTGAAATAATGAAGCAGACGTAATAGGAAATACTCACTATAGCAATCATGTACACCAGAAATTACATTTCTCATTATGAAACAATCATGTATCCTTGAAATTACAAGCTTCATTACAGAATATTCCAGAGAACAAAATATTTAATATAGCCTCGTACCCTAGAAATGACATTTCTGTTTTGTAAGAGAATATTCCCGAGGCCCTTGTATTTATAATTTGAAATTGGCCAACAGACCGAGTGTCAGGGGCAGCCGGTGAGGTCCTGTATTGACGGTGCCATAAATAAATAAGAGTTGTTAAAATATAAATATGTGTACCAATTTTGAACGATTTAGGTAATCTTATCAATAATCCATCCTATTTTATAATATACTGTACCAAAACGAAACGGAAATAGATATTTTTTACATCCGTAAGCACAGGTGGAACGAGTACAGTTAAAGTTTGATAATAAAGTTCATGGAGAATGTGATACGAAGTGTTCGTGTACCATTTTGCGACAGGGAGACAGTTATCTTCAGTCCCGTGCTTTACTGCAGATGAAGCGTAAGTTATGCGCCAGAGAAACCTCGGCGCCACCTTCTGCCATAAGAAGCCGTGTATAAGCAGATACCAAGAAACAATCTTTTTTTGCGCAATTCCCATACACTTCTTTTTCCTTTGTTTTCATACAGATGGTGCCATGGCACAGCGGCACTACCTCAGAAGCGGCCCCTGCCGAGTGTTATTCTTCGCCATAAATTTTCCTAAAACTATATAGAACAACTCATTAGAAGAATCTTGTATACACCAGAAGAAACATCTCTCATTATGCAACAGAATATTACTGTGACTTTGTGTGTCCGTGAAATTAAAAGTCCAATTGCACAAACTCAAAATGTTCTTTATTTCCACCGAATTACAGTTGGAACACTTGCCGATTACACAGAATTAAGTAATGCACACAATTACAATTCGTCAGTTCGTCTGTCACAGGTCCACTCTACACTCCAATTGCATAAAACTCCTCTGCAGCACGCACAGTCTTCCGGTCCGTTCTCTCAACCGGCGCTCCTCACGGCTGCTCGCCAACTATAGGCCTTGAATAGGGAAGATCGCCGTTTCTGGAAGGTTCGCGGCGCGCACAATTATCCCGAAGTTTCGAGACGTCTGGTGGGAGGGGAAAGAGACGGTACAGGGCTCACGCCGCTCTCCCAATCATCCCTTCAGTAAGTGACACAAGACAAATGGGTAGGCGTTGTCTAAATGCCTCCAGTCTGGCTCTACTGCCGGCCGGTTCTATCGGGAGTTCCGACATTCGGGTGACACTGCTCCCTCCTCAAAGCTGGTCGTCCCGAATAGCACAATGGTAGCGTGCCAGGCGATCCAGGTGTACCACCAACATCTTCCCTCGGGGAACCTTCTGGATGCGGTAGACCACGTCGTTAATCCTCTTCACCGCCCCGTACCTTCCTTGCCATGGCCTCTGGAACTTCGGGCAGCGTCCCTTGGTCCGAGTAGGGTGGTACAACCAAACCAGGTCACCTTGCTGGAACCCTTGGCGGTTGGTTTACCTGTCATACCGGGTCTTCATGCGGTCGTTCGCCTTCTGGATGTTCTGGCGAGCCATCTCGTGCATGTCGTGGAGATGGTCTACCAGGTTCTCCACATACTCGGTCACTGGCTACTTCGCCTCCGGAGGGCTTCCAAAAGTCAGGTAACAAGGGAGGCGTAACTCTCGGCCGAACATTAAGCTGGCTGGCGTCATCCCAGTGGTGTCGTGTGTAGACGAGCGGTAAGCCAGCAAGAATAGTGGCACCTTGACGTCCCAATCTCGCTGATGGCTAGCCACGACCTTCCTCAGGTGTTCCTCTAAGGTCTTGATGTATCTTTTGACCATGCCATCCGACTGGGGATGTAGAGGCGTCGTGCGGGTCTTGTTCACCCCAAGCTTTTGTAGTGCCTCTTTCATTACGTTGGACTCAAAATTGGTACCCTGGTCACTGTGTAGTTCTAACGGCACCCCAAATGGACAGAACACTTGCTCCACGAGGCAGTCTGTGATTGTCTTTGCCTCTTGGTTTGGGATGGCATACACCTCCGGCCTCTTGATGAAGTAGTCCACGACCACCATTAGGTACTCGTTGCCTCGGTCGGAAACTGGGAACGGTCCAGCAATGTCAACGACGTTCCGTTCGAATGGCGCCCCGACGTTGTACTGCTTCATGCGACCCCGGCTCCTAGTCTGGGGGCCGCGATTCGCCGCGCACACGTGGCACTGACGGCACCATCTATCAGCGTCTGCTCGGAGCCTCAACCAGTAGTAGCGCTGCCGTAGTTTGTCAATCGTTCGGTTCGCTCCCAGGTGTCCTCCTGAAGCACCAGCGTGCACTTCCTCCAAGACTTCCGGGACCTTACTCCGGGGAAGTACCAACTGTTCTCTCTGCGCCTTACCGTCGGGTGATTCCCATACCTGGACCTGCTCCCGTAGGGGAGGGGATCCGTCCCCTTCAGCTGCCAAAGCGCGGTCGCTGCGGACCCTTAGCACTCGTGGTACCTCTGACGTTACTAGGGGGACCCCGGGCCGAACATCTGAGCCCCTCCTTCGGGAGTTGTTCGGATTGGGTTGGACTCGAGTGGCTGTGTGTTCCCGATACCCGTGGGGATCGGGTACGTCTTCGGACGGGGTTGAGGGAAGCCATTAATTCTCCCGGGTACTAGCCTGCAAAGCTTGTTAGGTATCAAGGTCTTGCCCTATGGAAATACCTATGGAGGACGCCGAGCGCCCTTTGGGACTGCACGGATAACTCCCTGGTAGCAAGAGGCCCGGGTCCTGTTCCTACGGGTTCAGGACTAATGGGGTGGAACCTCTGGGCTTAACGTAACCCCGAAGAGCACGCCCTCTCTGATCTTCAACAAGTCCCATTGGGCCCAGTACGACTTGTAGGTGGCGCTCCTCGGTGCGATGTCCTCCTAGGTTGGCCTCTTCCCTACCTCCAATTCCCTCAAGAGTGGCCCCAAGTCTGCGTCCGCCAGCTGCTCCCTCCTCAGGCCTGCGCTATCCCAGCCATTCGCAGGCACTACCGTGACTACTTGGACTGCTGCGGCACGCTCCTCCTCTTCCACACTTGTGCACTGGCCGCACTCTTCTGGACAGGGTCTTCGGGACATAGCATCTGCGTTACCGTGGCTCTTCCCTCTGCGATATTCCGAGGTGCAGTCGTACTTCTGCAGCCTCTGGACCCAACGTGCTGTCTGGCCTTCCAGGTTCTTAATGCTCAACAGCCAGGTTAGAGCGGAGTGGTCAGTCCTCAGGTGGAATGGCTGACCATACAGGTACTTGTGGAAGTGCTCCAAGGTCTTTACTACCGCCAGTAACTCGTCGGGTGACGCAGTAGTTCTTCTCTGCTTTGGATAGCGCCTTGCTGTAGTAAGCTATCACCCGCTCATGGCCGTCTTGGACTTCGGATAGGACGCCTCAAATACAGTGGTCCCTGGCGTCGGCGTCCACAATGTAGGTGCCATCTTGTTGTGGAAAACCCAAAATTGGAGCACTGCACAGGGTCTTCTTCAGGTGCTGGAAAGCGTCTTCGGCGTCCTCCGTCCACACATAAGGCCACTGTTCCTCTGTAAGGCGGGTGAGGGCTTTGGCGATGTTGGAGGACCCCTTTATGAAGCGTCGGTAATAACTGCACAGCCCTTGGAAACTGCGCAACTCTTTCTAATCCTTTGGGCGCGGCCAATCTCTCACAGCCTGTGTGTTCTCCGGGTCTTTGGCCACTCCGGTTGCTGAGACTATGTGGCCCAGGTAGTTCACTTTCTTGCGGAAGAGCTGACACTTCTTCGCGTTCAGCTTCAAGTTGGTCGCCTGCAGTCTCTGTAGCATCTTACTCAGATTCTCGAGATGGTCTTCAAAAGTCTTCCCGACGATGATGATGTCCAGGTAGAGCAGGCAGGCGTCGTAAGTCAGTCCTCTCATCACTGACTCCATAAGGCGTTGGAAAGTAGCTGTTGCGTTGCAGAGGCCAGTGGGCGTAACTGTGAACAGCCAGAGCCCTTGGCCTGTCGAGAATGCGGTTTTCTCCTTGTCTCTCGGGTCTAGAGCTACCTGCCAGTAGCCCGACTTCAGATCCAGGGTCGAGAACCACTGTGCACCAGCTAGCGTGTCCAGGGTGTCGTCAATCCGGGTTAAGGGGTAACAGTCCTTCCGGGTGACAGCGTTCAACTTCCTGTAGTCTACGCAGAAGCGTAGCTCGCCTTTCTTTGTCACCAAGATTACAGGGGAACACCAAGGGCTGTCAGACCCTTCAATCACTCCCCTGGATCTCATATCCTCCACATGTCTCGTGCCGCCCCTTGCTTCGCCAGCGGAACGCGTCTAGGTGGTTGCTGAATTGCCCGGGCGTCCCTGGTGTCGATGCGGTGAAGCACTCTGTCCGTGCGGCCGTAGTCACTGTCGCCTTGGCTGAAGATTCGCTGGTATCGCCTCAGCAGTTGTCGAAGATTCTCCAGCTGTTCTGCGGTCAGGTGGTCGGTCGCCCTCTCCAGCAAACCTTTTAGCCGGGGCCCCAGGCGAGCGTCGGCACCGGCTCCTGTGTCTTGTACGCTTACCACGGGCTCGCACGTTCCCAACTCCGTCCCGGTCTGGACGTCGTGATCGGTGTGCGTTGGATTTAGCAGTCTCACTGGCACTTCCTCTCGGCACGGCAGCAATGCCCTGGCTACACACAGTCCGCGTACAGGCGTCTTCTGGTCCAGCATCATGTTTCTGGGTTTCTGGCCTTCCAGTCGCGCCGTCACCACCACCTCGCTCTTCGCGGGGAGAACCACGTCTTCGTTCAAGACGACCCTGCAGATTCCAAGGCGCTCTTCGGGTTGACGGAGTTTAACCTCTTCTCCGTTGAGCCGCAGGACCTTCCTGCCGACGTCGACCGTCGCCTCCCTGAGGGCATCCAGAATAACCTCCTCAGCCACCTTCGCGGCCACACCGTGGCTCAGTGGTTAGATCGCTTGGCTCTCTCTAAGGCGGCCCGGGTTCGATCCCAGTCGACCGCAAAGTGAGATTTGTGCTGGACAATACGGCATTGGGGCGGGTTTTCTCCGGGACCTCCGGTTTCTCCCACCATTTCTTTCCACCGGTGCTCCATCTTCCTCTCATGTATCATCAGTGTCACCGCCTGCGGTGCCGTATGTAGTAAAAGCGGGCGTTAAATACTACACATTTCATTTCAGCCGCCTTCGCGACGAACACCCACAGACGCACGACACTCCATGCCAAGGTCAACTTCAATAGGGCCTCCTTCTGCAGAGGCAAGGTGTCGCCGGATGCCGTGAAAACTTGGTGTGGTCGGCTCGGCTTCCTCGGCGGCAAACCCTTCGCCACGTCAGGTCTGATGACGGTCACGGCCACCCCGGTGTCCACCAGCACGCAGCACAACTTTCCTCTCACCCAACCGTCCGTGATGAGGCTGTCATCCATCCAGCGGCTGACGGCGCGCAGTGTCACTCGAGGAGATGGTGTGGACGGCCCCGACGTGCTCTGCCCCACATCGGGCCTTACTCGTTCTTCCGGCTGCTCTTCCTGGTATCCGCAGTCTCTCTCTAGGTGTCCCGGCTGTCCACACCCCCAACACAGGCCACTAGGTCTTCGCCGGCGTCCCTCGGCTGGTCTTGTGTCTCCGGTGTAGTGGACGCTCCTAGTTCTCGACGTCGGGATAGCTGTCATCTTGCCCGCCTCCATCCTTAATGCTGCCGTTAGCGCCTCGTGGATGGTTTTGTAATCGCCGAGCATTAAGCGCTGACGAATCTCCCTATCTCGTACCCCGTCAACGAATGTGTGGGCAGCTTCCCGGGATACGATCTCTGGTGGGAGGTCGACTAGTGCCTTGCTAGCCAGTTGTTAAACTGCCAGGGCGAACTCCTGTAGCGTCTCCCCTGGCTGCTGTGATCTTGCCTTTAGCTGGCTGCGGTACGCTGCGGCTAAGCGGTGGTTTCCAAAACGATTCTCCAGGGACTCCCAGATGTCCTTGGGAACCGCCTTTGTCTGTACCGTGTTCAGGACTACCGCGGCCCGTCGCTGGAGGCTGGCTATTAACTGTGGGGCCTCCTCCTCTGGTGGCCATTTGTTGTGCTTGGCCACTGCTTCGAATTGGCGGCGGAAGACTTCGAACGTTGACGCACCGTCATATTTCGGTGGTTTGACGCGCGCCGATGTTGTGTCGCGTCCCGGCACGTCGGCCTTCAAACCCTTCAATCTCCTGCCAACGACGTCCTCCACCATGGTGTTCAGGGACTTGACGCTGCTGTTGGCCTTTCCTTCCAGCTCATTAACGCGGTTTGCCAGGTCTTCGACGCGCTCGTCCACTTGGCCGATCCGCTTGCCGATCCCCGTGACATCCTCCTTCACGCCGGCCAACTGTTCCTCAAATTTGGCGGCGAGGGCCTCGTTCGCAACCTTCATTTCATCCATCTTCTCCGTGAGGTTATCGTTAGCCGTCTTCATTTCTTCCAGGTTTGCGGCCAGGTTGTTATTTGCCGTTTCCGTCTTCATTTTTAACTCGTTCATCTTCTCCAAAATCTTTTCCAATGCCGATTCCATGGCCGTTATCCCATTTCCTGACACCAGTTGTGACCTTGTGGGTTCGTGAAATTAAAAGTCCAATTGCACAAGCTCAAAATGTTCTTTATTTCCACCGAATTACAGTTGGAGCACTTGCCGATTACACAGAATTAAGTAATGCACACAATTACAATTCGTCAGTTTGTCTGTCACAGGTCCACTCTTCACTCCAGTTACGTACAACTCCTCTGATGCACGTACACAGTCTTCCGGTCAGTGCGCTCACTCGGCGCTCCTCACGGCTCCTCGCCAAGAACTGACTGACTCGCCAACTACAGGCCTTATATGGGGAAGATCGCCGTTTCTGGAAGGTTCGCGGCATGCACAATTATCCTGAGGTTTCGAGGCTTCTGGTGGGAGGGGAAAGAGGCGGTACAGGGCTCGCGGCACTCTCCTAATCATCCCTTTAGTTAGTGACACGAGACAAATGGGTAGGCGTGAACTAAATTATTCCCGTCTGGCCCTACTGCCGCCTGGTTCTATCGAAGAAACTATCTACCAAGAAACTCATATATTGAAATTACGTCTTGTAAAATAGTTGTTGCTTTTGCATGTTATTGTATTTTGTGCCACATAATTTACGGACTAATGTATTGTTATTCACATTATCTAGCTCGGAAGCTATTATACCTTTATAAGTCTGATAGACCAAGAGAAATTTTCATTCTTATTTGTCTTTAAGAAATTTTGGCTTCTCTAGGAAAGCATGCACTAAAACATTAATTCTGTAAACCATTCTTAGGTGTTAGAAATGTGAATTAAAAATCTTCTATTATGTTGGGTTTACAATTCTGCAAGTGTAAATTTCTAATGTAATACATCTAAACATCTTTGTTTCTCTACATTATGTACAAATTAACCCTCATATTCAAAAGCTTGAATAATGAGCATCATATTAATTTGCTTTCGTATGAAAATATTTCTGTACCATCCCTCCCTTCGGTTAAATTCTGTCAATGCGTTTTGGGTAACATAGTGGCACAAATTAATTTTTCACAACAAATTAAGTCTTTAACGTTACACTTATTTATATATAGGAACTTCAATACAAAACATGAAAATTAAAATATGTAATACACACTCAGAGAAAGTCATACCTTTCCATTACTTTAATACCTTTTTGTATTGCTGTTTAGTATGAAATAAGATTTTCAGCATAACAAACCGAATTTTAAATAAAAAAGGGAATATTTAATCTCCATTCCTCTTAACTAATATGACTCTTCATGGGAGCATTGGAATCTGAGAGACACAAAAGCGAAGTTCAAAAACAAAATATTCATTCCTCTCACAAGCGTACTTGACTGACAACCCAAAGCCTATGGTAGGGCACTGCATGTTACCGATGGCAACAAAATATTCAGTCCTCTCACGACTGTACTTGATTGACCACCCAAAGATTATGGTAGAGGGCTGCTCGGTACTGATGGCAAAAACATATCCAGTTCGCCCACAGCCGTACTTGACTGACGACTCAAAGACTCTGGTAGATGGCTGCTCAGTACTGATGCCAACAACATATTCAGTCCGCTCACAACCGTACTTGACTGACGACTCAAAGACTCTGGTAGAGGGCTGCTCAGTACTGATGGCAACAACATATTCAGTCCGCTCACAACCGTATTTGACTGACGACTCAAAGACTCTGGCAGAGGGCTGCTCAGTACTGATGGCAACAACATATTCAGTCCGCTCACAACTGTACTCGACTGCCGACTCAAAGACTCTGGTAGAGGGCTGCTCAGTACTGATGGCAACAACATATTAAGTCCGCTCCCAACTGTACTTGACTGATGACACAAAGACTATGATAGAGGGCAACTAATTACTGATCGCAACAAAATATTCAGTTCGCTCACAAATGTACTTGCCTGACCACCCAAAGACTATGGTAGGGAGCTGCTTGGTATTGATGGCAAAAAATATTCATTCCCCTCACAACCGTATTTGACTGACAACCCAAAAACTATGGTAGGGAGCTGCTTGGTACCCATGGCAACAAAATATTATGTCCTCTCAGACCCGTACTCGACAGATCCCAAGACTATGGTAAGGGGCTGCTCCGTACCTATGACAAAATATTCAATTCTCTCAAAAGCATACATGACTGACCAATATACTATGGTAGGGAGCTGCTTAGTACCGATACCAACAAAATTTTCAGTCCCCTCTCAGGCGTACTTGACTGAACAAAAGCCTATGGTAGGGAGATGCTTGGTACCGATAGCAACAAAATATTGAGACATATCACAAGCGTACTTGACTGGCCCAAAGACTATGATAGGGACCTTCACAGTACTGATGGCAAAAAATATTCCGTCCTCTCACAAGCGTACTTGACTGACCCACAGAATATCATAGAGATAGGGAGCTGCTCAGTACACATAGCAACAAAATATTCAATCCTCTCACAAGCGTAATTGACTGACCCAAAGACTATGGTAGGGAGCTCCTCAGTACCGATGGCTACAAAATATTCAATCCTCTCACAAGCTTACTTGACTGACCCAAAGGCTACAGTAGGGAGCTGCAAAGTAGAGATAGCAACAAAGTATTCAATCCCCTCACAAGCGTACTTTACTGACCAAAAGACTATGATAGATAGCTGCTCAGTACAGATAGCAACAAAATATTCTGTCCTCCCACAACCGTACTTTACTGACCAAAAGACTATGATAGGTAGCTGCTCAGTACAGATAGCAACCAAATATTCAATCCTCTCACCAGCGTAATTGACTGACCCAAAGACTATGGTAGGGAGCTGCTCAGTACAGATAGCAACAAAATATTCTGTCCTCCCACAAGCGTACTTTACTGACCAAAAGACTATGATAGGGAGCTGCTCAGTACACATAGCAACCAAATATTCAATCCTCTCACCAGCGTAATTGACTGACCCAAAGACTATGGTTGGGAGCTGCTCAGTAGCGATGGCTACAAAATATTCAATCCTCTCACAAGCGTACTTGACTGAACAAAAGCCTATGGTAGGGAGATGCTCGGCACCGATAGCAACAAAATATTGAGACATATCACAAGCGTACTTGACTGGCCCAAAGACTATGATAGGGACCTTCACAGTACTGATGGCAAAAAATATTGTGTCCTCTCACAAGCATACTTGACTGACCCAAAGAATATCATAGAGATAGGGAGCTGCTCAGTACACATAGCAACAAAATATTCAATCCTCTCACAAGCGTAATTGACTGACCCAAAGACTATGGTAGGGAGCTCCTCAGTACCGATGGCTACAAAATATTCAATCCTCTCACAAGCCTACTTGACTGACCCAAAGGCTACAGTAGGGAGCTGCAAAGTAGAGATAGCAACAAAGTATTCAATCCCCTCACAAGCGTACTTTACTGACCAAAAGACTATGATAGATAGCTGCTCAGTACAGATAGCAACAAAATATTCTGTCCTCCCACAACCGTACTTTACTGACCAAAAGACTATGATAGGTAGCTGCTCAGTACAGATAGCAACCAAATATTCAATCCTCTCACCAGCGTAATTGACTGACCCAAAGACTATGGTAGGGAGCTGCTCAGTACAGATAGCAACAAAATATTCTGTCCTCCCACAAGCGTACTTTACTGACCAAAAGACTATGATAGGGAGCTGCTCAGTACACATAGCAACCAAATATTCAATCCTCTCACCAGCGTAATTGACTGACCCAAAGACTATGGTTGGGAGCTGCTCAGTAGCGATGGCTACAAAATATTCAATCCTCTCACAAGCGTACTTGACTGAACAAAAGCCTATGGTAGGGAGATGCTCGGCACCGATAGCAACAAAATATTGAGACATATCACAAGCGTACTTGACTGGCCCAAAGACTATGATAGGGACCTTCACAGTACTGATGGCAAAAAATATTGTGTCCTCTCACAAGCATACTTGACTGACCCAAAGAATATCATAGAGATAGGGAGCTGCTCAGTACACATAGCAACAAAATATTCAATCCTTTCACAAGCGTAATTGACTGACCCAAAGACTATGGTAGGGAGCTCCTAAGTAACGATGGCTATAAAATATTCAATCCTCTCACAAGCGTACTTGACTGACCCAAAGGCTACAGTAGGGAGCTGCAAAGTAGAGATAGCAACAAAATATTCAATCCTCTCACAAGCGTACTTTACTGACCAAAAGACTATGATAGGTAGCTGCTCAGTACAGATAGCAACAAAATATTCTGTCCTCCCACAAGCGTACTTTACTGACCAAAAGATTATGATAGGTAGCTGCTCAGTACTGATAGCAACAAAATATTCAATCCTCCCACAAGCGTACTTGACTGACCCAAAGACTATGGTAGGTAGCTGTTTAGTACCGATAGCACCAAAATATTCAATCCTCTCACTACCGTACTTCTGTGACCCAAAGGTTATGGTAGAGAGCTGCTCAGTACTGATGGCAACAAAATATTGCGTCGTCTCTCTAGCACACTTTACTGAACCAATGACTATGGTAGGGAGCTGCTCAGTGCCAATAGCAACAAAATATTCAATCCTCTCACAAGCGTACTTGACTGACACAAAGACTATGGTGGGGAGCAGCTTGATACCGATAGCAACAAAATATTCCAACCTCTGAAAAGTGTACTTGACTGACCCAAAGAATATGGTAGGGAGCTGCTCAGTACCGATAGCAATAAAATATTCAATACTCTCACAAGCATACTTGACTGACCCAGAACTATGGTAGGGAGCAGCTTGGTACCGATGGCTACAAATTATTGAGTCCTCTCACAAGTGTACTTGACTGACCCAAAGATTATGGTAGCGAGCTGCTCAGTACTCATGGCAACAAAATATCCAATCATTCTCATAAGGGTACTTGACTGACCCAAAGATTATTGAAGGGACCTGCTCAGTTCCAATAGCAAGAAAATATTCAATCCTCTCCCAAGGGCACTTGACTGACCAAAAGATTATGGTAGGGATCCGCTTGGTACCGACACCAACAAAATATTCAGTCCTCTCACAAGCGTCCTTGACGGTCCCAAAGATTATGATAGGGAGCTGCTCGGTACAGGCAGTAACAAAATATTCAGTCCTCTCACAAGCATACCTGACTGACCAAACGATTATGCTAGGGAGCTGTTCAGTACCAATAGCATCAAAATATTCAGTCATCTTACATGCGTACTTGACTGACCCAAGGAATATGATAGGGAGCTGCACAGTACTGATGGCAAAAAATATTCAGTCATCTTTCAAGCGTACTTGACTGACCCAAAGACTATGATAGAGAGCTGCACAATAGTGATGGCAAAAAATATTATAATCCTCTCACAAGCGTACTCGACTGACCCAAGGAATATCACAGGGAGCTGCTCAGTACCGATGGCTACAATATATTCAGTCCTCTCACAAGCGTACTTGACTGACCCAAAGAATGATAGTGAGCTGCTCAGTACCGAAAAAACAAAATATTCAATCCCCTGACAAGCGTACTTGACCGAAACAAAGACAATGATAGAGAGCCGCTCAGTACTAATAGCAACAAAATATTCAGTCCTCACACAAGCGTACTTGACTGACCCAAAGACTCTTGTAGGGGGCTGCTCAGTACCGATAGCAACAAAATATTCAGGCCTCTGACAAGCGTACTTGACTGCCCAAAGATTATAGTATGGATCTGCTCCGTACCGATAGAAATAAAATATTCAATCCTCTCACTACTGCACTTGACTGACCAAAAGACTATGATATAGAGCTTCTCAGTACAGATAGCTACAAAATATTCAGTCCTCTGGCAAGCGTACTTGACTGTCCCAAAAACTATGGTAGGGAGCTGCTCAGTACCAATTGCAACAAAATATTCAATACTCTGACATGCGTACTTGACTGAAACAAAGACTATGGTAGCCAGCTGCTCAGTACAGATAGCTACAAAATATTGGGTTCTCTCACAAGCCTAGTTGACTGACGAACCAAAGACGATGGAAGGGAACTGTTCAGTACCGTTGGCCACAAAATATTTCATTCTCTCACAAGCGTCCTTGATTGACCCAAAGGCTGTGATAGGGAGCTGTAAGGTATCGTTAGCCACAAAATATTTAGTCCTCTCGCAAGCGTACTTCACTGACCCTAAGAATATGATAGTGAGCTGCTAAGTACCGATGGCAACATAATATTCAGTCCTCTCGCAAGCGTACTTAACTGACCCAAAGGATATGATAGTGAGCTTCTCTATACTGATAGCAACTAAATATTGAGACCTCTCACAAGCGAACTTGACTAACCCAAAATTATGATAGGGAGCTGCTCAGCACCGATGGCAACAAAGTATTCAGACCTCTCACAAGCGTACTTGACTGACCCAAAAACTATGGTAGGGAGCTGCTCAGTACCATTAGCAACAAAATATTCAATCCTCTAACAAGCGTACTTGACTGACACAAAGACTGTGGTTGGGAGCAGCTTGATACTGATAGCAGCAAAATATTCCAACCCTTGAAAAGTGTACTTGACTGACCCAAAGGATATGGTAGGGAGCTGCTCAGTACCGATAGCAATAAAATATTCAGTACTCTAACAAGCATACTTGACTGAACCAGAACTATGGTAGGGAGCAGCTTGCTACCGATGGCTACAAATTATTGAGTCCTCTCACAAGTGTACTTGACTGACCCAAAGACTATGGTAGCGAGCTGCTCTGTACCGATGGCAAAAAATATCCAATCCTCTCATAAGCGTACTTGACTGACCCAAAGTCTAATGTAGGGACCTGTTCAGTTCCCATAGCAAGAAAATATTCAATCCTCTCCCAAGTGTACTTGACTGACCCAAAGATTATGGTAGGGAGCCGCTTGGTACAGACAGCAGCAAATTATTCAGTCCTCTCTCTAGCGTCCTTGATGGTCCCAAGAATTATGATAGGGCGCTGCTCGGTACAGGTAGCAACAAAATATTCAGTCCTCTCACAAGCATACCTGACTGACCAAACGATTATGCTAGGGAGCTGCTCAGTACAAATAGCACCAAAATATTCAGTCATCCTACAAGCGTACTTGACTGATCCAAGGAATATGATAGGGAGCTGCACAGTACTGATGGCAACAAAATATTCAGTCCTCTCACAAGCATACCTGACTGACCAAACGATTATGCTAGGGAGCTGCTCAGTACAAATAGCATCAAAATATTCAGTCATCTTTCAAGCCTACTTCACTGACCCTAAGACTATGATAGAGAGCTGTACGGTAGTAGTGGCAAAAAATATTGAATCCTCTCACAAGCGTACTTGACTGAACCAAGGAATATCACAGGGAGCTGCTCAGTACCGAGGGCAACAAAATATTCAATCCTCTCACAAGCGTCCTTGACTGACCCAAAGACAATGGTAGGGAGCTGCTCGGTACAGATAGTAACAAAACATTCAGTCCCCTCACAAGCTTACTTCACTGGCACAAAGACTATAGTAGGTATCTGCTCCGTACAGAGAGAAACAAAATGTTCAATTCCCTCACGAGCATACTGCACTGACTCAAAAAATATGGTAGGTATTTGCTCCGTACAGATAGCAACAAAATATTCAATCCTCTCGCAAGTATACTTGACTGACCCAAAGGTTATGGTAGGAAACTGCTCAGTACCGATAAAACAAAATATTCCATCCCCTCACAAGCGTACTTGACTGACAAAAAGACTATGGTAGGGATTGGCTCAGTACGTATAAAACTAAATATTCAATCCCCTCACAAGCGTACTTGACCGAAACAAAGACAATGATAGAGAGCCGCTCAGTACTAATAGCAACAGAATATTCAGTCCTCACACAAGCGTACTTGACTGACCCAAAGACTATTGTAGGGGGCTGCTCAGTACCGATAGCAACAAAATATTCGGGCCTCTGACAAGCGTACTTGACTGCCCAAAGTTTATGGTATGGATCTGCTCCGTACCGATAGAAATAAAATATTCAATCCTCTCACTACTGTACTTGACTGACCAAAAGACTATGATATAGAGCTTCTCAGTACACATAGCTACAAAATATTCAGTCCTCTGACAAGCGTACTTGACTGACCCAAAAACTATGGTAGGGAGCTGCTCAGTACCAATTGCAACAAAATATTGGGTCTTCTCACAAGCGTACTTGACTGACGAACCAAAGACAATGGTAGGGAACTGCTCAGAACCGTTGCCAACAAAATATACAGTCCTCTGAAAAGTGTACTTAACTGGCCCAAAAAATATGGGATGAAGCTGCTCGGTATCGATAGCAGCAAAATATTCAGTCCTCTCCAAAGCGTACTTGAATGTTCGAAAATCCATAGTAGGAAGCTGCTGGGTAGGTTGGCAACAAAATACTCAGTCCTCCCACAAGCCTACTTAACTGACGCAAAGACTATGTTAGGAAGCCGCACAATGCGGATGGCAAATAAATATTCAATCTTCTCACTGACCGAAGGAATATGATAGAGAGCTGCTCAGTACCGATAGCATCAAAATATTGAGTCCTCTCACAAGCGTAGTTGACTGACCCAAAGAATATGATAGAGAGCTGCTCAGTACCGATAGCAATAAAATATTCAGTCATCTTAGAAGCGTACTTGACTGACCCAAAGACTATGGTAGGGAGCTGCTCAGTACCGATGGCTACAAAATATTCAATCCTCTCACAAGCATATTTGACTGACCCAAAGAATATGATACAGAGCTGCTCAGTACCGATGGCAACAAAAAATTAAGTCCTCGCACAGGCGTACTGACTGACCCAAAGAACTGATAGAGAGCTGCTCAGTACCGATGGCAACAAAATATTCAGTTTCCTCACAAGCGTACTTGAGTGATCCAAGAACTGTGGTAGGAAGCTGCTCAGTACCAATGGTAACAAAATAATCAATCCTCTCACAAGCTTACTTCACTGCCCCAAAGATTATGGTAGGTATCTGCTCCATACAGATAGAAACAAAATATTCAATCCTCTCACAAGCGTACTTGACTGACCCAAGACTATGGTACGTTGCTGCTCAGTGTCAATAGCAACAAAATATTCATTCATCTCACAGGCATACTTGTCTGACCGAAAACTTATGCTACAGCTCCTGGGTACGGATGTCAAATTTATATTGAGTCGTATCACTAGCGTACTTCGCTGACCCAAAGACTATGGTAGGTAGCTGCTCAGTTCCCATAAGTCGAAATACTCAGTCCTCTCACAAGCGTACTTAATTGACCCAAAGACTATATTAGGGAGCTTCTCGGTACTGAACGCTACAAGATACTCAGTCCTCTGACAAGCGTACACAACTGACCTAAAAGCTATGGTAGGGAGCTGCTCAGTACTGATAACAACATATAATTCAGTTATTTCACAAGCGTACTTGACTGACCCAAAGACAATGATAGCAAGCTGCACAGTACTGATGGGAAAATAAATTGAGTCCTCTCACAAGCGTACTTGAGTGACCCAAAAAATATGATAGAGAGCTGCTCAGTACCGATAGCAACAAAATATTCAGTCATCCCACAAGCGTACTTGACTGACCTAAACACTATGATAAGAAACTGCACAGTACTGAGTGCAAAAAATATAGAGACCTCTCGCATGCGTACTTGACTGACCCAAGAATATCATAGAGAGCTGCTTGATACCGACAGCAACAGACATTGAATCCTCTCACAAGCGTCTTTCACTGACCCAAAGACTAAGGTAGGAAACAGCTCAATGTCCATAAAACCAAGGAATTTGATAGAGAGCTGCTCAGTATAGATAGCAACAAAATATTCATTCCTCTCACAAGCCTACTTGACTGACACAAAGATTATTGTAGGGAGCTGCGCTGTACCAATGGCAAAAAAATATTCAGTCCTCTCACAAGCGTACGTGACCGGCCAAAAAAATATGATAAGGAGCTGCTCAGTACCGATAGCAGCAAAATATTCAGACCTCTCACAAGCATGCCTGACTGACCCAAAGATTATGCTAGGGAGCTGCTCTGTACCAATGGCAACAAAATATTGAGTCCTCTCTCTAGCGCACTTCACTGACCCAAAGACTATTGTAGGGGGCTGCTCAGTACCGATAGCAACAAAATATTCATTCCTCTCACAAGCCTACTTGACTGACACAAAGATTATTGTAGGGAGCTGCGCTGTACCAATGGCAACAAAATATTCAGTCCTCTCACAAGCGTACGTGACCGGCCAAAAAAATATGATAAGGAGCTGCTCAGTACCGATAGCAGCAAAATATTCAGACCTCTCACAAGCATGCCTGACTGACCCAAAGATTATGCTAGGGAGCTGCTCTGTACCAATGGCAACAAAATATTGAGTCCTCTCTCTAGCGCACTTCACTGACCCAAAGACTATTGTAGGGGGCTGCTCAGTACCGATAGCAACAAAATATTCAGGCCTCTGAGAAGCGTACTTGACTGCCCAAAGATTATGGTATCGATCTGCTCCGTACCGATAGAAATAAAATATTCAGTCCTCTGACAACTGCACTTGACTGACAAAAAGACTATGATATAGAGGTTCTCAGTACAGATAGCTACAAAATATTCAGTCCTCTCACAAGCGTACTTGACTGGCCCAAAGACTATGGTAGCGAGCTGCTCGGTACCGATGGCTACAAAATATTCAGTCCTCTCACAAGCGAACTAGTCTGAGCCAGAGACAATGCTAGCATGCTGCCCAGTACCGATGGCAAATGAATATTGACTCGTGTTAATAGCGTACTTCACTGATCCAAAGACTACGAAAGGGAGCTGCTCGGTACCGATGGATACAAAATATTCAATCCTCTCACAAGCTGACTTCACTGACCCAACGACTATGGTAGATATCTGCTCCGTACAGATAGCAGCAAAGTATTCAATCCTCTCACAAGCGTACTTGTCTGACGCAAGAATACGGTAGGTATCTGCTTCGTACAGATAGCAACAATATATTCAATCCTCTCAGAAGCTTACTTCACTGACCCAAAGACTATGATAGGTATCTGCTCCGTCCAGATAGCAAAAAATATTCAATCCTCTCACAAGCGTACTTGACTGACCCAAGACTATGGTAGGTAGCTGCTCAGTGTCATTAGCAACAAAATATTCAATTCTCTCACAGGCATACTTGTCTGACCGAAACATTATGCTGGAGCTCCTGGGTACGGATGTCAAATTAATATTGAGTCGTGTCACTGGCGTACTTCGCTGACCCAAAGATTATGGTAGGTAGCTGCTCTGTTCCAATAAGACGAAATACTCAGTCCTCTCACAAGCGTACTTAATGGACCCAAAGACTATGATATGGAGCTTCTCGGTACTGAACGCAACAAAATACTCAGTCCTCTGACAAGCGTGCCCAACTGACCTAAAAACTTTGGTAGGGAGCTGCTCAGTACTGATAGCAACATATAAATCAGTTATCTCACAAGCGTACTTGACTGGCAAAAGACTATGATAGGAAGCTACACAGTACTCATGGGAAAAAAATTGAGTCCTCTAACAAGCGTAGTTGAGTGACTCAAAAAATATGATAGAGTGATGCTCAGTACCGATAGCAACAAAATATTCAGGCATCCCACAAGCGTACTTGACTGACCCAAGCACTATGATAGCGAACTGCACAGTACTGAGTGCAAAAAATATAGAGACCTCTCACATGCGTACAAGACTGACCCAAGAATATCATAGAGAGCTGCTCGATACCGATAGCAACAAACATTGAATCCTCTCACAAGCGTCCTCGACTGACCCAAAGACTATGATAGGGAGCTGCTCAGTACCGATAGCAAAAAAATATGCAGTCATCTCACAAGCGTACTCGACTGACCCAAAGAGTATGATAGGGAGCTGCTCAATACCTATAGCATCAAAATATTCAGACCTCTGACACGCGCAATTTACTAACCCAAATATTATGTTAGGGAGCTGCACAGTACTGATGGCAAAAAATACTGAGTCCTCTAAAAGCCTACTTGACTGACACAAGGAATATGATAGAGAGCTGCTCACTACCGATAGCAACAAAATATGCAGTCCTCTCACAAGCGTACTCGACTGACCCAAAGAATATAATAGAGAGCTGCTCAGTACCGATAGCAAAAAAATATGCAGTCATCTCACAAGCGTACTCGACTGACCCAAAGAGTATGATAGGGAGCTGCACAGTACTGATGGCAAAAGGTATTGAGTCCTCTCACAAGCGTTCTTGACTGACCCAAAGAATTACATAAAGAGTTGCTCAGTACTGATGCCAACAAAATATTCAGTCCTTACACAAGCGTACTTGACTGACCCAAAGCATATGATACAGAGCTGCTCAGTACCGATGGCAACCATATATTAAGTCCTCGCACAAGCGTACTTGACTGATCCAAGGAACTGATAGAGAGCTGCTCAGTTTTGATGGCAACAAAATATTCAGTCCCCTCACAAGCGTACTTGAGTGACCCAAGGAATTTGGTAGGGAGCTGCTCAGTACCAATGGTAACAAGATATTCAATCCTCTCAGAAGCGTACTTGACTGACCCAAAACTATGGTAGGGAGCAGCTTGCTACCGATGGCTACAAATTATTGAGTACTCTCACAAGTGTACTTGACTGACCCAAAGACTATGGTAGGGAGCTGGTCAGTACAGATAGCAATTATATATTCAATCCTCTCTTAAGCGTATTTGACTGACCAAAAGACTGTGATAGGGTGCTGCTCAGTACGGATAGCAGCAAAATATTCAGTCCTCTCACAAACTACTTCACTGACACAAAGGCTATGGTAGGGAGCTGCTCAGTACCAATGGCAACAAAATATTCAGTCCTCTCACAAGCGTACGTCACCGGCCCAAAAATATGATAAGGAGCTTCTCAGTACCGATAGCAGCAAAATATTCAGTCCTCTCACAAGCATACATGACTGACCCAAAGATTATGCCAGGGAGCTGCTCTGTACCAATGGCATCAAAATATTGAGTTGTCTCTCTAGCGCACTTCACTGACCCAAAGGCTATGGTAGGGAGCTGCTCAGTACCGATAGCAGCAAAATATTCAATCCTCTCACTAGCGTAATTCTGTGACCAAAAGGTTATGGTGGCGAGCTCCTCACTACCGATGGCTACAAAATATTCAATCCCCTCACAAGCGTACTTGACTGACCCAAAGACTATGATAGCGAGCTGCTCAGTACCGATGGCGACAAAATGTTGAGTCGTCTCACAAGCGTACTTCACTGAGCCAAAGACTATGATAGCGAGCTGCTCAGGGCCGATAGCCAAAAAATATTGAGTCCTCTCACAACTGTATTTGACTGACCCAAAGACTATGATAAGGAGCTGCTCAGTAACGATAGTAACAAAATATACAGTCCTCTCACAAGCGTACTTCACTGAGCCAAAGACTATGGTAGGGAGCTGCCTAGTGTCCATAGCAACAAAATATTCAGTCCTCTGACAAGCGTACCTGACTCACCCAAACTCTAAGGTGGGAAGCTGCTCGGTATCGATAGCAGCAAAATATTCAGTCCTCTCCAAAGCGTACTTGAATGTCCGAAAATCCGTAGTAGGAAGGTGCTAGGTACCGTTGGCAACAAAATACTCGGTCCTCCCACAAGCCTACTTAACTGACGCAAAGACTATGGTAGGTAGCCGCACAATGCGGATGGCAAATAAATATTCAGTCTTCTCACAACCGTACTTGACTGACATAAAGATTATTAGAGGGAGCTGCTCGGTATTGATGGCAACAAAATATTCAGTCCTCTCACAAGCGTACTTGACTGAACCAAAGACTATGGTAGGGATATGCTCAGTAGCGATAGAAACAAAATATTCAGTCCTCTGATAACTGTAATTGACTGACCTAAAGACTATGATACCTTGCTGCCTGGTACAGGTAGCCACATAATCTTCAGTCCTCTGACGAGCGTTACTTGACTGACTTAAGGCTATGGTAGGGGGCTGCTCAGTACCGATAGCAACAAAATATTCAGTCCTCCAACAAGCTTACTTGACTTACCCAAAGCCAATGGTAGGGGGCTGCTTAGTAATGATGGCAACAAAATTTTCAGTTCTGACAACCGTACTTGACTGACCCAAAGACTATTGTAGGGGGCAGCCCACTACAGATAGCAACCAAATTTTGAGTACTCTCACAAGCCTACTTGACTGACGACCCAAAGACAATGTTAGGGAACTGTTCATTCCCGATGGCAACAAAATTTTGAATCCTCTCTCAAGCGTACTTGACTGATACAAAGGATACGGTAGGGAACTGCTCAGTACCGCGCACAACAAAATATTGTATTCCCTGACAAGCGTATTTGACTTACCACAAGACTATGGCAAGAATCAGCTCTGTACCGATGGCAACAAAGTATTCAGTCGGCTCACAAGCGTACTTGACAAACCCAAAGACTCTGATAGTGAGCTGCTCAGTACCGTTAGCTTCAAAGTATTCAGTCCTTCCACCCGCGTACCTGACTACACGGCGACTATGGTAGAAAGCTGCTCGGTACTGATAGCAACAAAATATTCCATCCTTACAAAAGCCTACTTGACTGACCAAAAATCTATGGTAGGAAGCTGCTCGGTACCGATAGCAACAACATAATCAGTCCTCTCACAAGCGTACTTGACTCACCCAAATTCTATGGAAGGAAGCCGCTCGGTTCCGATAGCAAAAAAATATTCAATCCTTACAAAGGCCTACTTGAATGACCCAAAATCTATGGTAGGAAGCTGCTCGGTACCAATGGCAACAACATATTCAGTCCTCTCACAAGCGTACTTGACTGACCCAAAGGCTATTTTAGGGGGCTGCTCAGTACCAACAGCAACAAAATATTCAGGCCTCTGACAAGCCTATTTGACTGCCCAAAGATTATGGTATGGATCTGCTCCGTACCGATAGAAATAAAATATTCAGTCCTCTGACTATTGTACTTGACTGACCAAAAGTCTATGATATAGAGCTTCTCAGTACAGATAGCTACAAAATATTCAGTCCTCTGACAAGCGTACCCAACTGACATTAAAAACTATGGTAGGGAGTTGCTCAGTACCGATAGCAACAAATTATTCAGGCATCCCACAAGCGTACTTGACTGACCCAAACACGATGATAGGGAACTGCAAAGTACTGAGTGCAAAAAATAAAGAGACCTCTCACATGCGTACATGACTGACCCAAGAATATCATACAGAGCTGCTCGATACCGATAGCAACAAACATTGAATCCACTCAAAAGCGTCCTCGACTGACCCAAAGACTAAGGTAGGACAAGCTCAGTATCGATAAATCCAAATATTGAGTCCTCTCACAAGCGAACTTGACTGACCCAAAGATTATGATAGGGAGCTGCTCAGTACCTATAGCATCAAAGTATTCAGACCTCTGACACGCGCAATTTACTAACCCAAATATTATGTTAGGGAGCTGCACAGTACTGATGGCAAAAAATACTGAGTCCTCTAAAAGCCTACTTGACTGACACAAGGAATATGATAGAGAGCTGCTCACTACCGATAGCAACAAAATATGCAGTCCTCTCACAAGCGTACTCGACTGACCCAAAGAATTTAATAGAGAGCTGCTCAGTACCGATAGCAAAAAAATATGCAGTCATCTCACAAGCGTACTCGACTGACCCAAAGAGTATGATAGGGAGCTGCACAGTGCTGATGGCAAAAGGTATTGAGTCCTCTCACAAGCGTTCTTGACTGACCCAAAGAATTACATAAAGAGTTGCTCAGTACTGATGCCAACAAAATATTCAGTCCTTACACAAGCGTACTTGACTGACCCTTGGAATATGATACAGAGCTGCTCAGTACCGAAGGCAACCATATATTAAGTCCTCGCACAAGCGTACTTGACTGATCCAAGGAACTGATAGAGAGCTGCTCAGTTTTGATGGCAACAAAATATTCAGTCCTCTCACAAGCGTACTTGAGTGACCCAAGGACTGTGGTAGGGAGCTGCTCAGTATCAATGGTAACAAAATATTCAATTCTCTCACAAGCTTAATTGACTGACCCAAAACTATGGTAGGGAGAAGCTTGGTACCGATGGCTACAAATTATTGAGTGCCCTCACAAGTGTACTTGCCTCACCCAAAGAATATCGTAGGGAGCTGGTCAGTACAGATAGCAATTAAATATTCAATCCTCTCACAAGCGTATTTGACTGACCAAAAGACTGTGATAGGGAGCTGCTCAGTACGGATAGCAGCAAAATATTAAGTCCTCTCACAAACTACTTCACTGACACAAAGGCTATGGTAGGGAGCTGTTCAAAACCAATGGCAACAAAATATTCATTCCTCTCACAAGCGTACGTGACCGGCCAAAAAATATGATAAGGAGCTGCTCAGTACCGATAGCAGATAAATATTCAGACCTCTCACAAGCATGCCTGACTGACCCAAAGATTATGCTATTGAGCTGCTCTGTACCAATGGCAACAAAATATTGAGTCCTCTCTCTAGCGCACTTCACTGACACAAAGGCTATGGTAGGGAGCTGCTCAGTACCGATAGCAGCAAAATATTCAATCCTCTCACTAGCGTACTTCTGTGATCAAAAGGTTATGGTAGTGAGCTGCTCACTACCGATGGCTACAAAATATTCAATCCCCTTACAAGCTTACTTGACTGACCCAAGACTATGATAGCGAGCTGCTCAGTACCGATAGCAGCAAAATATTCAATCCTCTCACTAGCGTACTTCTGTGATCAAAAGGTTATGGTAGTGAGCTGCTCACTACCGATGGCTACAAAATATTCAATCCCCTCACAAGCTTACTTGACTGACCCAAGACTATGATAGCGAGCTGCTCAGTACCGATAGCAGCAAAATATTCAATCCTCTCACTAGCGTACTTCTGTGATCAAAAGGTTATGGTGGCGAGCTCCTCACTACCGATGGCTACAAAATATTCAATCCCCTCACAAGCGTACTTGACTGACCCAAGGCTATGATAGCGAGCTGCTCAGTACCGATGGCGACAAAATGTTGAGTCGTCTCACAAGCGTACTTCACTGACCCAAAGACTATGATAGCGAGCTGCTCAGGACCGATAGCAACAAAATATTGAATCCTCTCACAAGCGTACTTGACTGACCCAAAGACTATGATAGGGAGCTGCTCAGTACCGATGGCGACAAAATGTTGAATCCTCTCACAAGCGTACTTCACTGACCCAAAGACTATGATAGCGAGCTGCTCAGTACCGATAGCAACAAAATATTGAATCCTCTCACAAGCGTACTTGACTGACCCAAAGACTATGATAGCGAGCTGCTCAGGACCGATAGCAACAAAATATTGAATCCTCTCACAAGCGTACTTGACTGACCCAAGACTATGATAGCGAGCTGCTCAGTACCGATGGCGACAAAATGTTGAGTCGTCTCACAAGCGTACTTCACTGACCCAAAGACTATGATAGCGAGCTGCTCAGGACCGATAGCAACAAAATATTGAATCCTCTCACAAGCGTACTTGACTGACCCAAAGACTATGATAGGGAGCTGCTCAGTACCGATGGCGACAAAATGTTGAGTCGTCTCACAAGGGTACTTCACTGACCCAAAGACTATGATAGCGAGCTGCTCAGGACCGATAGCAACAAAATATTGAATCCTCTCACAACCGTATTTGACTGACACAAAGACTATGATAAAGAGCTGCTCAGTAACGATAGTAACAAAATATACAGTCGTCTCACAAGCGTACTTCCCTGACGACCCAAAGACTATGGTAGGGAGCTGCCTAGTGTCCATAGCAACAAAATATTGAGTCCTCTCACAGGCGTACTTGACTGACGACCCAAAGACTATGGTAGGGAGCTGCTCAGTACCGATGGCGACAAAATGTTGAGTCGTCTCACAACCGTATTTCACTGTCCCAAAGACTATGATAGTGAGCTGCTCAGGACCGATAGCAACAAAATATTGAGTCCTCGCACAACCGTATTTCACTGACCCAAAGACTATGATAGTGAGCTGCTCAGGACCGATGGCAACAAAATATTGAGCCCTCGCACAACCGTATTTCACTGTCCCAAGACTATGATAGCGAGCTGCTCAGGACCGATAGCAACAAAATATTGAGTCCTCGCACAACCGTATTTCACTGTCCCAAGACTATGATAGTGAGCTGCTCAGGACCGATAGCAACAAAATATTGAGTCCTCGCACAACCGTATTTGACTGACCCAAAGACTATGATAGTGAGCTGCTCAGGACCGATAGCAACAAAATATTGAGTCCTCGCACAACCGTATTTCACTGTCCCAAGATTATGATAGCGAGCTGCTCAGGACCGATAGCAACAAAGTATTGAGTCCTCGCACAACCGTATTTGACTGACCCAAAGACTATGATAGTGAGCTGCTCAGGACCGATAGCAACAAAATATTGAATCCTCGCACAACCGTATTTCACTGACCCAAAGACTATGATAGTGAGCTGCTCAGGACCGATAGCAACAAAATATTGAGTCCTCGCACAACCGTATTTCACTGTCCCAAAGACTATGATAGTGAGCTGCTCAGGACCGATAGCAACAAAATATTGAGTCCTCGCACAACCGTATTTGACTGACCCAAAGACTATGATAGTGAGCTGCTCAGGACCGATAGCAACAAAATATTGAGTCCTCGCACAACCGTATTTCACTGTCCCAAGACTATGATAGCGAGCTGCTCAGGACCGATAGCAACAAAATATTGAGTCCTCGCACAACCGTATTTGACTGACCCAAAGACTATGATAAAGAGCTGCTCAGTACCGATAGCAACTAAATATTGAGTCCTCGCACAACCGTATTTCACTGACCCAAAGACTATGATAGTGAGCTGCTCAGGACCGATAGCAACAAAATATTGAGTCCTCGCACAACCGCATTTCACTGTCCCAAGACTATGATAGCGAGCTGCTCAGGACCGATAGCAACAAAATATTGAGTCCTCGCACAACCGTATTTGACTGACCCAAAGACTATGATAGCGAGCTGCTCAGGACCGATAGCAACAAAATATTGAGTCCTCGCACAACCGTATTTGACTGACCCAAAGACTATGATAGCGAGCTGCTCAGGACCGATAGCAACAAAATATTGAGTCCTCGCACAACCGTATTTGACTGACCCAAAGACTATGATAGCGAGCTGCTCAGGACCTATAGCAACAAAATATTGAGTCCTCGCACAACCGTATTTCACTGTCCCAAGACTATGATAGCGAGCTGCTCAGGACCGATAGCAACAAAATATTGAGTCCTCGCACAACCGTATTTGACTGACCCAAAGACTATGATAGCGAGCTGCTCAGGACCGATAGCAACAAAATATTGAGTCCTCGCACAACCGTATTTGACTGACCCAAAGACTATGATAGCGAGCTGCTCAGGACCTATAGCAACAAAATATTGAGTCCTCGCACAACCGTATTTCACTGTCCCAAGACTATGATAGTGAGCTGCTCAGGACCGATAGCAACAAAATATTGAGTCCTCGCACAACCGTATTTGACTGACCCAAAGACTATGATAGTGAGCTGCTCAGGACCGATAGCAACAAAATATTGAGTCCTCGCACAACCGTATTTCACTGTCCCAAGACTATGATAGCGAGCTGCTCAGGACCGATAGCAACAAAATATTGAGTCCTCGCACAACCGTATTTGACTGACCCAAAGACTATGATAGCGAGCTGCTCAGGACCGATAGCAACAAAATATTGAGTCCTCGCACAACCGTATTTGACTGACCCAAAGACTATGATAGTGAGCTGCTCAGGACCGATAGCAACAAAATATTGAGTCCTCGCACAACCGTATTTCACTGTCCCAAGACTATGATAGTGAGCTGCTCAGGACCGATAGCAACAAAATATTGAGTCCTCGCACAACCGTATTTCACTGTCCCAAGACTATGATAGCGAGCTGCTCAGGACCGATAGCAACAAAATATTGAGTCCTCGCACAACCGTATTTCACTGTCCCAAGACTATGATAGTGAGCTGCTCAGGACCGATAGCAACAAAATATTGAGTCCTCGCACAACCGTATTTCACTGTCCCAAGACTATGATAGCGAGCTGCTCAGGACCGATAGCAACAAAATATTGAGTCCTCGCACAACCGTATTTGACTGACCCAAAGACTATGATAGCGAGCTGCTCAGGACCGATAGCAACAAAATATTGAATCCTCTCACAACCGTATTTGACTGACCCAAAGACTATGATAAAGAGCTGCTCAGTAACGATAGTAACAAAATATACAGTCGTCTCACAAGCGTACTTGGCTGACCCAAAAACTATGGTAGGGAGCTGCCTAGTGTCCATAGCAACAAAATATTGAGTCCTCTCACAGGCGTACTTCCCTGACGACCCAAAGACTATGGTAGGGAGGTCCTCAGTAACGACAGCAACCAAATATTCAGTCATCTTACAAACGTACTTGACTGACCCAAAGACTGTGATAGGGAGCTGCACAGTACTGATGGCGAAAATATTGAGTCCTCTCACAAACGTACTTGACAGATCCAAGAATATCATAGAGAGCTGCTCGATACCGGTAGCAACAAACATTAAATCCTCTAGCAAGCGTCCTTGACTGGCGGAAAGGCTGTGGTAGGAAATTGCTCACTACCGATAAAACAAATTATTGAATCCTCTCACAAGTATACATTACCGAAACAAAGACTATGATAGAGAGCCGCTCAGTACCTATAGCATCAAAATATTTAGACACATCACAAGCGTACTTGACTGACCCAAACATTATGATAGAGAGCCGCTCAGTACCATTGGCAACAAAATATATAGTCCTCTCACAAGCGAACTTGACTGACCAAAAGGCTATGATAGGGAGCTGCTCAGTACCTATAGCATCAAAATATTTAGACACATCACAAGCGTACTTGACTGACCCAAAGATTATGATAGAGAGCCGCTCAGTATCATTGGCAACAAAATATTCAGTCCTCTGACAAGAGTACCTGATTCACCCAAAATCTAAGGTAGGAAGCTGCTCGGTATCGATAGCAGCAAAATATTCAGTCCTCTCCAAAGCGTACATGAATGTATGAAAATCCATAGTAGGAAGTTGCTAGGTACCGTTGGCAACAAAATACTCGGTCCTCCCACAAGCCTACTTAACTGAAGCAAAGACTATGGTAGGAAGCCGCACAATGCGGATGGCAAATAAATATTCAATCTTCTCACAACCGTACTTGACTGACATAAAGATTATTAGAGGGAGCTGCTCGGTATTGATGGCAACAAAATATTCAGTCCTCTCACAAGCGTACTTGACTGAACCAAAGACTATGGTAGGGATATGCTCAGTAGCGATAGAAACAAAATATTCAGTCCTCTGATAACTGTAAATGACTGACCTAAAGACTATGATACAGTGCTGCTTAGTACAGGTAGCCACATAATATTCAGTCCTCTGACGAGCGTACTTGACTGACCTAAAGACTATGGTAGGGGGCTGCTCAGTACCGATCTCAACAAAATATTCAGTCCTCCGACAAGCTTACTTGACCTACCCAAAGCCTATGGTAGGGCGCTGCTCAGTACCGATTGCAACAGAATATTCAGTCCTCTCACAAGCGTACTTGACTGATCCAAAGAATATGGTAGGGAGCTGCTCAGTACCGATAGCAACAAAATATGCAGTCATCTCACAAGCGTACTCGACTGACCCAAAGAGTATGATAGGGAGCTGCACAGTACTGATGGCAAAAAGTATTGAGTCCTCTCACAAGCGTACTTGACTGACCCAAAGAATATCATAAAGAGTTGCTCAGTACTGATGGCAACAAAATATTCAGTCCTTACACAAGCGTACTTGACTGACCCATAGAATATGATACAGAGCTGCTCAGTACCGATGGCAACAATATATTAAGTCATCGCACAAGCGTACTTGACTGATCCAAAGAACTGATAGAGAGCTCCTCAGTACTGATGGCAACAAAATATTCAGTCTTCTCATAAGCGTAATTGACTGACCCAAAATTATGGTAGGGAAAAGCTTGGTACCGATGGCTACAAATTATTGAGTCCTCTCACAAGTGTACTTGACTCACCCAAAGACTATGGTAGGGAGCTGGTCAGTACAGATAGCAATTAAATATTCAATCCTCTCACAAGCGTATTTGACTGACCAAAAGACTGTGGTAGGGAGCTGCTCAGTACGGATAGCAGCAAAATATACAGTCCTCTCACAAACTACTTCACTGACCCAAAGGCTATGGTAGGGAGCTGCTCAGTACCAATGGCAACAAAATATTCAGTCCTCTCACAAGCGCACGTGACCGGCCCAAAAAATATGATAAGGAGCTTCTCAGTACCGATAGCAGCAAAATATTCAGTCCTCTCACAAGCATACCTGACTGACCCAAAAATTATGCTAGGGAGCTGCTTTGCACCAATGGCAACAAAATATTGAGTCGTCTCTCTAGCGCACTTCACTGACCCAAAGGCTATGGTAGGGAGCTGCTCAGTACCGATAGCAGCAAAATATTCAATCCTCTCACTAGCGTACTTCTGTGACCAAAAGGTTATGGTGGCGAGCTCCTCACTACCGATGGCTACAAAATATTCAATCCCCTCACAAGCTTACTTGACTGACCCAAAGACTATGACAGGGAGCTGCTCAGTACTGATGGCTACAAAATATTCAGTCCTATCAGAAGCGTACGGCCCTGACCCAAGACTATGATAGCGAGCTGCTCAGTACCGATGGCGACAAAATATGGAGTCCTCTCATAAGCGTATTTCACTGACAGAAAGGCTATGATAGGGAGCTGCTCAGGATCGATAGCAACAAAATATTGAGTCCTCTCACAAGTGTACTTCACTGACCCAAGACTATGATAGCGAGCTGCTCAGTACCGATGGCGACAAAATATTGAGTCCTCTCACAAGCGTATTTCACTGACAGAAAGGCTATGATAGGGAGCTGCTCAGGATCGATAGCAACAAAATATTGAGTCCTCTCACAAGCGTACTTCACTGACACAAAGACTATGATAGCGAGCTGCTCAGTACCGATGGCGACAAAATGTTGAGTCGTCTCACAAGCGTATTTCACTGACAGAAAGGCTATGATAGGGAGCTGCTCAGGATCGATAGCAACAAAATATTGAGTCCTCTCACAAGCGTATTTCACTGACCCAAAGACTATGATAGCGAGCTGCTCAGTACCGATGGCGACAAAAATTGAGTCCTCTCACAAGCGTATTTCACTGACAGAAAGGCTATGATAGGGAGCTGCTCAGGATCGATAGGAACAAAATATTGAGTCCTCTCACAAGCGTACTTCACTGACACAAAGACTATGATAGCGAGCTGCTCAGTACCGATGGCAACAAAATATTGAGTCCTCTCACAACCGTATTTCACTGACCCAAAGACTATGATAGTGAGCTGCTCAGGACCGATAGCAACAAAATATTGAGTCCTCGCACAACCGTATTTGACTGACCCAAAGACTATGATAGTGAGCTGCTCAGGACCGATAGCAACAAAATATTGAATCCTCTCACAACCGTATTTGACTGACCCAAAGACTATGATAAAGAGCTGCTCAGTAACGATAGCAACCAAATATTCAGTCATCTTCCAAACGTACTTGACTGACCCAAAGACTGTGATAGGCAGCTGCACAGTACTGATGGCAAAAATATTGAGTCCTCTCACAAACGTACTTGACTGACCCAAAGATTATCATAGGGCCCTGCACAGTACTCATGGCAAAAATATTGAGACCTCTCACAAACGTACTTGACAGATCCAAGAATATCATAGACAGCTGCTCGATACCGGTAGCAACAAACATTAAATCCTCTAACAAGCGTCCTTGACTGGCGGAAAGACTGTGGTAGGAAATTGCTCAGTGCCGATAAAACAAATTATTATATCCTCTCACAAGTATACATTACCGAAACAAAGACTATGATATAGAGCCGCTCAGTACCATTGGCAACAAAATATATAGTCCTCTCACAAGCGAACTTGACTGACCCAAAGGCTATGATAGGGAGCTGCTCAGTACCTACAGCATCAAAATATTTAGACACATCACAAGCGTACTTGACTGACCCAAAGATTATGATAGAGTGCCGCTCAGTACCATTGGCAACAAAATATATAGTCCCCTCACAAGCGAACTAGACTGACCAAAAGACTATGATAGAGAGCCGCTCAGTACCATTGGCAACAAAATATTCAGTCCTCTGACAAGAGTACCTGACTCACCCAAAATCTAAGGTAGGAAGCTGCTCGGTATCGATAGCAGCAAAATATTCAGTCCTCTCCAAAGCGTACTTGAATGTCCGGAAATCCACAGTAGGCAGGTGCTAGGTGCCGTTAGCAACAAAATACTCGGTCCCCCACAAGCCTACTTAACTGAAGCAAAGACTATGGTAGGAAGCCGCACAATGCGGATGGCAAATAAATATTCAATCTTGTCACAACCGTACTTGACTGACATAAAGATTATTAGAGGGAGCTGCTCGGTATTGATGGCAACAAAATATTCAGTCTTCTCACAAGCGTACTTGACTAAACCAAAGACTATGGTAGGGATATGCTCAGTAGCGATAGAAACAAAATATTCAGTCCTCTGATAACTGTAATTGACTGACCTAAAAACTATGATACAGTGCTGCTTAGTACAGGTAGCCACATAATATTCAGTCCTCTGACGAGCGTACTTGACTGTCCTAAAGACTATGGTAGGGGGCTGCTCAGTACCATTAGCAACAAAATATTCAGTCCTCCGACAAGCTTACTTGAATTACACAAAGCCTATGGTAGGGGCTGCTTAGTAATGATGGCAACAAAATTTTCAGTTCTGACAGCCGTACTTGACTGACACAAAGACTATTGTAGGGGGCAGTCCACTACAGATAGCAACCAAATTTTGAGTTCTCTCACATCCCTACTTGACTGACGACCCAAAGACAATGTTAGGGAACTGTTCATTCCCGTTGGCAACAAAATTTTGAATCCTCTCTCAAGCGTACTTGACTGATACAAAGGATACGGTAGGGAACTGCTCAGTACCGCGCGCAACAAAATATTGAATTCCCTCACAAGCTTATTTGACTTACCCAAAGACTATGGTAAGAAGCAGCTCTGTACCGATGGCAACAAAGTATTCAGTCGGCTCACAAGCGTACTTGACAAACCCAAAGACTCTGATAGTGAGCTGCTCAGTACCGTTAGCTTCAAAATATTCAGTCCTCCCACCCTCGTACCTGACTGACAAAAAGACTATGGTAGAAAGCTGCTCGGTACCGATAGCAACTAAATTTTCAATCCTTACAAAAGCCTACTTGACTGACCCAAAATCTATGGTAGGAAGCTGCTCGGTACCGATGGCAACAACATATTCAGTCCTCTCACAAGCGCACTTGACTGAAACAAAGACTATGGTACGGGGCTGCTATGTACCAAAAGCAACAAAATATTCAGTCGTCTCTCTAGGGTACTTCACTGACCCAAAGATTACGGTAGGGAGCTGCTCCGTACCGCGGCCTACAAAATATTCGATCCTCTCACAAGCGTACTTGACTGACTCAAATGCTATGGCAGGGAACTTTCCAGTACCGATAAAAAAAATATTGAATGTTCTTACATGCGTACTTGACCGAAACAAAGACTATGAGAGAGAGCTGCTCAGTACCATTGGCAACAAAATATTGAGTACCCTCACAAGCGTACTTGACCGAAACAAAGACTATGATAGAGAGCCGCTCAGTACCTATAGTATCAAAATATTTAGACCTCTCACAAGCCTACTTGACTAACCCAAGGACTATCATAGGGAGCTGCACAGTACTGATGGCAACGAAGTATTCACTACTCTCAAAAGCGTACTTGACCTACCCAAAGACTATTGTAGGGGGCTGCTTAGAACCGATAGCTACAACATATTCAGACCTCTGACTAGCGTACTTGATTGACCCAAAGATTATTGTTGGGATCTTGTCAGTGCCGATAGAAATATACTATTCAGTAGTCTCAAAGGCCTACTTGACTAACCCAACATCTATGGTAGCATGCTGCTCGGTACGCATGGCAACAAAATATTCAGTCCTCTCACAAGCGTACTTGACTGGCCCAAAGACTACGGCAGGAAGCTGCTCGGTACCGATAGCAACAAAATATTCGGTCCTCTCAAAGCGTACTTGACTGACCCAAAGCTATGGTCGAAGGTGCACGGAACGGATGGCAACGAAAAATTCAGTCCTCTCAGAAGCGTACTTGATTGACCCAAAGACTATGATCGGGAGCTACTTGGTACCGATAGCAACAAAATATTCAACCCTCTCACAACCGTACTTGACTGAACCAAAGGCTATGGTTGGGCTCTGCTCAGTACCAATAGTAACAAAATATTCAGTCTCTCACAAGCGTACTTGACTAACGCTAAGACAATGATAGGGACCTGCGCAGTACCATTGGCAACAAAATATTGGGTCCCCTCACAAGCGAACCTGACTGATCCAAAGACTATGATAGGGAGGTGCTTAGTACATATAGCATAAACATATTGTGACCTCTAACAAGCGTACTTGACTGACCCAAAGATTATGATAGAGGCTGCTCAGTACTTATAGCAACAAAATATTCAGTCCTCTCACAAGCGTACTTGATTGACCTAAAGACAATGGTAGGGTGCTGCTCAGTATCGATAGCATCAAAATATTGAATCCTCCCACAACCGTCCTTGACTGACCCAAAGACTATGGTAGGGAATTCTCTGTACAGATAGCAACAAAATATTGAGTCCCTTCAAAACCTTCTTGACTGACACAAAGACTATGATAGTTAGCTGCTCAGTACCAATTGCAACAAAATATTCAGGCCTCTGACAAGAATACTTGACTGATCCAAAGAATATGATAGGGGCTGCTCAGTACTGTTCGCAACAAAATATTCAGTCCTTTGACATGCGTACTTGACTGACGCAAACACTATGGTAGAGATATGCTCAGTACCGATAGAAGCGAAATAAGCACAACTTGTCGGCGTAAATAAGAGATTCCCGTAGGGTTCGATTATTGGGCCGTGAACGAACGAAGGAATGAATGAACGAGCGAAGGAATAACGAATGAATGATCAAAGGAATAACGAATGAATGAACGACTGAACGAATGAATGAACGAATGAATGAATGAACGTATGAATAATCAATGAACGAATGAATGAATGAAGGAAGGAAGGAAGGAACGAATGAACGAACTAACGAATGAACGAATGAATGAACTAATGAAGGAGTGAACGAATAAGTGAATGAATGAACGATGAATGATTGAAAGAATTAAAGAAGGAACGAATGAATGAATGATCTAAGGAATGAACGAACGAATAAACGAAAGAATGAATGATTGTATGAATGAACGAACAAACGAATGGATGAATGAAGTCTGAGTATTGACTCTGGATTATAAAATTAGGTGCCTGGGTAGAGTATGCAGTTTTATTTTAGTTTGTATTAATGGAACATACTTGTCATTGTGCTGTTTTGGTTTATGAATTATTACAAATAATTTTATAAGCTTGTAATATGTTTATTATTTATATTTGTTTATTAATTACTTAAATATTTATAAGCATATTGAAATGACCAATTTCAAACAGTCCCTTGCATAGCAGCCGGCAGTGGTTCATTTGTAATAACCATGGCCAACCTTGGAAAAAATCCCCATACCTCTGTACTACAGTTTTGTGATAAAGGTGACAGTCTTTCTGTATGAAATCTCAATAATCAAAATCTGATCTCTAAATACTGGGAACCAAAAAGAAAAATTATTTTATTGTCAAATTCTGAGCTTTGGACACACCCTCACATACACATTGTACCTACTTAACATTTAACATTTACTTAACATTTTTCTAGTACGAACATCAACGTTATTGCAAGGATTCTACAAGGAATACACTTCCGAATAAATATGCAGATGATGCTGATGATAAGGATCTTATTGAAAAGAAAATAAGAAAGAGAAAAAGGCATATCAGTGTACAGGAAGAAGTCAAACAAAAGAGAAATAAAGAGAAACAGTATAAAATTACAGTGGGAAAGGAGAAACCCCTGTACCAGATCGTGCAAGACCACCATGCGAATGCCCTAAACAGTGTTTTGGTTTACTCACTGACTGGGATAGAGAGAATATATTTTCAGCACTTTAGAATATGAACTGTTATGATACCCAGATGTTATGGTACATCTTGTTATGTAAATATGTAGTCAGGAAGAAAACCTAAGAGCCGGTTTCTAAAAGAAGTGAGACTATTGTGGATACAGTGAAAGCTGCTGGGAAAGATGTTATTTGTAAAACGGAATTCCTTAATATACCTGGATTGCAGAATCACAGAGAACGTCTAGGGAACATAGTGAAGCAATTAAAGAGTGAAGTAATTTCAGCTCTTTGTCGTGATACAATTAAACATGTCAGCCACCCGAGAAGGGTATTCGCAAGAGGAAACTGATTTTGTAAGAGCCTTTATTGATAGACTCCCTCGATATAAAAGCCCCTTTAACAGAAAAGATTCTTCCAGAGGTTGTCTAAGCATGTGATATTCAGTACAGCTATGTTTTGGGAGATATTCTCAGGAGTGTTGATAAAGTTAACAAGAAAGCTGTGTCTGCAGACATGTTTAGAAGGATATTTACTGAAGAATATAACACCAGTTTCAAGGCCCAAAATCAGATACCTGTAATCGTTTTGATGAACCTTCAATGGCTGTTAAACATGCTCAGTTATGCAAAAACGAGGATGAACTAAAGCAATTGGAAGTGCAACAATAACTCTATCGCCCACCTTGGTAGCGTAGATGGTAGCGTATCTGCCTCACGTTCAAGAGGTCTCGAGTTCGAATCTCGGTTAAGGTGAGTTACCTGGATAAGGTTATTCCGGGGGTTTCCCTTATCCTTAAAAACGAATGTCGGGTAACTCTAAGCTCTGTGGACCCCCGGCTCATTTGAGCAAAATATCACCCATTTCATTCATCGTCCGATATGACTTGACGTTGGAGGACGTTAATTAAAAAAAACTCCATCATCGGAAAGCTGAAGTAGGACACGTTTGATTTACAACAAACGTTACCAACACCAAAACTAACAACAGGGCCAATGTTCTACAAGCTTACGTTATGGTGCTATAATATGAATATCCATTCCTGTGTATATGATGAAAGATATTTCTTTTGTGGGATGAGGCCACAGCAAGAAGAGGAGAGACTAAATTGCAAGCTGCTTGAAAATGTATTTTGGAAGTAACGACATCAAAGATACAATGTAGACTGCAATATCAAACAACCATGGCGGTCAAAATAAAGACTGGACAGTTGTTTCTTTCCGGATATATGTTAAATGCTGGCCGATTCAAAGAAATTTTTCAAATTTCCCCTCAAGTTGGGCAAACAATGCCCGCCAGTGACAAGAATTTTGCCTTGGTTGAGAAGAATGCTGCATCTTATTATCAGATAATGTCTTATACGGAACAGTGGGAAGAGTTTCTGAAAACATCTCAAAAGAAGAAGTCTTTCCGAGTTACAAGAATGAAGCAAGATTCATATTATGATTGTTCTGGTCTGAAACAGCTGTTTCATCAGTATCAAATTTCCACAGGTACAAATAAATTTGGCATTAGGAGCTGTATGCGACTAGTATTTGCAGAGGAGTTATTGGAACCTAGGCTAAACATGAAGTTTTTAGATGCATATAAAGGTGACCTTAAGTTTCTTAGTCTCTGTAAACGTGGAAGACATGTAAGTACCAACTATTTTTATACTCAGATACAAAACAGGTATTCAGAAGCACTGCCAGTACAAGCATATACATCTACAAGAAGTAGTGAACGTGATCACAATGAAGATGAGTAATGTAAGTTGATAAGTATTGTGTTTTAATTTGATGTAAACAATGTTAAGTACAACTGCACATTATTGAAGAGACGTTAATTTTTACAGTCACAATACAGTCATAAAATTCTTAAATTGGAAATTTAAGTTCTTGAAACATAAGTTTATGGGGAAAATGTTTGTTTTCCATGTATGCTTAACAAAATACTTATATGATTTTTCTAAACTTTCAACTCTTTGTTTCTCTAAATATGCTATGTGTCCCTCACCACTGTTTACTGCCGAGTCCTTCTCTGGTCCTTAATGACAAACCACCCGGGCTTTGAGAAATATTTCAAGTTCTAGGGCTGTTCAATAAAGAATGATCATATTTTTTTACGGTCATAATTTTTCGCACTAAAATTCAATCTTATTATTTTCTGTTAGCTTAATGTGAAACAAACACGCCGTAGTAGTTTCATTGTTGGTACTCCTGGTTCCCGCCTGTGAGAACCAGGCAGGTTCAGACATATTCAGTATCGCCTAACGTTGCAATGGAGGTAACACGCGAGGACAATATACGGCTTTGAAATTCTGGTTTCGTCTCAACAAATCTTCAGTTGAGCCCTATACAAGGTTACAGGAGGCCTTTGGAGAGTCTGTTCTTCCCTTCAGCATAGCTCGAAGGTGGTTTAAAATGTTTAAAGAGGGGAGACAATCAATTTCAAAGGAAGGTTGACCCGGTGCTCCATTTACTGCTCAAACGGAAGAAAACAAACACTGCTGCTGCTATTGTGGGAGGGGATTGACGAATTATATTAAGATCATTTCTGAAGTACTGAAAATTTCATTGGGTGCCACATTTCCGTGAAGCAGGCTGGATGCTGCACCACGATAATGCGCGGCCGCATATTGCCAATGTTGTTGCCAAATATCTTGCAAAAATCAACATGAAGTGCATCCCTCACCCTCCCTATAGTCCGGATTTAGTCCCATGTGACTTTTTTCTATTCCCTAAGTTGAAGAAACACCTTCGTTGGAGGCATTAACCATCATCAGAAGCAGTGGTGAAGGCTGCGGTGCTGATTTTGAAGGATCTCTCAAAATGGTTTCCAGTATGCCTTTGAAGTCTGGCGGAAACACTCGTACAAGTGCATAGCATACAGGAGAGACTATTTTGAGGGCCATCAAAATTATGAGGATGAGTAAAGGTACGTTGTCAAAAAAAATTGTGATCATTCTTTATTGAACAGCCTTCGTATATAGCGAAATTTATTGGATTAGCAGATGGCAGCATCAATAAAATTGTAGCTTTTTATAAAAAAAAATCCAAATTAATTACAAAGTGTAACTTCAATAGGAAATGAAGTTAATCTGTCAATTTCTCAATCGCAAGAAAAACAGTACCGCATTAAAAACAGTTGCATGCTACCCCTTCTTCCTGGGTAGCCTGCATTCATTTGTGTCATAGCAAATGAATCAAGCACAGTGTGTCGCGGAAGAAAAGTAAAATGGGCCAATGAAACAACTGTTGAAGAGAGAAAACTAAAACTTAGACTGCATAATGATGTCAAAGCTTTCTCTGAGATATCCCAGATAGTACATAGATCACGCAAACCATCATTGCCAGCGCAGGAGTCAGAAAATCTGTCCTAAACAAATATAGAACTGTCGACCTCAGAGTTCGATACCAGAGCAGCATTCCTTGCTACATTTGAAAGAATCTGCAAATGAGATTTAGATTGCCGCTTACTTGCTAAGAGCAGGCGTTTTAGTTTCAGCAAGCATCGTAAGAACTGTTTGCAATAACAAAAGAGTAGGGCGTAAGATTTCCTGTCAGCTCACAAATGAGGAGAAGAAAAAGACGTGTAGAATTCGCTCGTTAGTACCGTCAAAAGACCGCAGATATTTGGTATGAGTGTATATTCAAAGTTTTTGGTTCGGAACTCTGCCGCAAAGAGTGAAGGAAAAAATATGCATTTTGGCAAAATAAATTAATTCCCACTGTGAAGCATGGCGGTGGTCTGTTTTTAATCCATTGAATTTTGCTGAAAGCTTTAGAAAATCTCCAGCATACCGATTTTTCTTGAATATTTATTAATGTGTGAATGTAGTTTGTGCTGAATGTATTAAGGAATAAATAACACGAATTTTCCTCTCTAATTGGTTGTTACCAATATTCCGTCTGTTTATGTCAGTGGTAATCTTTGACACTCTATTCTTGTATACTCTGTGCTTCGTTCACAGTGGTAGCGTGCTAGTTCAGTTAACGAAAGCGTTCTGTGTATGCCATGCTAAGTAGATGTTGTGGGCGAAAGGTGGTGCTGATCTGTGCAGAGGTGGAAGGCTAGAGATTTTTTGAGGTTAAGCTACAAAATAAAACATGGAATGATTAGGTCAATAACGAATTACAGAGCTAAGCGAATTGTAAATTTTGTGGTATACATTTAGTTAATCTTTAATTTCATGTTCGCAAGAATGCGTCGGCGAATTGTGAACCATCGTACTTAACTGTGTCTTCTGGGTCAGCGTAATGCGTTTACAGAGAGCTGTGCTTTTGACTCTTTTTATAGCAATTGTTTGGATTACTATAAGAAGTATTTCTTTAAGCCGGCTAGAGAACAGCGCGGATACTCTGGACTATATGAAAGCAGGTATGTGTATTCATTTTATAATACGAAGTATGTTTAAATATGGTTCGCTGTAACAATGTTGCTTTCGAGACCTGTCAACACCGGTACCGCACACCAATTTAGTGCATATCTTCAATACAATACAATGTTTATTAGCCACAGAAATTCATACAGAATTATAGGCATTGTCAATGTAGTTAAGAGTATTTAACAATATTTACAATTCATCTATGAGGTATTTACAATCTAAAGTTTTCAGATAATTTACACAAATTACTATTTACACTTGAAAAACATTAAGACACTTGAGTACAGTAACAGATCAACTCAGTTATAAGTCTCACAGAAAATGAATATGAATATTTAAGCAGACACTGACTCTAGTATTACACTTAATTTTAATGCTTTGGCCAGTTAAAATTCTTCATTAATGAGTCTTTCAATCTGGGACACATGAAACATGAATAGAAATAGAATACATTAGTATAGTTATACACAACAAACTGATTAATTTATACTTTAGCTGATTTGTATTCTAAGTATTCATATACTGAGTAAAACTGATTTTTGTTTAAAGAAATTGTGTAGCTCTGCCTTAAACTTATTTATAGAGGGTATGTTTTTTTAATTGATTTGGCAAGTGTTTGTATAGCTTAAACCCACGTATTTGACAGAAGTCTCAAATAGTTTTGTTTTATGAATATAGGTGTCTAATTTGTCTTTATTACGTGTGTTATGGGTGTGTATTTCAGCATTTGTGACATAGTTCGCAGTATTAGTCTTCATGTAAATCAATAACTGTTTCATATATAAAGTTGGTAGGGTTAGGATATTCAAATCTCTGAAATGATCTCTGCAGCTTTCCATTTTTGCCATACCAACCATAATTCGTAATACTATCTTTTGTAGCTTAAATATCATCTTACTATTTATAGCATTTCCCCACAATGGTAGTCCATATGAGAGTAGTGAATGAAAGTAAGCAAAGTAACAGGTTCTGAGTGCAATAAATTCTACTCGAGGCCTCAGCTGATGTAAAACAAAACAAACATGGCTCAGCTTCTCTGCTAACTTTTCTATATGTTTGTCCCAACTTAAATATTTGTCTACCCATAGTTCTAAGTATTTAGTTTGCTGTTCAAAATTTATCAATCTGGAGCCAATTCTGATGCAAGGGTTTCCTGTTTAACTACAAGCCTTATGCTGAAAATTTAGTGCTATTATTTTTTCTTCATTTACAAGCAGCTTCACGAGTTATTCAGTATTTAGCACATATGCAAAACAGTCTTTATTAAGGAAAGGCAGAGTCAGACTAAGAAATTTAATGCCATATCCGGGATTTGAACCACAGATCTTAATGCTGGCATGTTGACCATGGTAAATGAGTGATTAAGCCAGCCGGATAGATACTGGATGACCTGTGGTTCAAATCCCGGTTATGGCATTAAATTTTTCAGTCTGACTCTACCTTTCCATACTCTGGCCTTCACATGGCTAGTGTGAAAGAAAAATTAATTTCCAGTCTTTATTAAGATTAACAATTTATATAACAAAATAGCAATATGTTATTGCTGAACAACTTGCACTAGATTATTAACAGCTTGACTGTTATTTAATTGTAACATTATTTCACAGTTTTGAGCCTTGGACTTGACGAACAAACAAATAACACATTTTACATCCTTCCAAATAACCACTTAATATGCACTACAATGCCCTGAACAGTATTCCAGATACAATTGTAGTTGGCACCAATGTGCCATCTGTGAGCTGTTTTCATGTAATGCAATATGCAAGTATAGTGAAGACTAAGGTGCAAAGATAGTCAAAGGATGTTTTTATTGTATTTAACTCAGGAATTTAGCTATGATCTTGTGGTTGACACAAGTAGACCTGAGATAGTGCTCCATAGCTCCATTCCTCTTGGTCCAATGTTCTTCATGTTGCTTCAAAAGTAACTTATTCTTCCTTTTCTGGGGCAATAAGTATTATTCCAAGGAGCATTAGTAATACATTATATTACAGCAGTAAACAAAAAATTTATGAATGTACAAGAAACCACACAATATAGTGTAACAACATTGGCATGCTTACAGTTCAACCGTATTGCAGGCACTAAATTGAAACTGCCAGTATTACTGTGTTACCATCATACCAAGAATTGCACAACTTCACTGCACGATAGCACTTTCAAGGACAAAGACATTCTCCTGAGTCAATACATAAGCAGAAAAGTGTAGCAGTTGCAACTGAGCGAAGTTACAGGAAAGCGTAGCTTTGCAGGATAAATGCCGTTCTCCATTGTTGGCAACACTTATTTTGCAAACTTTGCCAGTTTTGGTTGGCATCTGTTTACTACTTTCCTCTTAATATTTGTTTAGTTTACCTAAATGAGTAACGTTTTGTAAATTGGAAGGGAGGGTGGGGGCACTGTGGCTTTGTCCAGGAAACATCTGTGCTCATTAAACTTGCTCAGGAAACTTTGACAGCAATTGCCCAAGTTCCCGGGTGAGAAATTTTCAAGTTACGGAATTTCTAGCTATATGTAACAGAAACTCTTATTCATGGTAACTGTATTAGACTTATATATACAAATATAACAATTTGTAACTTAAAACTTCACTTATCTTTCAGAAATTATGACACTTTTATAAATTGTCCAGGATTGTGATTTCGTGGAAAATTCTTCCACATCGTCAGCCGGAACCAACAAAACTGTTGTCGTTGTTACAAACGCTAGATGTTAATATGTTCTTGTCAGTATTAACAAAATATTATATAATACCAAAATGTTTTGGTTGTACTAACAAGAACATATTAACATCTAGCTTTTGTTACGATGACAGTTTTGTTGGTTCCGGCTGACGATGTGGAAGAATTTTCCATGATATCGCGATCCCGAATAATTTATAAGAAAAGTGTCGTCATTTCTTATAAGATAAGTGAAGTTTTAAGTTACAAATTGTTATATTTGTTTGCCTCACTGTTAATAGCTTCATATTTTATGTATGTATTAAACTTGTTTACTGCTTTACGGTTATTTAGTGGTATTACATTTCATGTTAATCTGTCTAGTAACAGCCTGGCTTCTGCTCAAGTAGCAAGTGCGTGGCCTAAAGTAGCTACAAAATAAGAATGAACATGGATTGAGCCAATACAGATATCCTACTGTCTTGGTGTTGCCAGTTCCACTGCAAGCGGGCGACAGAGATGGAAGATAAGACCTGAAGCTTTCCTGGCGATGAATACGCTCACTTTCTTCTCAGGCAGCCAGGCAGGTGAAAAGATGATTAGATATCAACGTTTCAGGAGTGTGCATCTGTCCCATCATCAGGATATTTATACAATGTTATAACCACAAATGAAATACTGGATATAGCAACTATAAATAAAGACAAAACACTATCAAAATTTGCATTACTGAACAAAAGACTGTTTTCAGTAAATTAAATGCCAGGTCAGGAGATGGCATGAGTATAGAAAATTGTGTCAAAGAAACGTAACTACTTGATTATCAAGCTGTATTGATCTTTGCTTCTTAAATTGACTGATTTCCATTTTTAAGGCCAGTTTCCAAGAGGAGCTGAACTGAAATCCATAATCACAATTAAGCGTGCTCCTTTCAGAAGAAATTTCCAAAGCCTCCTTAATTCTCCGCTCCCAGTAACTGTTGCGTTTTGCCAAGATGGTCGTCTCCCGAAAGTTGGCTCTATGGTCGTTATCAAAACAATGCTCAGGTTGCATTAAATGAATGCTCCGTTCATGTTCGATTATTCTAGTTGCGATTGTCCTTCCGGTTTGTCCTATATATGGTGTCCCACAGTCACAGGGAATGCGGTACATTCCTGGAACTTGAAAGTCCAGTTTGTCTTTCATTGGTCTCAACAGATGCAGAGGTGGCTTGTGGATGGTCCTGATGTATTTGGCGAGAATTCTGCTGATTCTGCCAGATAGTTTGCTGGTAAACGGGATGCAGGCTGTAGTGGTAGGCTTATCTGACGCTTGCTGTATTACGCTCGCTGTATCCTGACCTGGCATTTAATTTACTGAAAACAGTTTTTTGTTCAGTAATGCAACTTTTGATAGTGTTTTGTCTTTGTTTATAGTTATGTTATGTCCAGTATTTCATTTGTGGTTTTAACATTTTATAAATATCCGGATGATGGGAGCGATGAACACTCCAGAAATGTCGATATCTAATTATCTTTTCACCTGGCTGGCTGCCCAAGAAGAAAGTGAGAGATGGAAGATATCTGTTTTTATCTCAACCTAGCAAGTATCATACAGATGCTGAGATGTACAGTGATACAGATGCTGACAGAGAAGTTTGCTTAATGTTTCAGCATGTGTGTGAGAACATATACAATGATTATCGCACATTCTGAACCTTAAAACCTTGAACTGGAGAACAGTTCGCTTGCATAGCTATCGTCCATATGTATTCAAAACAAAATGTTTCAAATTAGATGCATTCTACGAAATAGGGTGTTTGCTACAGTGGAACAAAATGGTGACATTTCAACCATTTGTGAATATAGTTTCTATTTTAATGATGCCATATTTGTATACTGTCTGTAATGGACTTTAAACCAAATTGTGTTTTATTAAAATAATAAATACGTAATATATAAATGTGTATTTATGAAGCATTTTTACACCAGAAATCTCATGTGCTAATGTTATGCATTGTACACAGAAATTTTAGTCTTGCATCAACAATATCGCTTCTTTCAAGCAGAATTTTGCGATCATCATTGGTTCTCCTATATTTGAACCCAAGAGATTTCAGAATATTATGCATAGAAGATACAGAATCCGTATATTCTATTTTCCCCCTCATTAAATTGGTCAACCTTTTGGCAGCTGGATATTCACCCTTGTCATATAAATCATAAATTGTTCTACGTGAAACACACTTTTGAAAAGTTGGTAGCACGTTTTTTAGCTCCCTGATGTTTCGCTGGAGATCTAAATATGGAAACTTCTACTAATTTGGTAAGCTGTTTGTCTTCTTTAACAATGTTCGTCACAGAACGAGCACTTACCTGACAAGCTTGTAACATTAACTCTCGACTCTGAGCGAAATTTGTACTTTCGAAAATGTCTTTATTTGACATCTGTTTGAGAGAGGAATACACATTAACAAGAATATTTGTAGCCTATTTATGTAAAATCTTATGAGTTGTTTAGCAATTACTACTAGGCGCACCAGTACTAGACTTGCTAAGTGGTATATTCACTAACTTTGGAAAGCACGTGTGACCTCTTAAAAGATCACCACTTTAGTGAATGTAAGGTAAAAAATGCAACTGCAGCATAATAATGATAATAATTTGATTTTATTGTCATTAGGCTTTGTGTAGCAATAGACGTCAGGTGATACAGAGATTATTTACAACAAATTACATATTATAAAATGTAATGGCATGTGTGCTTTTCTTCACTGAGAAATTCTTTTCTTTCTAGTCAGGCGCCTTATCTTTCCATATCTCCGAAACCAGATGTGCTACAAACATGGGTTTTGGACAGTAATCCTCAGAAAAATAGCTGTGTAATATGGGGAAAACAAAATAATTCTTTAATTGGTATCTTTAGAGCACTCAAAGAAATTAGCCGCATGCTTTGGCAAAGCGAGCCAGTATGCATGCTTAACTGTACAACGTTGTATGCACCGCATTGGCTAATAGCCATAGAACAGCCACACCAAGCCCCGCATTATGTTCATTCCTATTTTGTAGCTACGTTAGATGGTTCTTGCCAACCATGCAACTACCTGCCTCAGTAGTGTAAATGGTAGCATGTCTGCCTCACATTCAAGAGATCCCAAGTTCGAATCTTGGTTGGGGTGAGTTACCGGATAAGGTTTTTTCCAGGGTTTTCCCTTATTGTTCCGTCGTGTAAGTTGTGGCCGTCAAATTAAAGCTCACAACCTAAATGGACTGTATTGCAGAAGAATCAGCCAATTGTCAGGAGAAGAAAATGTTTGACACTTATAGTGATGTATTTCATTTAGTTTCTCAAAGATAGTATACCATCAACTTATCATTTGCTAAACATTTTGACACTTCACGTATGAAGAACTTTGACTAAGTCTATTACCAATTTCAACACTAAAACATATTACAAAAAACTAATTGCAGCTGCCATTAACATGCTTCATGTTTCTTCATACAGCGATTTTCTACTGTCTTTCTTTTTGAAAGCAGGTCCACCAACTTCCTTGCATACAATGCGACCAACTGTCACTGAACATACCGGCCGCCAAGAAATAAGTAATATTTCTTAAAACACTAAAGTTACGTAAAATGTTCAAACATTACAAACAAAATCACAAGTTTGTTTCTGTAGGAAGAGGGCAAAGCTTTACAATAGGCCACTTAAATGATCCACTAACTGTGCAAATAGTTACAACTCGAACTAGTCCGTCATCTCCTGGATGTACTTGTTCCACCAATGCTAGCTTCCAGTGAAGTGGAGGAACGCTGTCTTCCTTCACTATGACCAGGGTGCCCGGCTGGATATTTGTTCCCTTACTGGTCCACTTGGCTCGCTCCTGAAGATGATGTAGATAATCACCTGACCATCTGGACCAGAATTCTTGTAACTGCTGCTGCAGTCTCTCCCACCTGGTTAGCAAACTAAGTTTCACACTACCGAAATCTGGCTGAGGGTGGCTGGTAAGAGGAGAACCAATCAAGAAATGACCAGGAGTTAGAACTTTCAGATCATTTGGATCAGAAGAGAGGGATTAAGGGTCTGGAATTAAAAGATGCTTCAAATTGACAGGTTAAAGTATAAAATTCTTCATAAGTTAGACATGCTGCACCCATCGCACGTCTAAGATGTTTGAACGACTTCACCCCTTCTTTAGTAAATGAGCAAGCGCTAATGTACCGCAAAGTTCTAAATGTGGAAGAGATAATCTCTTCAAAGGTGCAACTCGTGACTTTGAGCAAAGGAGTTTTACAAATGTCCTTCCTTCCTTATTTATGGAGCGTATGTGGTACCCTCCATATGCTTTTTCTGATGCATCGCAGAATCCATGTAATTCAATGTAGCTAGTTGAACCATCACCTATTACTTTACGATCAATATGAATATTGCTAATTAGAAGAAGTTGATTGTAAAGTATCTTCCAATCAGCTGTCAGTTTCTCTGACAAAGGCTGATCCCAGTTAACTTGTTCTTGCCACAGGTTTTGAAGAAACATCTTGCATAAAACAATAGGACTTATGAACCCCAAAGGATCAAAAATGCCAGAAATTACTGATAAAACTATTCTTTTAGTAACTGCAGATGAACCTCTTGCACCTAGATTGCTCATAATTTGAAATGTATCCATATTCGGATGCCATAATAATTGGAGCGCCTTGACTCCATTTTTGTCAAGCTGTAGTGGCAGTCTGGTTTCTCTCAGGTGTAGTGGAATGTTTGTCAAATGTTGTGGATTGTTACTAGACCATTTGTGCAGTGAAAATCCACCTTTCTTCAGCATAGCCATCAATTCCTGTTGAAGCTTAATTGCCTCTTCTGAAGTAGCAGATCCTGAAATGCAGTCATCAACATAGAAATCTCTCAAAGTTGTTGCTGCTGCTTTGGAAAAGATATGTGCTTCTTCATGAGCTAATTGCTGCAGACAACGAATAGCTAAAAATGGAGAACTGGCCATACCATATGTTACAGTCTTCAACTGATACTCAAGAATCGGTGATGCAGGGTCACTTCTCCATAGTATTCTTTGGTACACGAGATCATTAGGGTGTACCCAAATCTGTCAATACATCTGTTCTATGTCAGCTGTAAATGCTACTTCATGCATTCTGAACCTCAAGATAATTGTACAAATATCCTGTTGAATAGTGGGACCAACATGTAACAAATCATTCAATGTGGTTCCATTCTTCGAGGCTGCAGAAGTCAAATACTACTCTGCTCTTTGTAGTTGAGCTGTCTTCCTTTACATGAGGAGGCATGTAATAACAACGTTCTCTTGTTGGAGTTGCTACCTCCATATGGCCTAATTCTTCATATTCTTGTAGAAACTCTATATAAGCTTCCTTTATTCTCTGGTTTTTGTCTGGCTTTCTTTCTAACTGATATAGCCTTCTGGTGGCTACCATCGTTGAGACATCTAACTTCTTTGGGTCTTCCTTAAATGGGAGGCGAACCACAAATCTTCCATCAGATTCTCTTGTACTATTTTGAGAAAAGTGGTCTTCACATGCTATTTCATCCTTGGTTTTTGGTGTTTGGTGCAACTCTTCAATCTCCCAAAATCTTTGTAGCTGTTGCTGAATATTAACATCAGTCTTTGCAAAACAGGAAACGACCGGCCGCCGTGGTGCATCACAGGACCTTCCAGCATCTGAATATTGTCCTGAAAGTACCCAAGCAAACTCTGTTTCCGTCATAACAGGATGACCGTTATCTCGAATGTATGAGCACACTTCTGCGCCCAATAAGATATCTATTCTTCCAGGCTCATAACATCTAGGACCTGCAAATGAAATATTCTGAGGTAGATTCCAATTACTGAAGTGAATTTTCTCTACTGGCAGATTTTCTGTAACCCTTGGTAGCACTAAACATTCCACCGACATTCCAAAATCACTTACAAGTGATTTAATTTGAATGCAAACGCCATGTTTAGTTTCAGAAACTGCATTTCCAATTCCTTGAACAGGTTTAGGATCATGATGCCTCTTAAGCCTTAATCTCTGAGCACATGCCTCAGATATAAAACATGATTGTGATCCTGTGTCTAACAAGGCTCTGCAGGTCTGCCACTGACCTTTATCATTCTTAACTTTTATCAAGGCTGTAGATAGGAGAATGTTTTTGCGAGGTTCCATTTTAAATGCACAATAACTATTGATGCCATTATCTCTTAATGAGATGCTTGGGTCTGCATTACTAGTGTGTTGCTGTTTAGAATCATCAAGGTGCACTAAAGTATGATGTTTTTTTACCACAAATGCGACAGTTGCTTGATTTGCATTTTCTAACTATATGCCCTGTTAGCAAACAGTTGAAGCTCAGATTGGCATTTTTAAAAACCTTTCTGCGTTCCTAAACAGGAGCTTGTCTGAAATCTTTACATTTTTGTAATGCATGAGCATTATTACAATATGCACACTTTATTGTTGTAGAAATGTAAGTCTGTGGAAAGCTTGATTTGTGTTTGTGATTTGTGGCTTTCTGAGAGTGAGGATTAACACTGCTTGAGCCACTTGTATTTAACTTAGAACTTACTATTTCTAATGATTTACATTTTCCATCTAGGCAGTTAATAAGATCCTGTAGAGAAGGGAACTTATTTGCATCTAAAGTATCTTCAAATTCCTTTCTAACCACTGTATCTAACTTGTGTAGCACTAGTTGTGACACTATAAGATCATCCAATGAAATGTCTAAGTTTAATGCCTTTATTGCATTTAAATTACTCATGGTTTGATTTATCAGTGCCCTTAGCTCCTTTACTGATGACTTATGAGCTACAGGTAAATTCAACAAATGTGCAAGATGAGCAGAAGCAATAAGTCGTAAATTGTCATTACGATTGCAGATAGTTTTCAATGCAACCTCAAAATTGGAACTTGTAACTGGAATGTTAGCTATCAAATTGTGTGCTTCGCCAGTAAGCGACGGTAGCAAATGATGAAACCTCTGAATATAATCTAGAGACTCAATATTAACAACTAAGCTCTCAAATGTATCAAAAAAGTGCTTAAAAGTGGTTACATCTCCACTGAATGAAGGTAATTTTATTGTTGTCAATTTAATTGTTTTCTTATTAGCACTTGAAGTTGAAAGAGAATGGTACTGGGATTATTTTCAGCATTTCTCTCTGTACTTTGTGCTATCAATTTAGCCATTCTTGCTTATATTTCATAGTAAGCTAATTCAAATGCTACTCTATAAGTAGCATGGCTTTCAACATCTTCAAATAATTCTAACTGTGATTGAGAATCTTCAAATTTATCTCTAATATTGGGCAAATCTTCCATTCTTACATTTATCAAATAAATATCTGAACCTGTTTGAAATTGTTCAACAAAATTTACAAGACGGGTAAGACTTGCTTTAGCTACTGCTCATGCTGTATTTAATTTCCTCTTAATTTGTTCATCCATGCTGAAAGTTTACAATACAACAATTGAAATCAACGAATCTAGGTGATGAGATGAAGCAAAGAATAGGAATGTATATGTAGGAGTAAAATTCAACAAAGTTAAGAAGAATGTAAAGTACAATGGTTGTAATTAACCTCAGCCAGTATGGTAGGTTACTACTTAGCAACTAAAACTCAAACCTGGAGCTCCTGAAGCTGTAGAAAACGTTACAATCCATGAATCTTACTACGTAGTAGCATGCCAACATCGTGTACCATCGGCTTGCTTCGTGCTCTGAGGTCAGCTTCCAATTTGAAGAAGACAAAATGGCAGCATGCTGATTTCATAAGCGTCATCAAATATTTTAAAAAGTTCCAGTCCCAGTACATTTTCACTGATAATTAACCGCCAAATTCACTAGATCCGACCTGGAGAACCAAAATGTACCATCGTGGTGTAAGTTGTGGCCGTCAAATTAAAGCTCACAACCTAAATGGACTGTATTGCAGAAAAATCGGCCAATTGTCAGGAGAAGAAAATGTTTGACTTATAGTGAAGTATTTCATTTAATTTCTCAAAGATAGTATACCATCATACTTATCATTTGTTAAACACATTGATACATCATGTATGAAGAACTTTGACTAAGTCTATTACCAATTTCAACACTAAAACATATTACAAATAACTAATTGCAGCTGCCATTAACATGCTTCATGTTTCTTCATACAGCGATTTTCTACTGTCTTTCTTTTTGAAAGCAGGTCCACCAACTTCCTTGCATACAATGTGACCAACTGTCACTGAACACTTATCCTGGTAGATGAATGTCAGGTAACTCTAAACTCCATGGACCCCGAACTCATTTGACCATCATTTCACTCATTTCATTCATCATCTGAAATGACTTAACGTTGGAGGACGTTAATTACAACAACAAAAAAAAAAAAAAAAAAAAAAAAAAAAAAAAAAAAGAAACATGCAGCTGTGAAATCTGCAGACATGCAAAATATTGCCAATCACAGATTATTACTTTCTGTAGGCTGCTTGTATTCTAACCCTTTGTTACTTGCATAAAACACAATTCTGTTTGCAGTTACTGTCATCCATCTTCTCAGGTGGCAATAGCATGACTGTCCAACTTGTAAAAAACGTTCACATGAAGTTACTGCAACAAATGTTTCCAAGTCTTCTCTCATGCCAGCAAAGATCAGAGTCAAAGCTCCTGAGTAGATACTGCCAGCTCTATTTCTTTTTAGTAATAATGTTATTGTTAATATTTGATGCTTGTTAGTGCATTACATATCGTCACTTTTGTAATGTGTTGGTATTTACAATGTGTGCATTTCCTAGACCACACCTTCGGCATTCTTAGTGGAAGCCATGTCAAGCCAGCCCACTATTATACAGTTTTTTTTAAGTTAATTGATGGAAATTATTCATTTCTTGGCACTAGCTGTATACAGGCTAAGGTATTGGATTGATAGTCAATATGAAAAATTCAAAGCCACGGCTGGGATTTGAACCACAGATCTACTGGTTTCCATCCAGTCGCTGTTACCCATTGAGCTACCATGGCCAACGTGCCGTCCTGACATTAAATTCTCCAATTGATTCATATATTTCCACGGTAAACCTGATGAAGCCTGGGACTCAAGTACTTATGATAGCAAGTCGCCACAAACAGTGTATCTTGGATGCGATATCCCCTAGTGGTCTACTGGGGAAATATATTAGTCAAATAGAGAATTTAATGTCATGATGGCAAATTGGCAATGGTAACTCATTTGGTAAGAGCGACTGGACGGAAACCGGTAGATCCATGGTTCAAACCCCGGCTGTGGCATTGAATTTTTCATGTCAACTTTATCAATCCTATACCTTAGGCTGTATACAGCTAGTGTCAAGAAATGAATAATTTCCATCAATTAACTTAAATAATAAGAGTTAAATGATGAAGCCTGCGATTCAAGTACTTACGATAGTAAGTTGTCACAAACGGTGTATCTCGGATGTGAGAGCCCCTAGAGGTTTATCAGGGAAATATATGAGTCAGTTGAAAAATTTAATGTCATGACGGCAAGTTTGCTATGGTAGCTCAATGGATGGAAACCGGTAGATCCGCGGTTCAGATCCCGGCCGTGGTTTTGAGTTTTTCATGTTGACTATCAATTATACAGGTTATTCTTTTCTTTACTGCTTTGAGCTTTAAGTCTATTGTCATTCATGTTAACATATTAAAATGGTTACTGCTTTGTAATTGTTTAGTTATATTAGATTTCCTTTCTGCTTTGTGCTTCAAATCTATTGTTATTTACTTGTATTACATTTGTTTGCTGTTTCACATTTAATTGAATTGCGTTTCTTAGTATTTTGTGCTTTACATCTATTACCTTTCTTCTGTGAGTATAATATTTCACATTGACTATTTATTATGTTACACAAATAAAAATATTTGTAAAATAATCTCCACTTAACTTAAGAAGTTGATGTTAATCCTTCCTTCTTCTTTATAAAATTGATTTCTAAAGCATATCACTTTCATCATCAGTTAATTGGTTAATTCCAAACTCCATTGTTAAGGAAATCTTGGTTGACATAGCAAAAGAAAAAAACATGGTAACCGAGATTTCCTTAACAACGGAGTTTGGAATTAACCAATTAACGATGAAGAAAGCGATATGCTTTTGAATCGATTTTATAAAGAAGGAAGTATTAACATCAACTTTTTAAGTTAAGTGGAGATTCTTTTACAAATATTTTTATTTGTGTAATATTTGTTGCTTCACTGTGACTAGCTTCATTTTCTGTGTGATTATTTATTATGTGTTTCAAATGGGAAGAGTTCTCACCTGTAGCTAATCAGATGCATTAGGGCCTTCACCAGTGCCACCTCATTATCCCCATCGTTGTCTGCCTTTGGTAACAAGATAGTCATAATGGATAAATCAGATTATATTGAAAAAATGGAAGAAATGCTAACTGACAATGAATATAAAATCACTAACAAAAATCCTCTAACAACTTGCGTACAAACATTTGAAAAAACCATAGCAAAATCAAGCATAATACCAAACAAATATACAGTTAAACTGGATAACCCAACCTTACCTAGACTTTATGGCTTACCCAAAATACACAAACCATTCATAACAATGAGACCTATATTCACCAGTAATTCACCAACATACAAACTTGCAAAGTGTCTAATAAACAAATTCAACTCATTTCCAAAATTTAACAGCCTAAGCATCAAAAACACCTATAAACTTATAGAACACATTAAGGATACTGAACTAAAAGAAGAGGACACACTAGTCTTGTTTGATGTTAAATCACTGTTTCCCAGCATACCAGTAAATCAACTCCCACCATTAATAGAAAACTGGCTCATATCACTAGGAATGTCATCACCTGAAATTTCAGATTACATCAAACTAACCAAATTATGTATAGAACAAAATTTCTTCCAGTATCAAACAAAATATTTCCACCAAACTTCACGTTTAGCAATGGGCAACCCCCTATCACCCTTCCTGGTGGATCTGTACATGAGTGCATCAGAAATAAGGATCACCAAAGGTTTCCCTTGTATGTTCAAACACTGGCAACGATTTGTAGATAATATCTTTGCAATAGTACCAAAAAAACACATCAGTGATGCACTAAAACTTTTAAATATCCAAGAAAAAAGCATGAAGTTCACTGTAGAAATAGAAAAAGATGAGTATTTGCCATTTTTGGATCTAAAAATAATCAGAAATAAAAACAGAATAAACTTTGGCATTTACAGAAAACCAACACAGACAGACAACTACATAAAAGCTAATGGCTACAACCCAAGATCCCACAAACAGGCAATCTTCAATAGTTTAGCACACAGACTGGTCAACATCCCTCTCACAGCAGAAGAATACAACAAAATTATCGAAATAGCACAAAAAATGACTTTTTCAAATCATTAGTAGACAAAAAAGTGAACTTAGCAAAAAAGAAGAAGCTAATAAAGGAAACCACAACCCTCTCAGCTACAGAAACTAGTATGATTTTCAAAAAATTTACTTACCATCCATGGGCCTTTGATAAATTCAAAAAAGTCTTCAAAAAACAAAACATTCAACTAGCACCAGTCAACCATTTCTCCTTAAAAAACCTAATTTGCTCAAACATCAACGATGCCATTCCATCTAACAAAACCTCTGGTATATATCAAATTGAATACAGTGACTAGTCAAATTTATATTGGAAAAACCAAAATAAATTTAGAAACGAGAGCAAAGGAACACTTTAGAAACATAAAATATAAACAATTAGAAAAATTAGCAGTTGCCACACAAATTTGGGAAAAAAAAAACACAACATAAATTCAGAACCAAAACTACTAAAACATACATCAGGAAAACAAGAACTATCCACATGGGAACAAATCTTCATTTCAAAAAATAGGAACACAGTATTCAGACATCCCCCAGAAATATTTGTTCAGCAAGTTCCTTCAACCGCCACCAGAGGAGACCTATGACAAAATAATAATAATAATAATAATATTTATTTGTGTACTAAGCTATTACAATTGTTGAGCTGATCACCAGTATTTGGCCCAGGCCATTAATTGGTGAGCAGCCCGTTGAATTACAAAATGTGTAGTACACTACTTACATTTCTATTACTACTACCATTGCTACTATTGCTTACACACTATTGTTCATTTCCTTTTTCCACAGTCCACTTCCATTTATTTTTCACTTTGTCTAAGAACTGACCTACATTCTTGAGATTTTTATCTATAATTTTACATATATCAGGACTTCGCTTAATTTTTCTCCAGATGTATTCTTTTCGCCAAATCTCTGTTTCCCTGCATTCAAAAAGGATATGTTCCACATCTTCCTTACCCCCACACAATGTACACTTGTCTTTCACAAACCCATTCCGCTGCCCTTTTAGCCTCCACACTCCTGCTCTCAGCCATGCTATCCCCTTCCTTTCTTCATTAATGGTTTTATCTATATACTGCTCCCTTCCCCAGCCACTTTTTAACTCAACATAATATACCAATGACCTCTTTTCACCTAACTGGTTGAACAGTTTTTGAATCTCTATATCTTCAAATCTTTTTCTAACACCCTTCCAGAAACCTTTATAATTTCTCTCTCTTTTTCTCCGAATATCCCCTAAGCCATTATTTTCTAAATTGTTTCGTAGAGTGCTTGCCCAGCCCGAGCTTTGCAGACTTGCTTCTTGATATTTTAAACATTGTTGCAATAAGCTGCCTTCATCTAAATTCAAGATCCTATGCCAGTATTTCAAGGCTCTTTCTATTATTAACCCTTTCCTTGTTACTCTCCCCATTTCAATTTGAGCAACTTCGTTTGCTGTATGACAAAATATCAACTACACCAATGAGAACCAGTCGATGGCCGGTTGAGGATGGAGGCAAAATCTCTGAAACATGTTGCAGAAAAATTTAAAAGTGTTGTTTAGTGTCATTAATCGACTCCCTTTAAATTTAATTTATTATAACAACACTGTTTTCAACACTTCCAAGGAAGGAATTAATTGAGATATATTTGATAAGTCAGTGCTCTCATGAATGACAATAGAGAATGCAACAAATTCTCTTGCTCTTTCAATAAGTTGTACGTAAATATTGTCTGCTAAATCTTGAATTCTGTGTGAAATAGTATGAGGTGACACACTTGACACTCTTGAACTGGTGAACACTGACAGGCGTGAATTTACTTGCAGCTATAAGCATACATTGTTTAATAAGTGGAACATCAGAAAAACTACTAGAAGATTGGCACTCTCTAGTGCTATTTCGTAACTCACATAAACTCATATGTCATTCCGCCATCTCCCCCTACGCCTAGAAGTGTGTAGCGCTGTGCTGTCCTCCTGGTGTGGGGAGTGGTTTGCCTTGCGCAGAAAAAAACTGCGCTGCGTTAAAGCACTTCCAATCCCCTGGGTAACCTCCTGCTGTCTCTCTCGTCGAGCAGAAGTGAACTTGGCTGGGTTACGCTTTGGCCATTGCTATTTTACCCATAGTCTCTTATTAAACGGGGCCCTGTCTCCAGTTTGTCCACTGTGCAGTGCAGCCCTGATGGTCCAACATGTTCTTATTGAATGTTTTAGCCTGGAACGTCTCCGCAGTTGTCTCCAGCTGCCGGCCAGCTTGGCAGAGATTTTTGCGGATGACGAGACAGTGGTGGCCAAGGTTTTTAAACTGTTCTTAAATGTCAATTTTAGAATTTAGTCTTTACGTTTTTATCCATTTTAATGTTTTTATGGCTTCATGCTTCTTTTAGCCATTGACGTGCAGGGTATGTTTTATCTATGATGGCTATATCTTAGTTTTTGTTTTATCTAGGTTTGAGCACGACTAGTTCTTTCAGGGCGCTGATGACCACATTGTTGAGCGCCCAAATTCTCAATAATCATCATCATCCGCCATCCCCTTCTTCTCGTTCCTCTTTCTGCAATGTGCTCTTTTCTCTTAGCTTTTGTATCTCTGCAATGTGTTATTATTTTTCTAGAGCCGAATAATCATTAGCATGCAATTTATTAAAATGTTGCTGAAGATTAAATCGTTTCAGCACTTGTAATTTTTTCTGATATATTAAACAAAATAGCACAACTGCTACATTCCATGAAGAAGTACTCAGCTTCCCATTCGGGATTTGAGTGCCCTTCCAAACTGACACGGAAGTACGGACCGCCACTGCTATGGAAGACAAACCGACCGTTAGCACTGTGAAGCATGAACTGAGGCAACACGGTGCTTGTAGCCCAGCACATGTACTGCGGCAAGCAAATTGGCTGTGGTTGCTCTTCATTCTCTCTTAGATCCCCCATTCTCATCCTATTACATACCCCTGTCTTCTCCACTTTAATCACTTTTCGCTTTCTCTATACCACACACATTTCACCCAATAAATTTAATACTGAGATTACACCAGTAGTACAGGTTTTGATGTCCCCTAAATGAATAACTTTAACCATTAGAAAAAAGATTTGTATACGTATTTTATGTGAGCTCCATAATTCAAGAACAGTTTATTATGAGCCTAACTTGGTACATAAGTTAGTATCTTCCAAGGATGTGGCGAAGATTTTAAAGAAGATCTCTCCACCCCAAACTACTCTCATCTCAAACAAGGAGAAATTTTAGAACATTTTGGTTTTCTCCAAAGTGGCTCTAATGATTTTCATTTAATGTATTGTGACTTTGTGGGTTTGTAGAATTAAAAGTCCAATTTGCAGAAATTCAATATGCTCTTTATTTCCTTACAAATACACTTTGGTCAACCCTTACAGTAGCAGAATTATGTCACATACACAATTACAATCTTCCAGTTCGTCTGCCACACCCACAAACAAAGAGTACAATTTCAAAATACAGCTGCACGAATATCAAGTTCCATTTCGACTCTCTCATTACGACTCGCGGCTGCTTACTGTTCGAGAAATTATCAATATTGTCTGTAACAAACAAGACAGCACTAGAATCTTCTAATTATCTAACTTTATCTGTTTTGGCAAGCCTTTTATCTCTGCACTATCTTTATCTGTTCCTTATCTCCGTGCACACTATTGTTTGTGTGCATCTGCCGCACTTCCTCGCAACAAATGCGGTCGCTGACAGTATCATTATTTCAGATATTTTCATGAAAAATGAATGTATATATTGAATTTTTGGAAATAGCCTCTGTAGTTCTCTTTGTTATGATTGACTTTTGCATAACTGATAACATGTAGGAGATCTTGTTGAATTTGTGTCAAAGAAAAGTCTGTGGAGATAATGGTTTTTGAGATATTCCTTGTTATTTGTATGTCCTGGACATTCTAAGAGAATGGAATTTCACAAATATCAAATAGCAACCAGCTCATAAAATTTTGACTATTAGTCAAGCCTACTATTCCCACTATACCCTATAAAACTATTTCTATAAACTTATCTCGGTTAATACGAAGTAGAGAGAAGAATAACTTTTTTTTTTATTTTTTATTATACTGTCACAAACCCATTATTTACGAAAGTGTGGCATGGGAGCGATAAGGGACGGATGGTGCTGGACAGAGATAAACAGCTTGTCTAAGCAGATAAAAGCATGCCAAAACAAATAAAGGGAGGTAAACAGAACATTCTGGTGACATCTTGATTGATAGAGGGCATTCTGTTTCTTTGAAACAATAGAACCAGACTGAAAAATTCAATGCCATAGCCGGGATTTGAACCACAGATCTTTTTTTGTCATTTACGTCCTCCAACGTTAAGTAATTTCGGACGATGGATGAAGTTAGTGGAATGATGCCCAAATGAGTCCGGGGTCCATGGGGCTTAGAGTTACCCGACATTCGTCTATCAGGATAAGAGAAAACCCCAGATAAAACCTTATCCAGGTAACTTGCTCTAACCGAGATTTGAACTCGGGACCTCTTGAACGTGAGGCAGACATGTTACCACCACAACCACGCTACTGAGGCGGGCACGGATCTTCTGGTTTCCGTCCAGCCGCTCTAAGCCATTGAGCTACTATGGCCAACGTGCCGACATGACATTAAATTCTCCAACTGACTCGTGTATTTCCTGGTAAACCTCTAGGAGTTCTTATAAACACATGAGACAACTACCTTGATGGCGATCCGGGCTCAAATTCCGGCTATGGCATTGGATTTTTCAGTCTGGCTCTAACGTTTTATAGTGCGTCTTACACGCGGCTAGTGTGAAAGAACAATTAATTTCCATTAATTGTACCTAATAGTGGTCCGAACTATAAAGCCCGGGCCTTAAAGTATTTATATGTTGTAAGTTGCCATTAAGGTAGTTGTCTCAAGTGTTTATGAGAACTCCTAAGTGGTTTACTGGGGAAAACACAAGTCAGTTGGAGAATTTAATGTCATGTCGGCACGTTGGCCATAGCAGCTCAATGGTTTAGAGCGGCTGGACGGAAACCAGAAGATCCGTGGTTCAAATTCTGGCTATGGCATTGAATTTTTCAGTCTGGCTCTATCGTTTCATAGTTCGTCCTACACACGGCTAGTGTGAAAGAACAATTAATTTCCATTCTGTTTCTTGTTAGAGAAATGTCTAGACATATCGATGCAGGTATATTTAAGAGATCGTGACACGCCAGAGTTGTAAACGCAGTTGTAAAGACAGTCATAAACATGAATTGTAACAAGAGTTGTTGTAAACAGTGGAAGTTGAGTAAGCTAGTTGTTGTGGTCAACGACCTTGGTAGATTGTAATTGCATATGTGACGTAATTCTGCCACTGTGAGGATCGTCCAAAGTGTATTTCTAAGGAAATAAAGAACGTTTTAAATTTCTGCAACTTGGACTTTTAATTCTACAAACCCACAAAGTCACAACAATCTACATGCGCCACTACTTACGTACTACTAAGAGCATTTTGTACAAGAGTGAGTAGAGAAAGTCATGTAGCTGCACACATCAGAATTTTGCCTTGAATAGTTCCCCATATGTTTTGTAAATGTCCTCCATTCTTTCTCTTATCTTTTTCCATGTCTGTAATTCCTATATTTTTCAGTATTTTCCATAGATCACTTCACCATATTTGGAATTTAAATGAAGTTAGTATTAGAGACAGGTCAACATTTTTTTTAAGTTATTGTTTCCAATTTGTGACTTCCGTTTGGTAATTGCAGATATGGTTACATTATATGAGTACTACACAGAGGGAGGAATCTCAGCAGGTCTTGAAGCACTACCTGATGGTTTCAAGCTCAACAAAAAGAGCATCACATTGTTCAGTGGAGCAATACACTACTTCAGAGTGCATCCTTTCTACTGGAGAGATAGACTGCGTAAACTACGAGCTGCTGGCTTCAATACTGTTGAAACGTAAGAGGTTATTATATAATATACAAAATATTCCAGGAGTACAAACTGCATCTTTTATCACAAAAGTGAATCGAGAAGATATTGACACACTACTTCACTCACACTTTTTTTTTTTTTTTTCACAGGATATGTTTCAAGAGATTTTGCCCTTACCATCAGCTCGTACCCACCTAGAGCAAATTGTAGTGGTTTCCTCTTTCTCTGTATCGTTGATAGATGGCGTGATGTACTTGTCAAAGATGTCTGGTGGTGGAGTTTCAAAATTCATGACTCTATGACGATTTTTGTTATTGAAGATTTTTTCCCATACGGAAAGGTCTATGGGGTGATTAACATATTTTATTAAAGATGTTTCCAAGTTGATGTCATGTCTAGTATTCAAAAAATGAAAAGCCATTGCTGATTTTTTTGTTTCAGCGAAAGCTCTTGAAACATGTCCTGTGAAAAAACAGTGTGAGTGAAGCAATGTGTCAATATTTTCTCGATTCACTTTTGTGCTAAGTTGTGCTTCACTGTCTCTATGCTTCTTTCAATTTTATACTTTGCATCTTTTATCTTTGGTACTATGACTTTATCTAGTTTTTCGAATTATCACTTCACTCAGTTTTATACTGTTACTTAATAACCTAGTTCAACTATTACCAAGAGTTTGCTTAGCCCTGTATGGCGCTATAGGCTGTCACTTCACTTCTGCTGTAACATATACAGTACACGCAAGATAAGTTGAGCGCTGGATTTACGGTGTGGTGTGGGCAGAGGGTAAGGAGCTAGAGCTAATGCTCTTTTGTTTCTGCAGTGTGGCCAACCTTGAAAAACACAGTTCAGCAAAATAGCGTGTAAGATAAGCGAAGATATCACAAGTAACGTTGCATCCTCTGAAAACATTCCTTAGGTTTGCCCACACCAGCTCAATTGCATTCGTGGTTAGACCGCTTGGCTCTCACATAGGCGGCCCAGGTTCGATCCCAGGCGACCGCAAAGTGAGATTTGTGGTGGACAACATGGCGTTGGGGCGGGTTTTCTCCGGGACCTCCGGTTTCCCCCGCCATCTCATTCCACCGGTGCTCCATCTTCATCTCATGCATCATCAGTGTCACCGGCTGCAGTGCCGTATGTAGTAAAAGCGGGCGTTAAACACTACACTTTTTTTTTTCAATTGCATTCAGATCACGGTTATACGGAGGTAGACAAATAATGTGTCCCCTGCCATAACATCCACAAATGTTCATACAAATATAAATCATTTTCAAGTAAATGCTGATGTACATTACCACCACACTCGTAACAAGGATAAACTGGCAATTCGAGCGCACCAAATGAGCCTTTATGAAGGAAGCTTTAACTACAAAGGGATAATGTTATATAATAAACTTCCAAATTCATTTAAACAAGCTGCATCATTAAAACACTTTAAGAATAAGGTTAAAAATATTTTGCATGCACACTGTTTTTATATGGTTAATGAATTTTTAGAACTATAACCATGTAAATGAGCACTGGGAGCATAGTACATTCACAAACCTGTAATATATTATGACATTTCTTGTAAGTACATTAGTCTACGCAAATACCACATGAAACGATAGAAAAGCTGCTTACTGTGTATATTGTATGTACTCAATTTGACTTTATGTATATACTGTATTTATACATTTTGACATGTCTCATAACATGTATATGTTGCCAAGGATGAACTAAAATTCTAGCTTTAACATACAATTGTAAACTATTTAGCTAATTGAAGCAATAATTTAATGGCGAGCAACTAAGTTGGCGATCAAAGAGTTCTACGTTGAGGCGCCAGTTTGATACAATAATGTTTCTGGGTGTCACACAATTCCACGTTGTGGACGCCAATTTGAAGCAACAATATATATGTGGGGAACAATGTTCCATTAGACAATACAGTTTGAAGCACTTTTGTTTAGCTCAGGGTAAAACAATGATGTTTCTCACAGGGTATGCGTGGATGTGTGTGAGAAGGAGATGTTAATGACACTGGAATGCCCGTTCCAACTTACTTATTTACTGCTTCATTTTTTAGAACACCGAAATTGAAGTTGCCGACCAAGGGTTACCAATAACCCTGTTTAGAGTTACTGACGGCAGAATGTTTATTACTCGATAAACTTTATTCGTTCCTCACGTATATATGAACCGACAAATATCCAAGACAGAACAAGAGGATTGCCCCTAATCGCCCTCACGCCTCAGACTGCTCTCATCGGCCTGACGCCGAAGACTCTTCTGAATGACCACAGATGCGCGTGGGTGTATCACTTTCACTCTGAAAACTCCTTTTCAACCAAAAATCCCTTTGTGGCTGTTTTGTCGCCATTATGAATGATCCAAAGAATACCCTATTCGACAAGTCAAGTGAGCCCCTTTAGAAAACTGCTAAGGACACTGTTTCTTACATTGCTTTTGTTATAACAACTTTCCCCCAACTGCTATTCGACACAACTGGCCTTGTATGTGTTCTGACAAAGAACCAACATTCCTTTGACATCCATCATGATTCTTTACTTATGGCAAACCTTAATTTCGGTATCATAATTAACCTCTAAATTGACCAAAACAAAATATGACAGACATGATAAAGCTTGGCGTATTAGCCACTAGATGTCAGTGTATAGTGCATTTCAAATTTGAAGGTTATCAGCTATGTTTACAGAGTTAAACGAAACTTACGGAATGAGTACTTGGAACCCGATCACTCTTCTTATTGCGCACATATAGTACACCTGACATACCCTCTTCTTTCGGATGGTTCGCTCACTGCAATGGGTCCAGTGACAGCACAGTTGTCACCAACTCATTAATGCCCGATTTCACCAGCAGATGTTAATACTTAACATGAGTTTAGCAATAGTTATAACAAAAATTGCATTTCACCAACAAGTGCATTTTAAATTCACATAATACTGAGTTAGAACATGCATCGAAAGAAATATGCCGATCTCGCCTTCGCTTCAAGTATTAATAACTTTTAATTCACTGAATTATTGGATAATACACTGTCCACCTCCTGTCTTGAAACGTTCAAGTCACTCGTCTCTTGTCCTTCTTCACTCATTTTAAATTCACATAATACTGCATTAGATCATGCATCAAAAGGAATATGCCGACCTCGCCTTTGCTTCAAGTATTAATAACTTTTAATTCACTGAATTTTTGGATAATACACTGTCCATCTCCTGCTAGTGACACATGCATTTGAATTTAATTCTTTCCAATTTTTTTCCCACGTAACATCTTTCTCTTTTATATTCACCGCATCCATCCTTTTATTTTCCATGATATCCTTATACTGCGTCACCAATTCAATTAACAATTCTTTCTCCATGGATGAGAAATTTGTCTCACAGCTGTTGTCTACGATTTTGTTTACCAGCCATTTTTTCAGCTATGTGCAGACGAAAATGAAAACAAAAGTGCATCGCAGTACTTTCAGAAAATAATACGACTCATCCATAGCCTTCTATTGCTGTAATATTTACAAATCTCTTGGCGTTAACACATGTTAACATTTTGAGAAAACAGACATCAACTTGGAAACATCTCTAATAAAATATGTTAATCACCCCATAGTCCTTTCCGTATGGGAAAAAATCTTCATCAACAAAAATCGTCATAGAGTCATGAATTTTGAAACTCCACCACCGGACATCTTTGACAAGTACATCACGCCATCTATAGACAAAACAGAGAAAGAGGAAACCACTACAACTTGCACTAGTCGAGTATCAGCTAGTGATAGGAGCAAGAGCTCTGTCCTGTGAATAAACAGTGTGAGTGAAGCAATGTGTCAATATCTTCTCGATTCACTTTTGTACTATGTTGAACAGTATTTGTAAGATACTGCCAAGATGCCATCTTTTCTAGAATTATATTATGTATTTACTTACTAGTCGGCCAAGATATGAATGTACTTGAAGGAGGGCGCCACTGTTTTGTTTATGTATGTATTTATTGACTGCAATTGGGTATCACCCGGTGGCAGAGTTAAGAATACAGATCAAATTACCAATACTAGATTTACAACAATAACACAGTAAACAATACAAACATGATATTATTTTACTTTAGTCACTTAAAGCATATCTAATTACTTCTCTATTTACATATTATATACCATTATAATTCAAAAGTTAAACTATAAACCATCTAGATTTTTTCTAAGTTTCTTCAGCGACAGGGGACAACCCTGAAAGACTGCTACAGGCAATTCATTCCATTCTTCAATGGTTCTATTAACAAAAGAAAATTTTCCCACGTCAGTTCTGTATCTTCTACCCTTAATTTTATACCTATGATCGTTTTGTCCATAATAATCCGGATTATCTAACCTTACACTAACGTCCACCCATGCCTTTACACCAGCATTAGCTTTGAATAATGCTACCAACCTATGTTTTTTACGCCTAATTCTTAATTCCTCCCATTTAGTCTCATCGCCTTTTATAGGCCCAAAATACTTGCCTCTTTTTATGAATTTTATAGCCCTCTTCTGTATTTTTTCTAATGGATCAATTTGGTTAGCTCTATACGGGTCCCAGCATGCTACTCCATATTCCATAACCGGCCGCACTAAGGCCTTGTAGGCAATTTCCCTGGACCTAGCGCTCCCCTTTTTCAACATTCTCATTACGAAATGTAATGCCTTCCACGCATTCCTAGATGTGGAATTTACTTATTCGTCCCATCCAGCATTACTTGCCAGGTACACTCCCAAGTATTTGCAGCTGTCCACCTGTGGAATTTGCACCCCTCCCATGTGATAGTTAACAATAATTTTGCCCTTAGTTCTACTAAAAACAATGGACTTACTTTTCTTGGCATTAATTGGCATTTTGTTAGCTGCAGCCCAATTACAAATTTCATTTAAATCATCCTGAAGAGCGGTTTCATGCACTGTATTCTGAATTTTATTATAAATGATACAATCGTCTGCAAACAACCTTATCTGGCAGTTAATATTAACAGCAATGTCATTAACAAAAATGAGAAACAGTAAAGGCCCTAGTACTGAGCCTTGCGGCACACCCGAACTTACAGTTCCACTATCGGACAGCTCTTTACCTACTTTAACTTTTTGCGTTCTCCCTTTCAAAAAATGTTTAACCCATAATACTACGCGTTTGTCAATTCCTGTATTAGCTACCTTACAAATAAGTAAACTATGTGGCACTACATCAAAAGCTTTAGAAAAGTCAATTACCACTGCATCAGTTCTTCCCCCTGCATCTACCTCATCTGCCAAATCTTGAAATAATGAAGTAATTTGACTTTCACACGAAAACCCAGGTCTAAATCCATGTTGCGCTTCATTAAACCACTTTTTATTTTCTAACTCCTCTCTTATATATTCTGCAATTAAATGCTCCATTAATTTACATACTACTGAAGTTAGACTAACTAGCCGATAATTATTTATTTCTGTTTTATTACCCCCTTTATAAATCGGAACTATAATAGCTGTTTTCCAGTCTTCCGGTAAGGCACAGTTGTTAATTGACATGTTGAACAAGAGCATTAGATAGGGAATCATGGCTTCACCCCCAAGCTTTAATATTTCAGTAGGTATATTATCTGGTCCCCTTGATTTTCGGTTTTGCAGCATCTTAATCCTTTTGCGTAATTTGGGCGCCATTATTTGAAAAATCGTTTCTCCACTTTCCCCAATTTCCTGTTCGGAACTATCATCGGATTTAAGAAAAACCGATACAAAATGCGAATTTAATATATTAGCTTTGTCCCTATCACTTAATACATCTATCCCATTAACGTTAAAAGCTGGTATGCTCTCTTTATTTCCCCTGCGTCTTTTTACATAATTGTAAAATGATCTCCAACAATTATTTGTCCCGCTAAAAACGTTATCTAAGAATCGTTCCTGCGCTTGCAACTTTTCATCTTGTAATTGTTTAGCTAATTCTTTAAATTTGTTAAGATGTCATTCTGATATCTTCCTTTTATTATAAGCGTGCCTAGTCTTTCTTTTAAGTTTCCTAATACATTTTGTATAAAATTCTGGATCCGCTTTATGTTTAATAACTTTAAAAGGTACGTGTTCTCTAATTGTTTCCAGGATAAGTGTTTTGAAATTAACCCATGCTTCATTTACACTAGTGGCAGATTTTACAAATATCCCATATTTTTCCCGGAGAAATGTTTGGATAGCCTCCCCGTTCGCCCTATGGAAATCCCAACTAATTACTTGTTCCGTTTCAAACCGGTTTGTCTGCCCTTTCCAGTTTAGGTCTAATTGCACACACTGATGGTCACTTATACCTGGCAAGACATCGCATGCAGAAAACAATGACTCAGGTTTGCATAAAAATACGTCCAGTAATGCTGATTGTCGAGCAACAGTTTTCACTACTTGAAATAACCCCTGCTCCCAAACCAGAAAGTTAATGAGCTTTTGATCTTCACCTCCTATTAACTGTCCGTCCCAGTTTACATTTGGCAGATTTAGATCCCCTGCTAATATAACATTTTTTTCCCCTTCGGAAGAGATTTTCTCCACTAGTTTATGAAGTGTAGCATAATCAGTTTCTCCAGGTGGCCTATAGCAAGCTATTATTGTTAAATTATTCCCTTTGTTTGCTTGGTCAATAATTTTGATTGCCATAATCTCAACCTCTTCTTCTACCCATAATGCTTTGCTGTTTAGCTCTGATTTAGCGCAAATAAAGATTCCCCCTCCCCTTCCATCCCTGTCCCTCCTAAACACCCTGTAATCTGTTCTGAATACTTCTGAATCATTAATGTCAATATTCAGCCATGATTCCGTACCTATAATGACACTTGGATTGCATATTTCTACTAAATTCCAAAACTCAACAATTTTATTCATAATACTACGGCAATTTACCTGTAGCAGCCTTAAGGAATCAGCCCCTACCTGAAAGTCTACGTTTTCCTGAAGTTGCTGTCATTGCTGCACTTGCTGCTCGTTGCCGTCAGCCCACTTCGTCACCCTCGCGAACAAAGCTCCCAGCTTTGACGATCCTCTTCGGTTCAAGTTTACTCCATCCCGTCCATAGTCCCAGTCTTCAATCCACGAATTCGGGTCAAGAAACTGAGCACCCAGTCGCTCCGCTACCCATGAGAAAGCTTCATTTACCTGCATCACCTTTCTCCAGCTGGAGTCGCGTCGTCTTAGTACTCCACTGATGACTATTTTTGCTGAAGGAAACAGCTGTTTTGTCCTTTTAACTAAGTCGTACATGTCACCCGACACATAGTTAACACTTCTCTGCAAGTCATTGCTCCCGACATGTAATACGATTGTCCGATATTTGCCTTCCATCTCCTCTTGCTTTCTCTCGATTTCCCTCAGCAGACCATCAACTCTTATGCCAGGATAGCAAACTACCTCCGCCGTTGGATTTCCAGCATGTCTCACAATAGAGTCACCGACTATTAGGCAAGATTTCTCCTCTTCTTTTACTCTTTCTTCCCCCTGCTCCCTCAGTTGACGGTTTTCAGCTTCGAGCCTCCGAATGATATCTTCCGCCTGTTGTAGCTTAATGCGTAGTTCCCGTGCTTCTCCTTGAAGCTGCTCCAGTTTCCTCTGATTTGCGGTGACGGTCTTGGCTCCCCTGCATTCCTTACATTCCCAGGTTTCCTCGATGTTCATGTCCCTCTTCACTTTCTGGCAGCCAAAGTGGAACCACTTCGAGCAATTACTGCACATAAGTCCGGTCCTCAGAACTTTAATACAGCTTCCACATCGTTCGTCCGCTACAGGTCCTGGATTAATCTCAATTCCCCCTATCAATAGTAAAGTTACTAACACAAAAATTACAAAATAACTCTGTGAAGTCTCCGTACTACCTTCACGCTGACTACCTGCTCCCCGTGAGCGCAGACCCGACCACATTCCGATCCTTGCCTGGTAAATCACCAAGTCAACACCCATTGTCTCAACTCGTTTCTACCTGCCTCTCTACCTGGCACGTCCAATCTCCTCAAGCTCCAGACACCAAGAAGCTTATAAAACCGCGTGGAGCGAGGGGTAGTGAGGGGAAAGGCAATACTGGGAATGTACAGTCACACAATTAAAACATTACACGCCTGCTGATGTCTTCATGTTAGTTCTTGGAAGCAGCAAGTCTGGAAATGTTTGTTTTAGGTCCTTCATCTTCTATATCCCTGTCACTGTTCCCTTCATCAGCTGTATCAGTGTCACTGAGTCCTTTTGCTTCAATATTCTTATTCTCAAAATATTCATATCTTCAATTGTTTCCTCCATTAACCCATCTCTGCGCTTAAAATCTTGCTCAGTTCTTTTCACTTGTCTGTATGCTGCTATCCAATCAGTTTGTGTAATTTGGGCTGTGCAGCTTGTTGTCATAGCTTTCAGATTACTCAAAGTAATCGATGATACTTCTTTGCTGCAATCTTTAATTCCAGGTAGCTCTATTGGGTTAAGGTCACTGTGTTACAGAGGAAGGCGTAAGACTGTAAAATCCCTTTGTTCCATTATTCAATCAAGTCAACAAACAGGCTTTGTTAATTAATTTTCACTAGCTCTAGAAGCTCATTTTTTGTCAGTTGCAGATCATGTTTAATTTTCTTTTGTGTTAGCCAATGAATAACCTGTGCCTTTCAAGATGAAGTGTTAGGGGCTTTAATTTCCTGTACGATATGGCGAAACAATGCTTTCAGGTGGAATATTTGATATTAATTTCTCTTCTACCCACTTTTTATAATTTTGACTGTTCATTTCATCATGGTTATCTGCTGATTTGTATTTTGAATCTTAAACCAATTCAGTTCCCTTAATAAATCCAATGGATCCCCCTGCATGTACAAATTGCTCTTTGACCAGCACTAGTATTAATCAAAACATCTGGTACTTCCTCATGTTGCCAGCACTTCTTGACGGTTTAGTGAGTACAGACCCAAGTCTCGTTTGTATAAACTACTGGTTTACGTGGCCCTTTTTCATTTTCAATAATAGCCCTTAAGTACTCTGCAAGTTTTGCAACAGTTTGTGGTTTCTCCATTAGCACAGATCGTTTGTTTTTGCATTTCTTAAATTGAAATCCCATTTCTCTCAATATTTTTCTAAGTGTTTCTTTGCCACCCTGAAAGTTTATTATTTAGCGAAGTTCAGGAGTTTCCTCAAAGTAGGAATTTCCTTTTCCTGTTCATGCACAACGCACTTATCAAACTCATCAAGAGATATGGTTGTGTGTGATTTCAATTTGTCCTCGAAGTTTTAACCTTAACCCCAGTTGTTCAAGCATTTTATGTTCATGGTGGTTCTCCCAGACCTTCCCTCTACTTTTGCTGCCCTAACTGCTGCTTATTCAAGAGGTACGAACCTTCCCACTACTTTTGCTGCCCTAACTGCTGCTTTTTCAAGGGGTACGAACCTTCCCACTACTTTTGCTGCCCTAACTGCTGCTTTTTCAAGGGGTATGAACCTTCCCACTACTTTTTCAAGGGATACGAGTATCCTTTTTTTCTGCTTTTCCTGTCCACAGAACTGTATAACCTGATATATGATATGCTTTTCATCAGAATGGGATACTTTTCATGTTTTTAACTTGAAGGTGCTTCCATAATTAAACTTTTCACAAGCACATGACAATTTTATTGTAACGGACACTGCAACTGCTACTATACTGTTTGAATTTTAACTGCACAAGAAAAGGTTCGAAGAAGCACCGTGTTGAACTACACTACATCTGCACATCACATTGGAAGTATCTCGGGATTGTTGATGTTTGTGTTATCCGCACTGTACCTGCGATACTCCGCCTATTTGTGATGTAACTGTTTAGTAACGCTTCTCACCGAGTGCATTCATATCGTGGTCGACTAGTATTTACTTTCAGTAATGCTTTGGGAAAATTAATATCGTTAAGGGTTTATATTATATTTATTGGATTTCTTTGAGTAATAATTTAGCTTAAGTACATGGTGGTTAAGAGCAGCTGTATGGAGACCAGAAGATCTGTAGTTCAAATCCTGACTATGGCATTGAATTTTTGCCTGACTCTATTACCCTTTTCTAGTGTGTCCTACAGACGGCTAGTATGAAAGAACAATTAATTTCCACCTAAGCTTTTCTTGAGGTTGGGAAAAGCTTTGAAAACTTCACCACCAGCACACATCACAGAGCTGCAAGAACTTGTATAGATACTGGAACAAGTTATTATAGTTAAAATGATTCCTCATCTTCCCTAGAGTCTGGGAGTATGAATGAGAGTGTGAATGTGTGTGTGAACTAATGATTAAAACCCAACATATACGAGTTAACACCTTCGATATGTTCCAAAGGAGAACGCCCGCCGATATGACCATTGGAGTTAAAGGTGGGGTGGGGTATAAATGGAACAAAAAATAAAAAAAAATGCTGTAAGTATTGTGATCTGACTGAGTCTATTGTGCATCCCTTAATTTACGAGAGCTGTTCAATAAAGAATGATCACAATTTTTTTACAACGTACCTTTACTCATCCTCAATTTTGCTGGTCCTTCTCAAAATAGTCTCCCCTGAATGCGATGTACTTGTCTCAGCGTTTCTGCCAGTCTTCAAAGACATGCTGGAAAACATTTTTTGAGAGATGCTTCAAAATCACCTCCGCAGCCTTCACCACTGCTTCTGATGATGGATAATGCCTCCCACGAAGGGGTTTGTTCAAGTTAGGGAATAGAAAATAGTCACATGGGGCTAAATCCGGAGTATAGGGAGGGTGAGGAATGCACTTCATGTTTATTTTTGCATGATATTCAGCAACAACATTGGCAATATGCAGCCGTGCATTATCGTGGTGGCAATGTTTTCAGGACATCCCTGTAGTATTGTCCAGTTACTTAAGTGTGTGCAGGTACAACATGCTGATAAAACCATTCCATGAATATCAAAGAATGAGATGACCATAACTTTCCCAGCAGAAGCAACCACTTTTGCTTTTTTGGAGGTTGGTGATGAAGGAGATTTCCACACTGAGCTTTGCTGGTTGCTCTCAGGATCAAAATGATGTAGCCAAGTTTCATCAGCAGTGATTATGTTTGAAAGAAACTCTGAATCTTTCTCTAACATCAACTTTAACTGCATGCAGATCTGCATGCAAATGTCCTTTTGTTCGGGAATCAACAGTCTTGGAACCCATCGGGCACAAACACGTCTCATGTGAAGTGTTTCTGTCACCAGCGTGTGGGTGGCATCCAATGAAATGTTCAGTGTTTCAGAAAGTGATCTTAAGGTAATTTGTGGATCCTCTCTCACAATGGTAGCAGCAGCGTTGATGTTTTCTTTCGTAAGAGCAGTAACTGGAGCCCCGGCTCCACCTTCCTTTGAAATTTATTGTCTCCTCTCTTTAAACATTTTAAACCACCTTGGAGCTGTGCTGTAGGAAAGAACAGACTCTCCATAGGCCTCCTGTAACATTGTATAGGCCTCAACTGAAGATTTGTTGAACGAAAGCAGAATTTCAAAGCCGCATATTGTTTCCCGCGTTACCTCCACTGCAGCAGTAGGCGATACTGAACATGTCTGAACTTGATTGGTTCTCCCAGGCAGGAACCAGGAGTACCAACAATGAAACTACTATGGCGTGTTTGTTTCACATTAAGCTAACAGAATATAATAAGTACAAAAGTGAATCGAGAATATATTGACACATTGCTTCACTCACACTGTTTATTCACAGGACATGTTTCAAGAGCTCTTGCTCTTGGATAGGAGCAAGAGCTCTTGAAACATGTCCTGTGAATAAACAGTGTGAGTGAAGCAATGTGTCAATATATTCTCGATTCACTTTTGTACTAATTTGTGCTTCACTGTCCCTACGCTTCTTTCAAGTTTATACTTTGGGAATATAATAAGATAGAATTTTCGTTATGACCATAAAAAATTATGATCATTCTTTATTGAACAGCCCTTGTGATTATTGGATTTCTTTGAGTAATAATTTAGCTTAAATACATGGTGGTTAAGAGCAGCTGGACAGAGACCAAAAGATCCACAGTTCAAATCCTGGCGGTGGCAATGGAATTTTTCAGTGTGACTCTACTACCCTTTTATAGTGTGTCCTACACACGGCTAGTATGAAAGAACAATTAATTTCCACCTAAGCTTTTCTTGAGGTTGGGAAAATGTTTGAAAACTTCACCACCAGCACACATCACAGAGCTGCAAGAACTTGTATAGATACTGGAACTGGTACAAGTTATTATAGTTAAGATGATTCCCCATCTTCCCTAGAGTCTGAAATTATGAATGAGAGTGTGAATGTGAGCATGATCTAATGATTAAAACGCAACAAATACGAGTTAACACCTTCGATATATTGCAGAGGAGAACAGCTGCCAATATGATCACTGCAGTTAAAGGTGGGGTATAAATGGAACAAAAAGGAAAAAAATGCTGTAAGTATTGTGACCTGACTGAGTCTATTGTGCATCCCTTAATTTACTAAGGTCCTTTTTTCTTTTGCAAAATTTGACTAAACTCTTAGTACACAGTTAAGCGCAGAGGATCTACCCAAAAGTCAGAAGATTCTGGCCTCCTATCTGGAAGTGATGAAAACTCCGGGGCTCTTTCTATAGGGCGAAACCTTGTTACCAAAAAAGCCCCCCGCCCTCATCGACGTCAAGATGGGATGGAAGTGGATAAGCCGCTTAGGCGCGTCAACCCTGCAGGGAAGACTACCTTAAACCTCAGTAGGGCCGCCTGGTGATCTAGCACACCCTCTACTAGCTCTGCAGGCTAGTACCCGGGACTTGTGAGGCAACCCTCTACCCCCTCCGGGCGGCCGAAGCCTGGCCAGAGGTACCCAATCTCCCTCAGGTGTTGAGAACACACTGCCCCCTCGAGTCCAACCCTGTCCGAACAACTCCCATTCAAGGATTTGCTCGAATGTTCGGCCCAAGGTTCCTCTGGTAACATCAGAGGTACCACGAGTGCTAAGGGTCTGCAGCGTTCCAACCACAGCAGCCGAAGGGGACAGATCCCCTCCCCTATAGGTTTTCTTGATAATTATTTTGTTTAATGACACTCAATTAGCGATGCTGGTGTGCATGCCCGTAAATCCAGTGACATGGAGCTGTCGATGGTTCTGTGCCAGATTTGAACCTGATCAGCACCACCAGCATGGCTTCTGTAGGAGCCTCACTGAGACATTACTTCTTCTGTATCTTTAACAAATTGGACCAATTTGTCAGTTTTGTGTAGATGCTCACATAATCAGCAATGTCCAATTGTGTGCTATTCCATAAGTGTGTAAGAGTATTGGTCCTAGCAAGGACTCCCAGTGCTGCCCCTTGGATAGCCCAAGTCTGTGTTCACGTCCAGTAAAAGAATATTTTGTTACTCCTTTATGTCCTGACACCCACATCAGTCCTTCTGATTTGTGTTGTATGCATTTTTATATTGTTACTTATATTCTGCCATAAATACAATTCTTCTCTTACCTCATGAAAGCAATATATGTGGTACACCATTATATATAAGGGCCATACTGAAAATTTTTGGCAACAAGTTTTAAAAATATTTAATGTTTAGTTTTTAGACAAACCAAGTACATCTCTTAATATACAGACAAAACAGTCTGGATTTTACACAAATATAAAGATTTGTTACAAAGGCTTCACTTAACTTAAGAAATTGGTGTTAATACTTCTTTCTAATGCAGATCAATTTCACAAACAGATCGTTTGTATCTTCAGTCCACAAACAAACTCTGTTGTCAAGGATTTCAGTTACCGTGTTTTTCTTATGTTTTTTAGTATTACCAACATCTGAAAATGAAACAAACCTAAAAACAATCAACTGCTGGTATTTCAAAATTCATTACGCGATGTTTATTTTTTAAAATAAATATCTTTTCCCAAACTATTAAATCTATCAGACCATTTAATAAATTTAATTTAATAATTGATAAATAATAAATTTAATTTAATAATTAAATGGTCTGATAGATTTAATAGTTTGCGAAAAGATATTTATTTTAAAAAATAAACATCGCATAATGAATTTTGAAATACCAGCATTTGATTCTCTTTTTAGGTTTGTTTCGTTTTCAGATGTTGGTAATACTAAAAGAACATAAGAAAAACATGGTAACTGGAATCCTTGATAACGGAGTTGACTGAATAGAATAGAATAGAATCTTTATTGTCACATAACGTTTACATTGTCAGCCTAGCTGGTAAACTGGTGAGTCGTCAAGTTATACATAAAAGAAATTTAAAAGAAAGAAAAAGAAAAACTAATTCTAATGTATATGTACATAAATTATCAATTACAAGTAATAATAATAAATAATAATATTAAATAATAATAAATAACAAATAATATATAAATAAATAAATAATTATCAATTACAAGTAGTTATGATATTGTGTCATCCATGAATTCCTGTATGGAGTAATATGTCTTATGTAATAACAGATCTTTTACACTTTTATTAAATAGTTTCAGAGTTTTTATTTCTTTGAGTCGTTGAGGTAATTTATTGTATATTTTTATACCCATATAATGGGGTGTTTTTTCATATAATGTTAATCTATGCATGGGGTATTTTATGCTGGACTCTTTCCGAGTGCCGTAATGATGACGATTTTGTTTTTGGATAAATTTCTCATAATTTTTATATACATAGGTGGATAACTCTAAAATATATACTGAGGGCATTGTTAGAATTTTTAATTTTTTGAATAGTGGTTTGCATGAATCTTTAAAGTTAGCATGTAACATTATACGTATTACCTTTTTTTGAATTTTAAAAACAGTTTCCCATCCCGATGCATTTCCCCACAATATTATACCATAGGCCAAGATCGAATGAAAATAGCTGTAATATACAATTTTTTTTGTTTCTATATTCATCATATTTGTCAGGCATAGCATGTTATAGCAGGCCGAATTCAATTTTTTGGTTATATGTTCAATATGGATATTCCATTTTAAGCATTCATCTATGTGCATTCCTAATATCTTACTATAACCCTTTATTGTAGAACTATTATTATTGTCTACATTATCTTGTTTCAGATTAGCATTAGCAGCAGTTTTAAATTGTATAATACTAGTTTTTGTTTTATTTAAGCTCATACCATTATCAGTGAACCATTTGTCTAAGTTATTTAATGCATTGCTTATATCAGTTTGCAAACTATTATGACTTATATTTTGTAAAATAACTGATGTGTCATCTGCATACAATATTGGATACCCATTTATACTTTGAGGTAAATCGTTAGTGTAAAGTATATAAAGCAGAGGACCCAGCACAGAGCCTTGCGGTACACCACTGGTATTTTCTCTCCATTTTGATTTATAAATTCCAGTGCTACATTTACTAATTACACTTTGTTTGCGATTGGACAGGTATGAATGAAACCACTTTAAGTTTTGATCTTTTATATTATAATATTCAAGTTTTTTTAAAAGAATTTGATGACTTACGCAGTCAAAAGCCTTCGAAATGTCACACATTATTGCAGCAGTATTTTTTTGTAAATCTAAATTTAGTGCTATTTCATTTACTAATGTGGTTACAGCTGTAATTGTTGATAAATTTTTTCTAAAACCATGTTGGCAATCATTTAATATTTTATTTTTTTCCAAAAAAGCTTTTAGTCTAACATATACTAATTTTTCTAATATTGTTGAAAAACTTGTCAAGACTGATATTGGGCGATAGTTTTCTTGTTCATATGTACCACCTTTGTGCAAAGGAGTTATTAATGCATATTTCATTCTTTCTGGAAAAATGCCATAATGAAAAGATTGGTTAAATATTTTTGCAAGTGGCTCACTTATTTTATTCCCAATTATTTTTACAAGCCTAGGTGGCAGATCATCCCATCCACTAGAATTTTTTGATTTCAAAGTTGCAATAATGTTTTTTACGTCATTTGTTGTTACATATCCAAGATCAAAAACCTGTGTGTTGGGTGTACTCTTTTCCACATTCTTAAGAGCATGAGGCATGCATGGAGGTGTTTTTCGAATTACATTTGGAATATTCGTAAAATATTTGTTCAATGATTCAGCCATATCTACTGAAATAGCTTTACTTAGTGGTTTATTTTGTTGCTTGTTTCTTAGCCCTAATTCACATTTAATTAACTGCCATGTGGCTTTACTTTTGTTTTGAGCTTGTTTTATATAATTTTCAATGGCCATTTGTTTGGCTCTCTTTATGACTTTTTTATAAATGTTACTATAACTCGAATAATAATGTTTTAACTGTAAGTTATTCGATTCTTTGGTAAGTCTATACAATAATCTTTTCCTTGCACTCGAAACCTTGATACCCGGGGTACACCAGTTTAGCGAGAAGTTTTTATATTTTTGTTTGGATACTTTTTTAGGAAAACAATGATTATAAACAATAAAGAATTGATTTAAGAATGCATTGTAATTATCATCAACAGTTTGTGATAATGAAAACATTCTGTTCTTGAAATCGATCTCCATTAGAAAGAAGTATTAACACCAATTTTATAAGATAAGTGAAGCCTATGTAACAAATAGTTATATTTGTGTAAAAACTCTGGTATTTATCAATTTAACTGTTTCAATTGTGATAAAGTTTATATTGAAAAGACAAAACGTAATTTGGAAACCAGAACGAAAGAATATTTTTGCAACATTAAGTATAAACAGACTGATAAATCGGCCATAGCAGATCAGTTTTGGTTAATTAACCATGAAATAAATCCAGAAGTAAATTATTAAAACAATTAAATGGTTCGATAGATTTAATGGTTTGGGAAAATATATTTATTTAAAAAAAATAAACATTGCATAATAATTCCTTTCATGGAAGTGTTGAAAACAGTGGTTATAATAAATTAAATTTAAATGGAGTCAATTAATGACACTAAGCAACACTTACTTTTTAATAGACTTTTTTCTTTCATTTTCTTACTTAGGACTGCCAAATAGTTTTGTTCGAAGTTTTCCCACATCGCATTTCCCAGCGCTTTCGTTAAAACTGAATGAAGTTGGTAAACTTTCAATTCTATTTCATCCAAATGCTTGTATTGTTTGTTAATTTCAAGTTTTAAAACTTTTTTCTCAGCAGCCCTATGTTGTTTATTTCCATTGCCTTGTTTGACTATTTTCCGAACAAATCGGGGTGTTACTTTATTCCGTAAACACAGTTTTAGGAATTTTATATTTGCAAAAATGTTTCTCTTCTTTTCTTGAAGTTTTCAGAATGATTTTATGTCTTGCTTATTGCCAAATTGTTCATTGAATCTGTCATGGGTTTTAAATTTTAAAGAGGTTACCTCGTCCGCCATATTGTCAGCTGTTTTACTCCGTACGATCAGGTGGTATAATTTTCACTTCTTAAAGACTTGTTAGCCTAATTTTACAATTCCTTTCTTGGAAGTGTTGAAAACAGTGTTGTTATAATAAATTAAATTTAAATGGAGTCAATGACAATAAATTTTGAAATACCGGCAGTCAATTCTGTTTTTAAATTTGTTTCATTTTCAGGTGTTGGTAGTACTAAAAAAAACATAGTGACATCTAGTGTTAACAACAATATTGTTGATGGTTCAAGCTGATGATGTGAATAAGATATTCATGAAATCGTGATCCTAGTCAATGTGTAAGAAAACAGTCATTTCTTATAAGTGAAGTTTTTTAAGTTACAAATTATTATATTTGTATATATTTGTTTGCTTCACTGTTAATAGTTTCATATTTTACGTATTGATTAGTACCTTATTTTGAAAATAGTGCCTGTAGTTATACAAGGGGCGTCCAGAAAGTAAGTTCTGTTTCAATTTATCTCCGCTGCAGCACTGCGATTGCAGTCACATACATGCGCGGTAGGCACTCTGTATGAAGGAGAAGAAACGTGCGCCATCGTGAGATTGCTGTCAGCCACGTACGCTTTGTTGTGCTTGTTTACAATGTCAGTGTTGATTGAAAATCCCGCCGCTTGTGAAATCAGATCTGTGAAATTTATTGGCAAATTTGCGATGTCAAAAGGTGTTGTGTTTCTTCACGATAATGCACGACCACACACTGCAAATGTGCCGATAAACTTCCTACAGGGATTTGTTTGACCACCCCTTGTACAGCCCTGACCTCGCTCCTAGCGACTTTCGTCTGTTTTTGCACCTCAAATCTTTCCTTGGCGGTCAACACTTCAACTATGACGAAGAGCTGAAAGAAAATGTTTCCAACTGGTTGAAGACAAAGGCGGCAAACTTGTATGAAGAAGGTATACAAAAACTTGTGCCTCGCTATAACAAATGACTGCAAAATTTCGGCAGTTATGTGGAAAAGTAGTTTAAGAGTTGTAGAATTTTGTGCGATAAATAATTTTTCTGTATCTGTACACAATTTAATTTTATTACCAAACAGAACTTACGTTCTGGACATACCTCGTATGTTAAAAGCTGATGTTGCAGTGTGGGGTATAAGGTTTTGGAACCACTTTTGCTGTTGAAATGTGGATTTTAACAATGATTTGTTGATGAGTTTGGGTATAAATTAAGAGATATGTTTGACTGCAGGTATGTGGCATGGAATCTTCATGAAGCTCAGCAAGATGTGTATGACTTTGGGGATGGTGATAGCGATATGTCCATGTTCCTGGACCTGGCCAAATATATAACAATAGCACAGGAAGAAGATCTGTTTGTGTTGGTGAGACCAAGTCCTTACATCTGTGCAGAATGGGAGTTTGGTGGATTGCCAAGGTAAACTCAACTTGTATACTACATTTAGAGTGAGAGTATCAAGGTTTATGGAAACCGTAAATATCAGCGAATGTGATGTTCTTTTTCCCAGCATCTTGAAATTCTAGTCACAGATATTACACAAATATAAATATTTGTTACAAAGGCTTCACTTATCTTAAGAAATTGGTGTTAATACTTCTTTCTAATGGAGATCGATTTCAAAAACAAATTGTTTGTATCTTCAGTCAACTCTGTTGTCAAGAATTCCGGTTAGCATGTTATGTTTTTTCAGTAATACCAAAATCTGAAAACGAATCAACTGCTGGTATTTCAAAATTCATTACGCGATGTTTATTTTTTAAAATAAACATTATATTTTTTATATATAAAATATATATAATTATATATATATATAATTTTTTAAATATATATTTTTGATACTTATTTTAAAAAATAAACATTGTGTAATAAATTTTGAAATACCAGCAGTTGATTCTCACTTTCTTCTCGGGCAGGCAGCCAGGTGAAAAGATGATTAGATATCGACGTTTCGGGATTGTACATCGCTCCCATCATCAGGATATTTATAAAATGTTATAACCAGAAATGAAACACTGGATATAACACAAATATAAACAAAGACACAACACTATCAAAATTCGCATTACTGAAGAAAATACTGTTTTCAGTAAATTAAATGCCAGGTCAGGAGATGGCGTGAGTATAGAAAATTAATTGGGTCAAAGAAACGTAACTACTTAACTTGATTATCAAGCTGTATTGATCTGTACTTCTTAAGTCAACGGATTTCCATTTTTAAGGCTGGTTTCCAAGAGGAGCTGAACTGAAATCCAGCATCACGATTAAGTGTGCTCCTTTCGGATGAAATGGCCAAAGCCTCCTTAATTCTCCGCTTCCAGTAACTTGCATATTGCCAAAATGGTCGTCTCCCGAAAATTGACTCTATGGTCATTGTCAAAACAATGCTGTGCCAGCCCAGACTTCTCAGGTTGCATTAAATGAATGCTCCGTTCATGGTCATTTATTCTGGTAGCGATGGTCCTTCCGTTTGTCCTGTATATGGTGTCCCACATTCTCAGGGAATGCGGTACACTCCCGGAACTTGGAAGTCCAGTTTATCTTTCACTGGTCTCAACAGATGTTTAATCTTCAGAGGTGGCTTGTGGATGGTCCTGATGTATTTGGCAAGAATTCTGCTGATTCTGTCTGATACATTGCCAGTAAATGGGAATCAGGCTGTAGCGGTAGGCTTATCTGACGCTTGCTGTATTACTGGTTTCCCTTTCCTAGCTTTGGTCATCGAGGCTTCGTCATATTCAGAGTAGTTTGAGGGAAAGTTAATCTCAGGTGCTGTAATTCTTGTTTTAAGTGGCTGGGATCAGAGATAGACAAAGCTCTGTGGGCTAGTGTATTGAGAACTCCTAGTTGTTGAAACTTATGATGGAAACTGTGAGCGTTCAGATAGAGATCGGTGTGTGTAGGCTTGCAATATACAGCATGCCCCCGTGTACCGTAGCTGTTTTTTGAAACAAGAATGTCCAGGAATGGAAGAGTTCCATCCTTCTCCACTTCCATGGTAAACTGTATTTGAGGTCGAAGGCTGTTGAGATGTTCCATATAGAAATTAGCTATAGCTGGTGACAAAGGGGAGCCCATTGATTCTGTTTTTAGGTTTGTTTCGCTTTCAGATTTTCGTAATACTGAAAAAACATAACATGGTGACCGGAATCCTTGACAACGGAGTTTGTTTGTGCGCTGAGGATACAAACAATCTGTTTGTGAAATTGATCTCCATTAGAAAGAAGTATTAACACCAATTTTTGAAGATAAGTGAAGCCTTTGTAACAAATATTTATATTTGTGTAATATTTATTGCTTTGCTGTAGCTAGCTTCATTTTCTACGTAATCAGAATTTAATAATAGATTTAGCCAGTTTTCAGCACCTGAGCCAGTGATTCACCATTCAGTTCAGTTGACATTCTGAACCTGTAGGTAGCACATGTGAGATCTTTGGAAATTGTAATCTTAGGCCATGCCGTGGCTCAGTGGTTAGACCGCTTGGCTCTCACCAAGGCGGCCCGGGTTCTATCCCAGTCGACCGCAAAGTGAGATTTGTGGTGGACAACACGGCATTGGGGCGGGTTTTCTCCGGGACCTCCGGTTTCCCCCGCCATCTCATTCCACCAGTGCTCCATCTTCATCTCATGTATCATCAGTGTCACCGCCTGCGGTGCCGTATGTAATAAAAGCGGGCATTAAACACTACACATTTCATTTCATTGTAATCTTGAAGAATTAGAAATGGAAATGTTAAATCTTCAGGAAAACGTTAAATTCCAAATCTTCTTTGAAATAATGTTTATCAATAATTTCCTTTTCTTGGAAGTGTTGAAAACAGTGTCATAATAAATGAAATTGAAAGATGAGTAGATTAATGACACTAAACAACACTTACTTCTAAATTTTGTGGAACATGTTTTTTAGGTTACTTTCCTCCATTGTCAACTGGACAGTTCCTCAGACCACCACCACCTGGTTAGCTTCCCGATAACAACTTTAGCATATTCGTCGCCAGGAAAGCTTCAGGTCTTATTTCACCAGTCATTTTTTTAATCCTTGTTCCAATTACCTATTATTTGTTCACACTCTCTGTACTCTCTCTCTTCTTTCTGCAGTTTGTCAAGCCATATTACTTTTTTGATATTTGCAACAGTTTTACTTTCCTGGCCATTATATTTCAACATCTTATTACTATTACTCCATTTTACTTAACCTCACTATTTTGATGTTCTCACTTACACCTCTCCCCTTTTCTTTTCTCTTCTCATCCTATTACAGTCATTAAGCCTCACTTGCTGCTTTTCCCTTCCTGTCGATTATCAATTGTTGCATCACATTTTCTCATATCTTCTCCTATACCCATTCTATTCTTTTTTTTCTGCAATTTATTCATAACAGCCAAAATTTTGCCTTGCCTAATTCTCACTTCTTGTCCAATCTGTGACCTCACTCTTGTTTCACTCTGCTTTTTACTGATCACCTGTGTTCCCAACTTGTTTTACTCTGTACTGCAGTCATGTCCAACTTTCTCATTTGCTCGGGCAGATTTAACCTTGCTCATTATGCCATCACAATCACTGCTCCTGCTAACACAATTAACATGTATTGATGTAAAAGTGTTTCCAACAATTACCATTAAAATTGCTTAGGTTTACAGCTTAATTAATGTAGTCTGGCAGTGCATGTTCGTTGAAAGTGTAGGAATCTCCAGGGTGTAGCTGGAACAAGCTGCTCTTAATGCGTTCTCTAGATGTGACGCAAACTCGATCGGCATTTATTCTTGATGATGCTCATATACAAAAATGTGACCTCACAAAGATATTGTGGCTTTGTGGGTTCGTGAAATGAAAAGTCCAATTGCACCACTCAAAAATGTTCTTTATTTCCACCGACTTACAGTTAAACACTTGCCAATTACACAGAGTTACGTAGTGCACACAATTACAATTCACCAGTTCGTCCGTTACCGTTCCGATACACGTACACAATCTTCTCGTCCGTTCGCTAGCTCGTCAAGCACTGACTGACTGACTGACTCTCCTCCAGCCCGGCGTGTTGCTTATATAGGGTCAGCTGGCCGATCAAGAATGTTCTGGATTAGATGAAATATCCCGTAAGTTCGAGAAATCAAGGGCAGCGGAAAGAGACGGCATGGTAATGTTTTTTTTTTTTTTTCTCCAGCCACCCATTGCTACCGCTATAAGACAAACGAGGGGGGGCGTGTCCAAATGCCTCCGTCTCCTGCTGCTGCCTCCAGCCGGTTCTATAGGGTGTTCCAACGTTCGGGTGACAATATGTTGAGCCACAAAAGAGTAAGTTTTCAAAGCAACAACAACAATGATGGGATATTTATTCCTGTCCACCAGAGTCTAGAAATTGCTTGAACTTGATAAACATTAAATTTAAGGATAATGACACTAAACAACACTTACTTTTAAATTTCCTGGAACATGAATGAGTAGAGCCTGACTGAAAAATTCAATGCCAAAGCTGGGATTTGAACCACGGATTTCCCGCTCTCTGTGCAGTTGCTCTAAACCACTGAGCTACTATGGCCAACGTGCCGACATGACATTAAATTCTCCAACTGACTCGTGTTTTTTCCGGTAAACCACTATGGGTTGTCATAAACACATGAGACAACTACCTTAATGACGACTTACTATTCTGTAAGTACTTTCATAGTGCGTCCTACACACGGCCAGTGTGAAAGAACAGTTAATTTCCATTAATCGACCTAATAGTGGTTAACTATTAAGCCCAGGCCTTAATGTACTTACAGCATAGTAAGTCACCATTAAGGTAGTTTGTCTCTAGTGGTTTACTGGGAAAAACACGAGTCAGTTGGAAAATTTAATGTCATGTCGGCATGTTGGCCATAGGAGCTCAATGGTTTAGAGCAGCTGAACGGAGACCAGAAGATCAATGGTTCAAATCCTGGCTATGGCATTGAATTTTTCAGTCTGGCTCTACCCTTTCATAGTGCGTCCTACACATAGCTAGTGTAAAAGAACAATTAATTTTCAGTTGTTCTTAAGACCACATCAGTCATGTGATAAAGAATACAGGTTTATAAAATTAACCTAAATATTGATAATGTAAATCTGTGCATACTATTTTGACAAAAACTCAACTATGCTGAAAATGTAATTCATTTCCATTATGGATAAGAAACTAATCTTCATTATAAAAACAGTGGGTTAACAAATACATTTTGAGCTCTTTTTTAAAAGTATTTCTGTCTATCGATGACTTCAGTCTTTTTGGTAATACATTGAAGTATTTTGATCCAGCATAAATAATATTTTTATTTCCAAACTGGCCCCTATATGATTGAAGAAAAAAATTATTTTGTCTGCGAGTGTGGTTACATTTATGACAATTTAACCAAAACTGTTAGAGAATTTTGAGAGAATAAACAATTTTGAGATATGTTTCATATAAATGAGGGTGCTGAACTTAAATACCAAGTTTGGTATTTGACCATCTTTTTGTTGGTGAGTGTGTGTGCATGTACAAGCAAGAAAAGAAACAGGAATAGAAACAATTTACAACAGGATACTAAAATCTACAATCAAAACAGAGATTTAAGGAAAAGGAATACAGGACTGGCAGAACAAGTGCCACAACACAACCAAAGGAGCAATAACAAGGAATTTTTCCCCCCTCCATTAGAGAGAGGCACGTCACTCACGTCGTGTTTTACAGCTCTACCATAGAACATGGAAATACCAATTCGTACAAACACAGATTTCACATCGTAGATAACCCTATATGTTCATGTAACATAGGAGATCAAAATGCCCAGAAGTACAATAAAGAACCAATTTAAGAAAAGAAATGAGGAAAACAGAAGGAACCTGACCAGCAACTGCACAACAGCTCATATCCAAACATCTGAGAGATTCCAATGTGTAAGGACTATGATACAATAAAACACGTAATTAATATAATTTTGAGTCGAACTAATACTCAATGCTCCACTTATTGCTAGTATTTACCTAGAACGCATTTCGTTAGGATCTTCCTAACATCGACAACAGCTGATAATGTTAGGAAGATCCTGACGAAACGCGTTCTAGGTAAATACTAGCAATAAGTGGAGCATTGAGTATTAGTTTGCTCAAAATTATATCAGAGATTTTCAACAATTCTGTATTCAGTAGGACTGTGAAGTGAAGTGCACGGTAAAAGCAAAGAGTTAAAGTGGTGAAAGTTAGAGTAATGTCAACAACAATGATGACAAGGATTATATACTGGTTGCCAATCTAGAAAGTGATTGACATTTTGTACGGAGAGAGAGGCGATGTTGCCGCTTATTGCTGCCACGTGGAGAGCGCGATAAGATTACACGTGTGAAGGTGATTCAGTTGCGACTGCAATTGGTATTTTATTATTATTATTATTATTATTAATTATTTATTTATTTATAATGCTGTACACAAAGACAATAGTACAGTCGTGGATCTACATGCAAGAACACGTCAATGTAAATATCATTGTAACAAAAGAGGCATACCTGTGACATTTTGATGCTTACTGAAGTGGGAAAATGCCGCTTACACAATTTTTTCCAGGAGTTTCTAATTTATACCCCAATGTCTTTCTTCTTTAAAATACTTTTCTTTCCCAATCTTAACCTTAATGCCCTTACTGATACCTACATCACAGGAAGTCCTATCAAGCACTTAGAGAATGGAATACTGACTCCCCTTTCAATTTCTCCTCTTCGAAGTATTCTCTCACAGAGCATATTATTTCCCGTGTATGTCCTTTAATTGGAATACCTTTACCAAATATACTTTTATTTGGTTCCCGAGCATGTTCAGGTTTTCGCTTGTCACTATATTTAGACATAATTAACCGCTTCGCCGATGGCCATTTAAACCCTTCAGGGGCCGGAAACAGATACCCAATAAACAGAACAAGACATTTAAATTGTTAAATGCTGTAAAAATGCATCATAAATACAATTCCATATCTTCCTTATTTATTAAGTTATTTAAACGAAACAAAAACTGGTTTAAAGCCCATTAAAGGCAATATACCTCTACAGTAACAAAAAAGTGGAGACTACAGTAATAAATCGTTCAAATTTCACTACTTTGTTTCAATGTAGCAAAAGCCATTGTTTGTGCCAAACGCGCCTAATATTTGAATCATTTTGTTTTGTGTGTTTACAAATGAATGTATGTATGTATAGCTATGCAAGCGACTTCTCCAGTTCAAGGTTTTAGATTTTAGTTTATTTATGCTATACCAAGCGATAATCATACGAGTATATGTTGCGTTACACTGGAAAGAAAACTCCCTGTTTCTCAACCAAGGTTTCTCGTAGCCTTATGCAGCTGTTTTCGCTCAGTATTTTAGTTATTTATACTATCTGTGTTCAGAGTGATTTCTAATCGCTATCAAGAGCTAAATGAATGGCACATTTGAAATTGTTAAATTTCAATGTTAACCATGGCTTATCCCGGTAATGTAGCAAATAAATTAGCTTGGTTATGATGTATACAGGCTTCTGATATTACTGTAGAAAATCTGGAAGATTTGTTGTGCGATTATGAAGGAGATGTTTAGGATATAGGTAGCAGTGACGTGTACTGGTCTACAGATGGCATGTTAGCTACTCCATTGTTTGGGGGAAATGGCGGGTCAAATATGGGTGATGTGGATCAGCTATTACTAGCTATCCCTCTTTCAGAAAAACAGTTAAATGGTAAAAAAAAGTATTTTTATACCACTGGATGTAACCATGCACAATGTTTTAGTAATTTTCAGAGCTGTAAATTCATGCAAGACATTCACCTACCTGTACTTGCGCGTATAAAGAGCTCGTAACCTAATTGAGTATTATAATACTCAGAGGCCTCTTTATACTAGGGGGTAAGAAATTCACCACAACATCACCCCTCATACTTGAGAGAAAACACTTTCCTAAAAGCATACCATCCACAACCAAAAATGTCGCAACCATTTCGAAATTGTCTGGTGTGTTGCGAAAAAGAAGTTCGCAAGGAAACCAATATTATTTGGTGTGAATCTGCAGATGTGCCCTTGGGTGTTTATCCAGGTTTGGAGGTATACAATTCAAAAAGAAACCTTTAAGGGTACATTTACATCCCTTATAGAACTAATTTAAATTTCTTGTGAAATAGGAATATTAAAATAATTGGCATTAAATGAGCATTAAATGCATGTATGCGCAGGACGTCTATACATGTCCATATCAATTTGGGGCATTTTAACTTGGACGTCATATGACGTCCATATCGGTGAAAGGGTTAAACATTCATTAAACGCAATTGCAAATGATCACAACACCTACACAGATACATGAACTCACACACACGTAAACCAAGGCAAATTGCCACATATAAAATGCAAAGTAACTTGCCAGTACAGGATCTCTAACTGTGAGGGCATTCTGTTTATGCAGCATTATCAGAAGAGAAATAAAAACCTAGGTATTGTATTTACTGCAGCGTTTGCGTAACTCCTTGCCCGCAAGTCATGCTAAGCATGTTTTAGAATATCGGCAACCAAGGTTTAGCATCTAACATTGTCATGGAAACGTCTTGATTCTAATTGGTCCTTCTAATGGTTACTATGACAACCGTTATGACGTACTCATCCCCTCCCATTTATTTACAGTGTTTTTCCATGTGGTTACTAACTGTCAATCACATTCTAGTTTGGCGACCAGTATAGTAATAGCAATTATAAGTATATAAACTATGACCAAACCAAATATAAAGGAATACAGAAGAATGTAGCATGTAATATTGTACTGGGGGTGCTGTTAATCTATTTAAAAAAATTGCACACACACGACCAAACCAAGAAATAACTGAATACAGAAGAATGAAGTGTCCTCTATGCCCATGTGGTTCGGAGCCCATGGTAAAAACTGTAGGTCCTCTCGCCTCACTGTCAACTTTGCTATCACCCTGTTTGTTTATTTACTTATCTGCCGTAGGAGTTAGCCAGACTCATGGCATCGTCAAAAATACAGTTTATGTACAATAATTTTCAAAAATATAAATATGAATTACAAATATGATTGACAATGTTACAAATTAATATAAAGTCTAATACACTAGTACATTTTAAAAATACATACAGTAAAATAAAATTTATTATTACAATTTTATATTAAAAATTAACTGATGCTAAAAGGTAAAAGTTTTAATAATATAAGTTGCACTGATTGCCTAAACCTTCTGTATTTCCTTTTACACAAAATCTGTATAAAAATCAACACTAATTTAATATTTTGCTTATCTGCTTAAGTATTCCTCAAGTGTATAAAAACTACCATTTATACAGCACTTCTTTAACTCTCTTTTAAATCTATTTGTCACTTGTATACCTTTTATTTCCTCTGACAATTTATTGTACAAGTAACAAGCTGCAAAACTGGATTTGGATTTGTACAGTACAATCCTGTGAGCTACAGCATCAGTCATTTATTTCCGTAGTTTCATAATTATGTATTTGACTGTTTTCTGGCTTATAAATTTTGTTTTTGCAAGCATTATTACTTCAAATATATACAGGGACTGTAAGGTCAGGATATTTGGCTTTCTAAATGCATCTCTACATGAGTCAGTTTGTTTTAAACCTAACATGACCCTAACTGCTCTCTTTTGTAGGGCGAACATCCTACACTGTCCCCAAATGGTTATCCCATATGCTAAATGAGGGTGTATTAGTCCATAGCATATGGTTTTTAGTGTTGGTAGGTTAACTATTTTTGACAGTTTCTTTAAAATATATAGGCCTGAGCTGATTTTATTTGCAATTTTCTCTATATTTTAGTGAATTGATGGAAATTAATCATTTCTCCACACTAGCCATATATAGGCTAAGGTTTTTGATAGAGTCAACATGAAAAATTCAATGCCATGGCCGGGATTTGAAACACGGATCTCCTTGTTTCCGTCCAGTCGCTCTAACCCATTGAGCTACCATGGCCAACGTGCCGTCCTGACATTAAATTCTCCATTTGACTCGTATATTTCCCCAGTAGACCACTAGGGGCCCTCGCATTCGAGATACACCCTTTGTGGCGACTTACTGTTGTAAATACTTGAGTCCCAGGCTTCATCATTTAACTCTTATTACTTTAGTTAATTGATGGAAATTAATCATTTCTCCACACTAGCCATATATAGGCTAAGGTTTTTGATAGAGTCAACATGAAAAATTCAATGCAATGGCCGGGATTTGAACCATAGATCTTCTGGTTTCTGTCCAATCGCTCTAACCCATTGAGCTAAAATAGTAAGTCGCCACAAACCATGTATCTCGAATGCGAGAGCCCCTAGTGGTCTACAAGGAAATATACAAGTCAAATGGAGAATTTAATGTCATGACGGCACGTTGGCCATGGTAGCTCAATGGGTTAGAGCGATTGGTCGGAAACCAGGAGATCCATGGTTCAAATCCCGGCCATTGCATTGAATTTTTCATGTTGACTATCTATTTTCTCTATACGTTTATCCCAAGCTAGATTTTTATCGAATATGACTCCCAAAAAAATTAGTGCTATCAATCTCGTTTATAGATTTTTCACCTACCATAACAAGTATACTTGTGACATTTTTGTTCTGCTTGGTCTGCATAATTATATAATTTGTTTTCTCTGCATTAATAATCAGCTGATTTTTATTTAAATACTCATAATCAAAAACACTTTTTAAACCATAATATTACCAAAGACATAAAACTTTTGGCACCGGCAAAAAAGTATTGGGAATTAACAGTTTGGGAAAATATACACATTTTGTAGAACAAAAAGAGAGCAATGAACTTCGAAATTCCAATAGTAGATGACGCCATTCAACTCATTGAACAGCACCAGGAGAGGGAGGCTGTCACCTGAAGAACCAGTAGAACATCAGCTGAGGATGGGGACACGGTGTCCTTGAAACATGTCCTAATTTCAAAAGTTAGTGGAGCTTAAGTGTTTCTACAGTTCGAGAATAGGTTTAAAAAGTGTTTTTGATTGATGAAGCTCCACTGTTTATAAATACTTCTATTTATAGTTTTACTCAGTTATAAGGTTAATATTACGTTTCGTAATGTTTTCTAAAAGTGGTATACTATTGCCTACATTTACTGCTGTTGTATTGTCTGCATAAGTAATGATTTTACCATCTGTAAAGTTTATGAAATCATTTATATATAAAATGGAGGTAATGGATGCCGCTCTATGGGGCCCTCCATCTGAGAAATGGGTCTGGTCATCACGTGGTGGGACGAGGTTACCCCAAAGGCCGTAGTTGCCATATGAGGAGTTTTGGTATACATATTACATGTACTGGGGCATGCTGTTAATCTATTTTAAAAAAATGCACACACATGACCAAACCAAGAAATAACTTGAATACAGAAGAATATAACATGTAATATTACTTGTAATGGGGCATGCTCTTAATCTATTAAAAAAAATGGACACACCCAACCAAACCAAGAAATAACTTGAATACAAAAGAATGTACAGTTTGTACGAGGGCTGTTCAATAAAGAATGACCATCATTTTTTCACGGTCATAATTTTTCACACTATAATTCAATCTTATATTCTGTTAGCTTAATGTGAAACAAACACGCCGTAGTAGTTTCATTGTTGGCACTCCTGGTTCCCACCTGTGAGAACCAGGCAAGTTCAGACTTCAGTATCGCCTACCACTGCAATGGAGGTAACGTGCAGTTGAAGTTGATGTTAGATGAAGATCCGGAGTTTCTTTCAAATGTAATCACTGCTGATTTAACTTGGCTACATCATTTTGATCCTGAAAGCAAACAGCAAAGCTCAGTGTGGAAATCTCCTTCATCACCAACCCCCAAAAAAGCAACAGTGGTTGCTTCTGCTGGGAAAGTTATGGTCATCTGATTCTTTGATATTCATGGAATGGTTTATCAACATGTTGTACCTGCACACACATCAGTAACTGGACAATACTACAGGGATGTCTTGTAAACGTTGTTGTTTTCAAATGCTAGGCTTTGGCAATGAAGCCATTAGCTCTCTTGCTCTCCAATATTTCTGTGTAGTGGGTCCGGTAGGTAGGACTTCAGTCATTCCTCATTTCCTCTTCTTTGTTGCACAGAGGACAATTTGGACTTGTATAAATTCCTATTCTGTGTAAGTGTTTGGCCAAATAATCATGTTCCGTAAGTAATCTAAAATTTGCTACTGCAGCTTTACATGGGATTTCTGGAATAATTTCTGGATTTTTAATTAAAATGTTCCATTTTTTATCTTTGGCTTTGTTAGATATTGATTGGTTTTGTTTGTTTTTATATTTGCTTTTGATTAGGATGTAAAGGATAAGTTTTTACTTTTGTTCTGAATTTGCACCTTTTTTGGCAAGGAAATCAGCTGATTCACTTCCAGCAATTTCTCAATGTGCAGATATCCACTGTAATATAATTCTTTTCTGTAGTTTTTGAAGTTGTTGGATCATTTTATGACATTCTTTAAATTGGATTGACCTCATTTTATATGAACTTATTGCACATATTGCTGCTTTAGAAGCAGAAAGTATGACAGCATTTTTGAATTTATCTATTCTGTATAGAAGGTGTTGGAGTGCAATATGAATAGCCATTACTTCTGCATCAAAATTTGTTGTGTATTATCCTGCTGGTTGATAGAATGAGAATAGTGCACACTTAATTCCTGCTCCTGAGTTGTTGTCCAAGTTAGATCCATCTGTGTAGATATGTAACCATTCTTCAGGTGGGTATCTATTGTTCACAGTTTCTAATGTTAGTGCTTTTAGTACAGGTTTGGAAGTTTCAGATTTTGTAACTATTTGTTCTAAATCTAATTGAATATTAAACTGCTTCAATGTGATGTCTCCAAGATAATTTTGAATCAAAAATTGTTCCTAAATGTTTTGTTTCATATGTTTATTTCAGGTTTGTTTTCTTGAACTGCAGATTTAGTTTAGGGATTTTCTTTTTTAAGCTTGGAATGTTGTTTTGTCAGTATTTATTTTCATCAAATTGTTGTCAGTCCACTTTTCCAATAGTAGCAGAGCCTTTTCCATTGAAGTTTTGGATTTCTCTATTTGTGGGGAAGATGTCCACATGATCATGTCATCTGCAAAAAGTGCTGTCTTTATTTCTGTGTTTGATACAGCTGCAGGAAGATCATTGATGTAGTTGTTGAACAAGGTTGTACTCAGTACTGCACCTTGTGGTAGGCCCATTTTTATTTGTCAGAATTTGAATGTACTATCATTGTATTTTGTAGCACAGAACCGTTGAGAGAGAAACTGAGTGATCAAATTTAACATGTTATCTTGAATGCCTAGTTTTGAAAGTTTCTCAAGAAGTTAATGCCTCCATACTGAATCGTATGCTTTTTCAAAATCAATGAAAACTGACAGCATATCTTGATTTTTATTGAAAGATTCTTTAACATCTTGGGATAGTTGAATTGTATTTTCTTTAGTAGGTAAGTGTTGTCTGAATCCTGTTTGAGCAGTTGTTAATATGTTATTACTTTCTAGGAACCAATTTAGCCTTGCTGAAATCATATGTTCTGCTGTTTTTGCAATGACACTTGTTAAGGAAACTGGTCAGTAATTCCTTTAAATTTATTCTGGGAAAACCAAAAGAAATTTAGAAACAAGAGCAAAGGAACACTTTAGAAACATAAAATATAAACAATTAGAAAAATCAGCAGTTGCCACACATTTTTGGGAAAAAAACCACAAGATAAATCCAGAACCAAAACTACTAAAACATACATCAGGAAAACAAGAACTATCCATATGGAAACAACTCTTCATTTCAAAAAATAAGAACAAAGTATTCAATTTCGACATCCCCCAGAAGGATTTGTTCAGCAAGTTCCTTGAACCGCTACCAGAGGAGACCTGTGACAAAATATCGTCAACTACACCAGTGAGAACTAGTCAATGGCCGGCTGAGGATAGAGGCAAAGCCTCTGAAACATGTACCGGAAAAATTTAAAAGTAAGTGTTGTTTAGTGTCATTAATCGACTCTCTTTAAAGTTAATTGGTCTGTAATTATTTATTTTGTCAGGTGCTTTGTCTTTTTTTAAAATAGGAATAATTATTGCATTTTTCCACTCTGTAGGTTCAGTAGAGGTCCAAGATATATTAAATAATTTCAGTAGTACCTTTCTTCCCTTTGGTCCTAGGTGTTTCAGAAATTCAGCATGTATTTTATCTGGTCCAGGAGACTTTTTATCTTTCAACTCATGGATGACATGATTTAGTTCCCTTATGGTGAATTTTTTGCTGAATATATCGTTTGTTTGTTCTGGGCACTTTTTAAATTTTTTGAGATCTTTTTTAATCTGTCTTTGTTTTCTTTTTGCTTCAGAGGAAAGTTTATGCTGAGAGCTGTAATACTTATTAAAGGCTTCAGTATTCCAAAAGGGTTTGTAATTTTTAGATTTTCCTCTTGGGATCCATGTTTTTGCTACTTCAAGAATTATATTTGTTATTGTTTTATTGAGTTTATCTATAGATGCTTCATGTTGAGCGGAGTAAGGATTTTGTTCAGTTTCCTCAGTAAATTTTATCCAATTTGCTTTTCTAAAATTCCAAGAGTATTTCAACTTTGACCTGCTAATATTTTGTTTGTCATGAAGTATTATGGATGCAATAACTGCTCTATGATCAGATCCTATGTCTTCAATGATTTCACGTGTTGTCTTATCTTTTAAATCTGAAGATACTAATAATAGGTCCGGTTTAGTGCACTGGCCATTATAGTGTAGGTATGTGGGGCAATCCCCATTCTTATAGATGAGATCTAAAGTGTTAGAATTTAATAAATCTTCAATAGTTTTGCCACAGGCATTGTAGTCTTTATATCCCCATTTCTGTGAATGACCATTGAAATCACCTATCAAAATTGTTTTACGGTGTATATTTATTATATTCAGACAATGATTGTTATTTGGTGGATTGTATATACCATATATGGTGTAACATGAATTTCCTTTCCAGATTTCAATTTAGATAATTTCTATTTTATCTTCTTGCTGCATTTCTTTTATAATTTTAAACTTTGATAAGATGTTTGTTCTGACACCTGTAAGTATTCCACTAGCTATTTGACGTGATTTGGGGAGAACATATATATTGAATCCAGAAATTTCAATATATTTTAGATCATTTGTTACATTGGCTTCTTGGATGATGAATACGTCTTTCTTTTTCTTCTATGACTTTTTGAAGTTCCATTTATTTACTCTGTGAAAGTCCTCCTGCATTCCATTGGAGAATTTTGAGGGTGTTCTGTAATTGACGTCCTGCAGATGTCCCCACCCGGAGATCCGAACGGGGGACTATTTTACCTCCGGAAAATTTATCTGAAGGACTTGTCATGTTTTAAGTAGCATAAATGTAACCGGTTTTAAGTGGACACCAATTTTTTGCTTGTAATGGTGGTTACATCATCCAGTCACTTTAACCCCCAGTATGTCTAGAGGGCCACACCTGTCTTTGGTTAATGGGACCATCAGACCTGGCCGGGAAGAGTTTTAAAGTCCATCGGCTTTTCTCACAAGCACCAGTTGTGGAACATTTGTATGCCGTGACAGGTCAGTGTAAGAGGTGAAATAGCATTTCCTCTATTTCTGATGTAGTTATACCGCTAACGCTCGGTCCCCAGAGCCTCATTGGTAAAAGCAGGTTGCACCACAGGCAGGTTGAGGTTGGGATTTGGATAGGAGAGGTTATGGAATGCACATCACTATCCCTTGCATCTCATCCTGAAAACATTGCAAGTCCATATCAGGTGCAAAAGACCACATTTCTGTGAAGCAGACTGAATGCTCCACCACGATAATGTGTGGCCGCATTTTGCTAATGTTGTTGCATGAAGTGCATCCCTCACCCTCCCTATAGTCCCTATAGCCCCATGTGACTTTTTTCTATTCCCTAACGTGAAGAAACGCCTTCATGGGAGGCATTATCCATTATCAGAAGCAGTGGTGAAGGCTGCGGAGGCGATTTTGAAGGATCTGTCAAAAAATGGTTTTCAGCATGTCTTTGAAGACTGGCAGAAACGCTGGGACAAGTGCATCACATTCAGGGGAGACTATTATGAGAAGGACCATCAAAATTATGAGAATGAGTAAAGGTACATTGTCAAAAAAAAAAAAATTGTGATCATTCTTTGTTGAACAGCCCTCGTAATATTACATGCTGTTAATTTATTTTAAAAAAAGCGCACACACACACACTCTCTCTCTTTCTCTCTCTTTTGGGTGGAATACAATACTTGCTCTACTTACTGTTAATACATATTAGAGAAAGTAATAAATGCGGCGTATTTTTATCCTCCTCGTCAACTGCTGATGTTTGGATGATGATTGAATGAACCTCTGCATAAGTATGTTACTAGGCGTAATTTCAAATTGTAAACAAAAAAGAGCAAAAGAATACAATACGAGCATAAAGCAAAAACTTGAAGACAAATGAGTGATAATTGGGTATTATTGGAGAGGCCAGCATACCAGAAATAGAAATCCGAAAATACTGAAAAACATTTCAGGAAAAATAGAACTTACCGTTTGAAGAAAGCATTTACATTTGAAAGAACAGAAATGGCATTTATAATTATAAATTCCTGCCAAGTGACATGCTTATGCACTTCCAGGTACAAGACCAACCACCACAAGGAATGATGCCAGCAGTGGACAAGGAACTGATGATGGCAGGGGTTAACTTGAAACATAATTTCTGAATCAAAATATGTAAGTGACCTAGAATAAAAAATCAACTAAATAATTAATCTAAATTAATAAAAGCTAATATTGTCACAAAAGACAAAAAATGTTTGCCTTAAAACTTCTTTATTTTTATTGAAACTGATTAGCCCAATGCTAACGTAAAATCAATCTTTCCTGTACACAACAGCAACACTCAAAAACACTGATGGCACTTTCTTACGAGGCTTTTGTCTCAGTTGTTTCGCATTTTCCCCTTTTCCCGTATAGGCGTGTGGTGGTTGCCTTGGCTTTCCTCTCGGAGTAACTCTGGGCAGGCGAGTCAGGGGAGTTGGGGCTCTGCTTTCATGGTGTGTGCACCGTGAGTAATTCGTTGTTCTATATTTAAGTGTCAAATAGGCTGGAACACCTCCCCAAGTTTTCTGTGCGACTGAAACCGTATGGGTTTGCTATGTAAAAGCCGATTGTCAATTTGTAACGCCTGAAAGGCAAGAGTTGTAACTTTCCCTTTGCAATTAAAGGTATGTTGTTCAGACGATCTGTTTAATGGACATAGGAAGTAGGGGCAAAACCTTGGACACAAATTGGTCCTGAGAACTTAAGTCCCTACCCGTATTTATAATTGAACCTTCGCCCCTGGGTGCAGTTGAGTGGTAGTAGAGCGTGGTTTTCCTATTGTCAAGTGGGGGGCTGTCAAATTGGGCATTGTGTATTATTTCGTATAATCATGTCGAGTGACTTTCAGCTTTTGCGCAAAAATGAAATTCTATTTGAGTTGGGGATTCATGGACGCGACGACTTGTCATCAGCAGATGTTCCTGCCCTGTTAGATGCCCTTCGTAGTGCGAAAGACAACGATTTTGTAACATTACCGGATACACATTTGTTGGTAATTGAATCACCGTCATTATGTGAGGCCGCATGATTGGAATTTTACGAACTGTTTTCTGTTTCAAGTATGGTTTCGGATTTTCCAAGGCCCAGGCGAGGCGTTTGACTGCCAGAATTTTGCATTATGTGCAACGGATTGAATACCTCCAGAAATATTGCCCTAAGGTTAAGTTCGGGGTTGGGTTGGCCGAGCTGAGGGTGCAGTTTATGAGATATTTGGAAGTACTTGCACCCCAAGGGGAACGGGCCGCGTTGGGTGTGGTCACACAATCTGGGACGGCTCAGGTCTTGGCTTTCAAGCTGTTTAAGTTACTTCATCCATCACAACAGTTGGTTGAGTCATATCAAAGCTTTAGAGTTTGTGATATTTCTACACCTCAAGAATTTCTTAAGTTCTTGGTAAGAGCCAAGGATTGTGCTGAGTTATGCCAGGTTCCCGATCTACAACTACTTGAGGTAATTATGTCAAAAGGGGGAGACGCGGTGTGTGGTATAATTGGGCATGTTAAGGGGAGTGTAGATCCATTGAAGGAGTTGCATGACAATGTGTTGGAATGTTTAATACCTTGTCGGGTGTTACACACTCAACTGCACCCGGGGGCTAAGGTACAATTATAAATAGGGTTAGGGACTTAAGTTGTTAGGACCAATTTGTGACCAAAGTTTTACCCCTACTTCCTAAGTCAATTAAACAGACCTTTTTAAGTGGTGTGAGAGTGGTATTTTTTGATATTATCTTCAGTTTATCCTGAAGATAATATCAAAAAATACCACTCTCACACCACTTAAAACACAAATTGGCAATATAGAAAATTCACCTATCATCCGTGGGCTTTTAGAAAATTTGAATGAATCTTCAAAAGACTAAACTTAAAACTAGCACTCCAAAACAAATTCAGTCTGAGGAACCTGCTAAATAAACCACTAAAAAAATTATTCCCCAACAATTTGAAATCAGGAATTTATCAGATTAATTGTGAAACCTGTGAAAAAAGCTACATAGGAAAAACTAAGAGAAACTTGTTAACCAGGCAAAAAGAACACCAGAGGAACATTAAGTTGAAACAAACAGAAAACTCTGCAGTTTCACACCATTTTTGGACAGAAAACCACAACATTGGCCACAACATTAAACTGTTAAAATCTTTAAGTACACCCATAGAATTGGATATTTGGGAAAAAATATTCATAAACAAAAACTGTGATAAAGTTATAAATTTTGAAATCCCGGCATTAAATGAAGTATTAAAACTTAGTGCCCCTAACATCAGATGGCAGAGTGATCGGAGCTCCGTAGTAGTGGAAGAAGAGGAAGGTTCATTTAGTCACCAAACAGCTGAGGATGAGATCGAATGATCTTGAAAATGTTTCAATTATACAACAAGTAAGTGAAGTTTGAGTGTAAACATAGTGATGAATAAATTTATTGCTTGTAGACCTGACATTACAAGTTTTAAGCATTGTCACAATATAAGATACAAATAATTGTATATGTTAATATATAATAAGTTTACATTTCATAGTTCATTAAGTCTCTATAATGGTTTATTTACAAGATATTGTTTTAATTTTGGGCTCTTCGTTCTAATATGCAATGTGGCGAGTTTTTTCTAATTCCTTCACACTTTTTGATGTTTTTATATACAACCATGATTTTGAATATTATATTCTTTACTTTTCTGTGCTATTTTGTGTTGGAGGGCATGCTTTTAACATTATTAATTGTTTGTTTATTTACTTACTGCATAATGTAGCCATATTGAAGAATTCAGTGCAGCCAAACTATGCTTGTTTCTCCACTCAACGCAGTGCTGCCAACAGTCTTACTTGTTCCAAAATTACACTATCTAGCAGAACTAACACACACAAAGTAGTACATGTATGAGTTTGCAGACTGTATCGGACTGATTCGGTACTGCCACGAAGTGTGCATGATGTCTAATGACACCAAGTATACTGCAAGGGGGAAAATTGGCAGTCCCGGCCACATCGTTTAAATCAACGAATGCAAAATAGGATGACGCAAGTTTCATCGTGGGCGCTGCAATTAAACTGTAGAGCATATTTGCATTCCTTCTGTTGGGGCATATCATCATCCGCACCTCATTCATTTCCATGTCGATCATTCCCAAGATCCAGTTGTCTTCTACGATGCATGCACGATGAAACTTGCGTTGTCCAATTTTGCATTCGTCGATTTGAACGACATGGCCGGGACTGCCAATTTTCCCCCTTGCAGTATACTAGGTGTCATTTGACATCATGCACACTTTGCGGCAGTAGCCGAACCAGTCCGATACAGTCCGTGAGCTCATACATGTATTTCCTACGGAGCACTCCATTATCATTGTGTCGTAGGATTGTTTATGTGCAAAACAGTGCACAAGTAACAAAATTTGACCAGGCGATAACTTTACTATCGTAAGTACTTGAATCCAGGCTTCATCGTTAAACTCTTATTATTTAAGTTAATGGATGGAAATTAATCATTTCTTCACACTAGCCATATGTAGGCTAAGGCTTTTGATAGATATAGTCAACATAAAAAATTGTTTGAGATATTTCTGAGTAAATCAAAATTTTCAGAAAATGTTCCCAGTAAAGAGCAGTTTGGGTGAAAGAAATTTTCTTGCTGATGTTAATATCACATGGTGAACTTAAATACTAAGTTTGATATTTAAAAAACTTTATGCTTTCAGAGACACGTGCACACCTTTCTCTGAAGCTGCTTTTGTTTTCTTTTTTTTTTTGGGGGGGGGGGTTCCCAAAACATTATTTCCAGGGAAATCTTGATATCAAATTTTTGGGTGGAATACAGTAATTTCCCCACTTATAACAGAAAAAGTAATTTGTGTATTTTTGTGTTTATTTTCATGATTTTAATGCCATTTTTGCCTCCCTACTAGAATTGTTTTAGTGCGTGACCTGTCCCAATCTCTCATTAAAATACTGGAGTACAAGAGAGCAAATGGCCAACTGCCTATGGTATGGAAGCAGTAATGTTTTGGCTTTACAACCTGTAACGCATTCTATGCCATTAATGTCGCATACAGATTTATTTATTCAAATTGTTTAATGCTGGTGTTTCCTATGATTTATTTATTCTTTGCATAAGTAAATGAAGAGGAATCTTGATTCACAGACAATACAACACACTCCCCTCACTCATACAGGTTTGACTTCTCATGCTTTCGCACAAACAGTTTGCACTTTCAAAATTACTTCCAGGAAGTGCTGTTCCTGATTACCAAAATATGGACATTTGTCTTGAGAAATGTAACTTGTCAAACAATCCATTAGAGACATCTGCAGCACTGCATAATACTTATGTTATCATTTATAAAGAAATTATGTCTCTTCTTTCTAATATGTGACACGGCAATTTTTTTCTAATCCTTCACACTTTCTGATGTTTTTATATACAACCATGATTTTTAATATTATTTCCTTACTGCGTATGTAGCCATATTGAAGATTTCAGTGCAGCCAAACTATCCTTGTTTCTCCACTGAATGCAATGCTGCCAACAGTTTTACTTGTCCCTAAATTACACTAGTGAACTAACATAAAGTAGTACCTAAATAAATTTAACATTAGCGTTAGCGCTGTGACAATTTTTACGTTACATTTGTTAACATCGATTTTAACATCTGTTGCTAAAATCAGGCACAATTCGCGGTGTTAGCCGAACCACTCCACAAGCACATACATTTTACTGATTTGTCAAGCCATTTTCTGATTTTCAATAATGTACTGAACAAATCTTAAATATTTGAAGAATGCACAGAACCAACAGCCTTCACTTCTAACAATACAATTGGCACTTTTGCTGGACAGCAAGCGTACTTTTGTAGAGCAATAAAACCTGAGAGGAAACATGGTCAGTATTTTCCAAAACTGATACACGCTAATCGCATCCACATGCCCTTTTGCACCGGTGTAGGACAGATGTCTAGGGCATTTTTGCAGAGGTTGGTTACAAGTGTTACATATCTTTCTTGTGTTGGCTACAACACGAGAAATGCAGGTTGTCTGCTTGCGCACCGTTGGGCTTAGAAAATATTCTCGCGTAACACAAAAGAAAGTGTCTCCGAAATTATAAACTGACTTGTTTTCTGTTATAACCTCTAACAAGCAATAACCTGAATTACTCATAGGGAGGTAGTCTTGATTTTGCAAAACAAGATTATATTGACAGTGTATCTAGGTATCAGGGTTTCATGCCATCTGAAGGGCTTGAGAAATGTACTTGTGTCTCCTGTGCATCAATTGAAGTGCACTGCTTGAAAATGGCAACATACTGTGACTTTGTGGGTTCATAGAATTAAGAGTCTAGTTTGCAGAAATTCAAAATGCTCTTTATTACAAGTAAAATACGTTTTCTACAGCCCTGACAGCAGCACGATGATGTAACATAAACCAAGAGTCTCTCGTTGCTTCACCACATCTAAACAAACAAAAGAAATCACTTGCGGTACACTTCAAAGTACCACTACACAGCTGCTTACACACGATTATCACTTCTCCACTAGCCCCGACTGGCTATACCACAGCTCCTTTTATACCTTCACTCATTGTTCTAGAAACTTGTTGATGCTTCAAGGCCTTTCGTGGTGCAGCAAGAACGCAATGGAACTATCTCTGTCTCTTTCTCCCTCTGTTGCGTTCTCTCTGCAAGCAATTAGCGCTGCGCCCATGCACTGGTCACTCTATCTGTCTCTCTCGCAAGGGCCCAGCACTGGCTTGTCGTGGCGATTCGACAATGCCTTGGTGACAATATGGTATTGGAAGTATAGAACTAATACATTACTAGTTAAAGTGAATTTAATGTAATGCATGCCCCTGCAACTACCCATCAACCATAAGCTGAGAGTACACCAGGAATTTGATTGTGTTGCAGTTGGCTGCTGCGTTATCCTGGTCTCAGAGTCAGATCTTCAGAAGAGCAATATCTGAATAGAGTTAGGAAATACCATAAGAAACTCCTGCCTATACTTGCTGGCTTGCAGTTCTCCAAGGGAGGACCAATTATTGGATTTCAGGTTTGTGATAGACTTAAACAACAATTATTTTAGTTAATTGATGGAAATTAATCATTTCTTCACACTAGCTGTATATAAGCTAAGGTTTTTGATGGTTAGACCACTAGGGGCTCTCGCATTCGAGACACACCGTTTGTGGCAACATCATTTAAATGATGAAGCCTGAGACTCAAGTACATACGATAGTAAGTCGCCCTAAATGGTGTATCTCGGATGCGAGAGCCCCTAGTGGTCTACTGAGGTAATATATGAGTCAAATGGAGAATTTAATGTCATGACGGCATGTTGGCTATCGTAGCTCAATGGGTTAGAGTGACTGGATGGAAACCAGGAGATCTGTGGTTCAAATCCTGGCCAAGGCATGGAATTTTTCATGTTGACTCTATCCATTTAACAACAATATTTATTTATTTTTATTTCATCCTTGAAAACATATACATGTTAAGGGACACATCATTTAATTACATAAGTAATAATAAATACTAAACATATACAATCGTAAACATCCATTTTTACAGATATCTATTATACACATAAAGAAGCAATACAGATTTAAAAATTCTTCTGTGCAATAAAAACTATCTTTTAAAAATGTTAATAACATTGATGTGTGTTTGGAGGAATTTAGTAACAGTGACGTCAAAATTAATATAAAAATTATTTGTGGTTGGTTTATTGACACTCGTCACTTACTTTTTCATATATTTATGAGAGACTAGTTTCAAAGGCCCTGGCCTCCATTTTCAATCTCTTCCCAACTGGCATCTGTTGTTATCTGCTCTCTCTGGTGGTGGAACTATGAACTTTTTTGTCAAATTATCTGCTGGCGGGATTTCAAAGTTCATTACGCGATCCTTATTTTTCCAGATGAATATGTTCTCCCATGTTGTCAATCTATTTTGGTTTATCACTCCTTTTAATAATTTTGGATTTGGATCAATGTCATGGTTTTCATTCCAAAAATGAAATGCTACTGCTGACTTGTCTTCTTGTTTCAATCTGATGTTTCTAAAGTGTTCTTTGACTCTGGTTTTTAAATTTCTTTTTGTTTGACCTATGTAGCATTTTTCACAATTCTTGCAATTTATTTGGTATATTCCAGATTTGTTACCTGAAGGAATTTCATCTTTTGTTTTTGAATTTAGTAATTTTAAAATTGAGTATCTATTAGTAGGTGCCAAGATGATATTTTGTTCCTTGAATATCTTTTTAAATTTATTAAATGTTTTTGGATGATATGTGAATGAACTGAATATGCTGTTGCTTTCTTTTTCTTTAATATATGTGGTTGCTTCCTTAATGGTTTTCTTTAGTTTAGATTTTCTAATTTTCTTCAACACCAAACTTTTGTTGTATCCGTTTTCTTCTGCTATGTGTATTATTGCTTTTTGTTCCTTGAAATATTCTTCTTTTTCCATGGGTATGTTGACTAGTCTGTGTGTAAGGCTGTTTATTATTGCATGTTTATGTGTAATTGGGTTGTGGCTATTATTTTTTATATAATTTTCTGAATGTGTTGGCTTCCTGTAAATTCCAAATTTTATTTTTGTATCATTCCTGATGATATTTAGATCCAAGAAAGGTAGTTGTCCATTGATTTCCTTTTCTATTGTGAATTTGATAGTCCTTTCTTGCAGATTGAGTAATTTTAATGCATCATCTAAATGTTTACTTGGTACAATTGCAAAGATGTCGTCAACATATCTATACCAAACCTTGAAGATCAATGGGAAGGACTTTTTAATTTGTGTTTCAAATGCACTCATAAATAAGTTAGCCAAAAAAGGTGAAAGTGGATTGCCCATTGATAATCCTGATTTCTGCTTGTAGTGTTTTCCATTAAAGCTAAAGAAGTTTTGTTCAATGCATATTTTTGTTAGAGAAATATATTCTTCTGCTTCTATTGCTTCCATATCAATTGTAGCTAGCCATTTTTTTAACACAGTCTGCAATTTTTCTGTTGGTATGCTTGGAAATAAAGATGTGACATCAAATGAAACCAGTCTGTCATTTTTGTCCAAATTTATATCTTTGATTTTTTCTACTAAATCTAAAGAGTTTCTTAAATTTGCACTTTCAAATTTTGGAAAACTATTAAATTTACTTAGTAACCATTTGGCCAAATTATATGTGGGGGCATTTATGCTACTAGTAATAGGTCTCATGCCTTTCCCTGTTTTATGAATTTTTGGCAGCCTATATACTCTTGGTAATGTTGGATTATCTACTTTAATTTTGTGCAATTCTTTTTTGTTGATTATTTTGCTCTCTTTTAGCGTTTTATTTGTGGTTTCAATGCAGTACTTTAATGGATTAGTTTCTACTTTTTGGTAATTACTGTCTTCTAACAAATCTTCCATCCTCTTTGTGTATTCTTCTTTTTCCAGAATTACTAGTTTATTTCCCTTGTCTGCTTTAGTATAAATAACCGGTTTCTTTTTAAGAGCTTTTATGATTTGGTTACTAAAATTCTTTTTCTTTTCATTTTTAATCTCTTCTATTTTGGAGCATTTGTTTTTTACTGTGTTTTTACTTTCTTCATTAAGTGTTTGTGTAGCAATTTGGATGTCAGCAATGTAATCTTCAATTTGGTTGGAATAATCTACACATGTCTTTAAACCTAGATTCAGCATATTCAGTTCTGTTTTTGTAAAATTTTGGTTTGATAGGTTTACCACATTGTTTAGATGATCTTTTAGGTTATGTTTGTCTTTTTGATTTATCTTTTTAAAAGTGCCTGCTTTCTGGCATAAATTTTTTAATTTATTCTTTAACTTTGCTGTTTTTGTCTTCATTTTTCTATTAAGATATGCTAATAAATTGTTTTCAAAATTTTCCCAAAATATACTTCCTAATTGTTTGGTAAGTTTTTGATGCAAATTGTACAATTTTATTTCTAGCGTGTTTTTATTTCTATAGTGTTTATTCTTTTCTACAATTAATACTTTTCTCTCTGCTGCTTTTTGTTGTCTACTATTTTTATCAAATTTTACTACTTTTCTTACGAAATTAGGTACTACTTTTTTCTTGATACATAAATTTATAAATCTTATGTCCGCTGCAATTTTTCTTCTTTTTTCTTGTAATTTTCCGAAAAGTTTTATATCCTGTTTGATTTCAACTGATAAATGTCCAAATCCTACCTTGTTGGTGGTATCCATGTTCCTTGTTCCACACTTTAACTCCATTTTGTTATTCCTCAAGATTTGTTGACCTATTCTTGATGTGTGTTTGGAGGAATTTAGTAACAGTGACGTCAAAATTAATATAAAAATTATTTGTGGTTGGTTTATGTCGATTAATGACACTAAACAACACTTTTAAATTTTTCCGGAACATGTTTCAGAGACTTTGCCTCTATCCTCAGCCTGCCAGCGACTGGTTCTCATTGGTGTAGTTGACGATATTTTGTCACAGGTCTCCTCTGGTGTCGGTTCAAGGAACTTGCTGAAAAAATCTTTCTGGGGGATGTCAAAATTGAATACTTTGTTCCTATTTTTTGAAATGAAGATTTGTTCCCATGTGGATAGTTCTTCTTTTCCTGATGTATGTTTTAGTAGTTTTGGTTCTGGATTTATGTTGTGGTTTTTTTCCCAAAAATGTGTGGCAACTGCTGATTTTTCTAATTGTTTATATTTTATGTTTCTGTTTATATTTTATGTTTCTAAAGTGTTCCTTTGCTCTTGTTTCTAAATTTGTTTTGGTTTTTCCAATATAAATTTGACTACAGTCAATGCATTCAATTTGAGGAGACCTGTGACAAAATATCGTCAACTACACCAATGAGAATCAGTCAATGGCCGGCAAAGTCTCTGAAACATGTTCCGGAAAAATTTAAAAGTAAGTGTTGTGTAGTGTCATTAATCGACTCCCTTTAAATTTAATTTACTGATTTTTGTTTGGATCAAAATTTTTTCACTTTTAATGGTGAATTTTTTCAACAAACTTCTGGTTTAGCAATGGGTAATCCTCTTTCACCTTTTCTTGCTGATCTTTTTATGAGTTTTTTCGAAATTCAAGTCACTAAAGCTTTTCCTTTGATGTTTAAAACGTGGCATAGATATGTTGATGATATTTTTGCTATTGTTCCTGATAAACAAATTATTGATGCTTTAAAATTACTAAATTTACAAGATAAGGCTATAAAATTCACATTAGAAACTGAAATTAAAGGATTTCTTCCTTTTCTAGATTTGAAGATAATAAATAATAAATTAGATTTTGGTATTCATAGGAAATCTACTCATATTGATAATTACATAAAAATTAAAAGTTTTATCCCTTTTTCACATAAATTTGCTGTTTTTAATGGTTTGATTTATATATTAATAAATATACCTCTGTATAAAGAGGAATTTAATGAAGAATATAAACATATTATTAATACTGCTTTAATTAATGGTTTTAATAAAGACTTTATACAAAAAAAGATTGAAAAATTTAAATATCACAAAACTTAATGATATTTCTATCCTTAAAAAAATGAAAGACGATTATAAATAAATAAGTAAATAATATTTTATTGTCATTAAGCTTAATACAGCAATAGACAAAGTCAAAAATAGAATACAAATTAATACAGTTATAATACAGTGAAGATAAAAAAATCAATAAAATACTTACATTAGATATACAAATATAAAGACTTAAAATAAAATGAGGAAATAAGAATACTTCATGTCATAAGCCAAAGTTTAACTACACCTGTTAAAGTATTCCTGTATTGAATAATAAGGTTTGGAAACTAACCATTCATATAATTTGCATTTAAATGTATTACCTGATAATTCAGTTAATTCTAAAGGTAATTGATTATATAGTTTAATGCCCAATACTTCAAAGCTGCTAGAGGTTTTAGTTAATCTATGATATGGTATATTTAGTTTATAATTAAACCTAGTATTATAATTATGAATATCCTGCCTGAATAGCTTGTCGGTTAAGTTACTTTTTACATAGATGAGAGTATTATAAATATATACATTTATCACAGTCATAATTCTTAATTTTATTAATAGAGGTTTACAATGTGCAAATTTATCTGAATTTGAGACGGTACGGTTTTTTTTTTTTTTTTTTTTTTTTTTTTTTTTTTTTTTTTTTTTTTTTTTTTGTAATATTAGGATAGTAGAAATATGACTGCTGCTTCCCCAGAGTAAAATGCCATATGAGATTATACTGTGGAAGAATGCAAAATAGGCTGTTCTTAAATATGAATCAGGTACATGACTTTTCAAATTTCTGATTATAAATATGTAACTCTGGACAGCTTCGCTGTAATATAGTTGATATGGGATTGCCATGTCAGCCTATTGTCCACAACCACACCTAAAAATTTTACATTCCTTGAACAATTTTCATAAGAAGTCTCACGCAAACTAAATGTAAGTTGTTCAGTTTTGTTCTCATTTAGCAGGAAACCATTGGATCTAAACCAAGTATTTGCATGCCTTAGAGTATCTTCTGTTAGCAAGTTAAGGCTTTGATAATCGGTACTGGTATTCAAAAACGTGGTATCATCAGCATACAGTACAGTATGGGACTTTAAGAAAGAAGGTAAATCGTTAACCATTACTAAAAATAATAATGGCCCAAGTATTGAGCCCTGTGGTACACCACATTTTAGCTCCACCATATTAGATTTCTCACCTCCTATACATACAACTTGCTTACGATTTGATAAGTATGATTCAAACAGTTTTCTTGCAATGCCATTAACACCATAAAAATTTAATTTGGATAATAAATCAGCATGTTTTACACAATCGAAAGCTTTGCTCAGATCACAAAAGGTGGCCTGGGCAAGGCTTTTGGTTTCAAAAGCAGTTAATACTTTTTTAACAAGAGAGACAATGGCATCAGTTGTTGACCTACCTCTTCTAAATCCAAATTGTACATCACTAATTATTCCATTTTCATCAAAATAACTGCATAGCTGCTTGAACATGATCATTTCCAGCACTTTGGAAAATACTGGAATTAAAGATATTGGACGATAACTAGAAGGACAATTTGTATCCCCTTTTTTATAAATTGGAACCACTCTAGAAAGTTTCATTGAATCAGGAAAAATTCCATCAATGAGGCATTTGTTTAGACAAAATGTGAGTGTATATAAAATATATTTGATTACCTTTTTAAGGAGACTACTAGATAAATCATAAATGTCCACAGTATCTGATGCCCTAAGGTGATTAACAATGTATAATACATGCTCAGGGGTGACTTCATGAAAAACAAATCTACTCTGACAGTACCTAATATTACAGTGTTCAAGAATTTGTGCCATTGATTCCTTTGGCTTTACAATGTTTTGGCTAATTACATCAACTGAGTTTATAAAGAAATCATTTAGGCATTAGGGGTTAACTCAATGGTGTTTCTATTATTAGTTTTAGCAACTGAATTAATCACCTTCCAAGCCGTCTTGCATTTGTTAGAGGCAGATTCAATACTGTTTATATTCTGCAGTTTTTTAGTTTCATTTATCATTTGTTTATATTCTTTCCTAATTTCAGTATACAAAAGTTTGGCCCTAGCTGATTTTTCACTTCCGTATAAATCCAAATACATCAAGACTTTGTTTCATATTTGCTAATTGTGGAGAATACCATACATTATTATGCTTTGCACGGGCATAGTTTCTTTTAGCCAATGTATTGATAGTGTAAGCCCGTTGGGGAACACAATTATCGAATGTAGTTTTGAATATAGTAAAGAATCTTTCAAAAAGTTCATTTGCAGTTAATGAATTTTTCACGTGAGAGTAGTACAGTAGATCATTCCACTTTATGTTCGATAGCATGTTTATAAAGTATGATATTTTCTCAGTGGTTACTGGCCTAGAAAATACAGTGATTGGCCTCTTTGGCAAATAAAATTTTGATTTTAAATTATTTATATTTAACCAAACTGCATCATGATCAGAGAATGGGAAATCTGTAGTATCACAGTTTAGAAAATTCTCGTTAATGTTTGTGAAAATATTATCTAAACATGCTGTTGCTCTTGTAGGTTTTTGATTAGTACATTTAAAATTAAATTGTCTAAGTATATTTAAAAATTCAATAACAGATTGCTTGTCTTCAGTAACATCAAAATGGGAATTTAGATCCCCACCTATAATTATATTAAAGTGTTTCCATGTAGGACCTGTATATTGAGTCAATAGGTCCTCAAGCTTTTCTAAAAATATAGCAGGATTTCCCATTGGTGACCTGTATAAGACAATTATTAGCACTTTAATTTCCTGTAAAATTATCCCTGTGGCTTCAAAGTCGATTTCTTGACAAAAAGACCCCAAATCTAGCCTTTTACAGTAGCTTGCAAGGTTTTCTTTTATATAAATTGCAACCCCCCCATGAATATGCTTTTCTCTACAATAATTATTAGCTAGATGGTAATCTTCTAATACCTTAAATGAAACTTCATTGTTTTGACACCAATGTTCACATAGACAGATAACATCATACATGTTTTCCTTAGCAAATTCATTAATAATTAACTCTTTTTACCCATACCCTGAACATTGATATAACCAATTTTGAATCCATCAGCATTACATATTTTGCCCTCAATTAATTTTACCTTACTCATTTGTTTGTTTCCCTCAAACACTGTGTGCATGCTTAACCTAAAAAACTAGCTTTAGTTAAAGTTTCTGCAGAATCATCTGGTTGTGTGTTTGTCACTACTTTTCCTTCTGTTTGGTCCACACTTTCATCCTTTCTTCCATATGGTAATGGAATAACTTGAATACTAGCTTTCCCCTTCATAGCGTTCACTATTCTGTTGACTAGTTCCTCCTTTCCTTTCCAGTTCAAATGCAAGCCATGGCGTGTATGTAAATCACGGTCAAAGTCACTGATATCCACTAGATTCACATGTTTGAAAGTACCCACAATCTTCCTAATGGATTCATTACACTGGTTCACTGCTTTGTTTACACACGAATTTTCCTCTAAGTCAAATCTCTTTGGAATATTTACCACTATAACATTGGTATGGTTGAGATTCTGTACACACTTTAACAAGGTTTTCTTCACCTTCACTACATTATTACAAGCAATATCGTTAGCTCCTCCTATAATGATTACGTGGTCCTTTAAGGTTAGGTTTTCACACATTGTATCATAGTTTTTCATTACTTCCTTTATTGGAGCACCAGATCTCACAAAACCCTCAACCAAGAACTCTGGGTGAGTTGCTGTTAGAGTACTGCTGATTTGTTTCCCGTGACTATCAGCAAGGATTAACACCTTGTGTTTGTTTAATTTGGCTTTAAAATTCGAGCTTTCACTTATCAATCCTTTCATGGAAGTGTTGAAAACAGTGTTGTTGTATAAATTTAAATTAATTGGGAGTCGATTAATAACACAAAACAACACTCACTTTTAAATTTTCCCGGAACCGGTTTCTGAGGGCTTCCCTCTATCTTCAGCCGGACATCGACTAGTTCTCATTGGTGTAGCTGGCAATATTTTGTCTTCGGTCTCCTCTGGTGGCGGTCCGAGGAACTTGCTGAACAAATCTTTCTGGGGGATGTCGAAATTGAATACTTTGTTCCTATTTTTTGAAATAAAGATTTGTTCCCATGTGGACAGCTCTTCTTTTCCTGTTGTATGTTTTAGTAATTTTGGTTCTGGATTTATGTTGTGGTTTTTTTCCCAAAAATGCGTGGCAACTGCTGATTTTTCTAATTGTTTGTACTTTATGTTCCTAAAGTGTTCCTTTGCTCTTGTTTCTAAATTTCTTTTGGTTTTTCCAATATAAATTTGACTACAGTCATAGCATTCAATTTGATATATACCAGATTTTTTGTTAGATGGAATGGCATCTTTGATGTTTGAGCAAATTAGGTTTTTTAAGGAGTAATGGTTCACTGGAGCTAGTTGAATGTTTTGTTTTTTGAAGACTTTTTTGAATTTATCAAAGGCCCATGGATGGTAAGTGAATTTTTTGAAGATCATTTTAGTTTCTGTACCATCCATGGGCCTTTGATAAATTCAAAAAAGTCTTCAAAAAACAAAACATTCAACTAGCTCCAGTGAACCATTACTCCTTAAAAAACCTAATTTGCTCAAACATCAAAGATGCCATTCCATCTAACAAAAAATCTGGTATATATCAAATTGAATGCTATGACTGTAGTCAAATTTATATTGGAAAAACCAAAAGAAATTTAGAAACAAGAGCAAAGGAACACTTTAGGAACATAAAGTACAAACAATTAGAAAAATCAGCAGTTGCCACGCATTTTTGGGAAAAAAACCACAACATAAATCCAGAACCAAAATTACTAAAACATACAACAGGAAAAGAAGAGCTGTCCACATGGGAACAAATCTTTATTTCAAAAAATAGGAACAAAGTATTCAATTTCGACATCCCCCAGAAAGATTTGTTCAGCAAGTTCCTCGGACCGCCACCAGAGGAGACCGAAGACAAAATATTGCCAGCTACACCAATGAGAACTAGTCGATGTCCGGCTGAAGATAGAGGGAAGCCCTCAGAAACCGGTTCCGGGAAAATTTAAAAGTGAGTGTTGTTTTGTGTTATTAATCGACTCCCAATTAATTTAAATTTCACTTATCACTTTCTTCCCATTCTCTGCCACTGATCTTTCCTGATTTATTGGAGATAGACTTGCAAATTTGTTTCTAATTTCAATTTCATTCCTTTTCCAAGGGTTTATGTGGCCTTTTGTATATTGTTTAGGTTGCTGCCAACCACGGTCCGCATCGCACTTCCCGTCTTGCAATCCTGTTAATTTAATATTCCTCTCATTACAATTATGAAGGGATATCTGTACCCTGCACTGTGTTTCCTGAAACTTATTCTTATTTGGTTCAGAATGTCTTCGCACATGTCTGCCGTTTGTTTGTACAGACTTGAGTCCACACAACGTTTGAATGTTGGATAACTCCGTTTTTTTCTTAAGCTGAGTTATTGCTTGATCTAGTTCTATGCTGAGTTGAGCTATCTGTATCTTTAGAGTATCGTTTTCTTTCTTCATTGCTCTTATTTCCTCTTGAGCGCGTTTCAAGTCTTTATTTAGAATGTCCACTATTGTGTGGAGTGACGCTATAATTTTGCAGTCGCCGGTTTCCCGCCTTTCGCTTACAAGCGTGGACAAGATTTTCTGCTTTTTTTCGACTTCATTGCCATCCATCACTTTACCTTTACTCTTACCACTTACACTGTTGTTTGTAGTTAAAATGTTGCATTCTATACCGGAATTGCCATAATTATTTCCACTATTATCGCTTATTTTCTGGTGCATACGCCTTGTTAAAACTCCACTCGCCGCCATCTTGGTCTCAGCTTACTTACCTTACCTTCCTTTGGGTTAATAAACATTTTCAAAATTTTTTAAAGATGTTGGTATAACTTAAGTTCCTCAAAATAAATATAGTATTAAAAATTTATTACCATTTTCTAAAAAAGATAAAATTCCTAACAATAAAAAATCTGGTATTTATCAATTTAATTGTTTAGATTGTGATCAGATTTATGTTGGAAAGACAAAACGTAATTTGGAAACCAGAACGAAAGAACATTTTCGTAACATTAAGTATAAACAAACGGATAAATAGGCCGTAGCAGATCATTTTTGGACATTTAACCATGAAATAAATCCTGAAGTTAAATTAGTAAAACAATTAAATGGTCCAATAGAGTTAATAGTTTTGGAAAAGATATTTATTTTAAAAAATAAACATCGTGTAATGAATTTTGAAATACCATCTGTTGGTGAAATTAGGCATTAGGATGATATGTAAATTTTCAATATGTTTTCTTTAAGTCATCAGCCTTTAATGTACTAATGTCCTTGGTGGTTTTCCATCTTTTATGTTTGTTTATCATTTTTTTAATAAATTTTGGATCAAAGCCATTCACATTTGCAACATATTTAATGTGATCTACTTCTTTGGTATATTCTTCTATAGTCAATGGGATGTTCACTAACCTATGGATTAAACTGTGAAATACTGCATATTGGTGTTCTTTTGGGTTGGAGTTATTGTTTTTAATGTAGTTATCCACATGTGTTGATTTTCTATACATACCAAATTCTAATTTGTCTCATTTTCTCATAATTTTTAAATCCAAATACGGTAACCATCCATCTTTTTCTGTTTCAATAGTAAACTTTATAGATTGGTCGTATATATTCAATAATTTTAACGCATCCTGTGCTAACTTTTCTGGTATTATGGCAAATATGTCATCCACATAATGAAACCATACTTTAAAGATATGCGGAAATGCTTTTGTCATCCGTGTTTCCAAATAACTCATATATAAATCAGCCAATAATGGTGAGATGGGGTTGCCCATAGCTAACGCTGAAGTTTGTTTGTAATACTTTTGGTTGAACATGAAGCTGTTTTGGTTGATGCATAAGTTAATAAGTTTATTATATTCTTCAATTTGGGTTTCAGTAAAACCTTGATCTGAAAGCCATAGCTTAATCAAACTTGGTAGCTTTTCTGTAGGTACGCTCGTAAATAATGAACTGAGATGCATGAACACATGAGATGCCTGAAATACAAACAGATAAATCAGTCATAGCCCATCACTTTTGGTCAAAAAATCATATTTCCAAAGATGTCAAACCTTTGGTACCGGCAAAAAAGTATTGGGAATTAACAGTTTGAGAAAATATACACATTTTAAAGAATAAAAAGAGAGCCATGAACTTCGAAATACCAATAGTAGATGATGTCATTCAACTCATTGAACAGCGCCAGGAGAAGGAGGTGGTCTCCTGAAGAAGTAGTCGAACATCAGCTGATGATGACATGGGGTCCTTGAAACATGTCCTAATTTTAAATGTAAGTGGAGCCAAAGTGTTTTTATAGTTTGACAAGTGGTTTAAAAAAGGTTGTATTTTTGAAGCTCCACTGTTTCTAAATACTTCTATTTTATAATTTTATCAAACTGATAGTTGATTTTGACCCAACAGGCACCACGTGTTTACTTTTGGAGAACCTCTGTCATACCCAAAAAGTTTAATTGGGTAGTTCAGATCCCAAAATTCTACAATTATGCCTATTGACATAACCATTGACATGGAGTGTGGCTTTATCTGTGAAGATTACACATTTTAAAAAACGTTTGTCACTGTCAATTTTGTTAAGCATGTTTTGCAAACTAAACACACTTTGGTTGATCCATAGCTTTAATGCTATATCTGAACTAAATTTTGTGAAGATGTAAATGCTTGTTTAACACATTTTGAATTTATCGAGATTTAACTGTATTGGAACACCACAGTGAAGCGAAAAATTATTAAATTTTAGAACGAAAGTGAAGCAGATGTGTAAAAAATACGACTCATCTAAAATTTAATAATTTAATAATACATTTTGAATTGTTGACTTAGGTATTTCAAGCTGCACACTTAACTTTGTAATTTATTTTTTTAGACTTCGAACACAATTCTACCGTATATGCTCCACTGCTTCATCACTTGTTTTAGGTCATCCAATGGACTTCTGCACATCAATGCTTCCAATTTTCTGAAACTGTTCATACCACCGTCTACTATATGCGCAAGATTTCTTGAGCGCTGGATTTACGGTGTAGTGCAGGCAGAGGGGAAGAAAAGAGAGCTAACACGTTTTTGTTTTAGCAGTCTGGTCAACCTAGAAAATCACAATTCAGCCAAATTGCGGTAAGATAAGCGAAGATATGAGATGTGGCAACAAACAATTGAACTCCATCCAATGTGCTGTATGCTTATATATTTACTGTTATAAAACACGTAAAAGTATTAAACAAATATTATGGCAGCTATAAACTCACACTCGCTTTGTGATTCTTCGATTTCCAAGTCTTCTGCGTCACTTTCATCGCTGGTATCCTCTAATGTGTTAATAATTTCATTAATTGCATTTTCTATTACACCATCGTTTCTCCAATATTGCATTTCCAGCTCTTGGACCTGCTCAGCGTATCCTTCCCGATCCTTCACTTCTATAGCAAGTTTCCACAGATTTGTGGCTCTTATTAACATTGCGTACTTTGTAAACATTATTTTTGCCCACGCCAGCTCAGTTGCATTCAGATCACAGTTTTACGGAGGTAGACGAAAAATAGTGTGTCCCCTTTTGAGAGCCATAACACTGATAACATAATCTTGCTTTTAGATTTGTTGTAAGCTAATAATTAACCTCAAAATTTCTTAAAATGAAATGGCATACATGTGAAAGCTTGGCATATTAGCCACTAGATGTCACAATGTGTAGCGCATTTCCTGTTTCAAAGTTGTCATCTGTGTTTACGGAAATACGCGAAACCTACCGAATGAGGACTTGGGACCCGAATGCTCAAGAAATCTTGCGCATATAGTAATGCTACTAGCATGAGAGGAATTGCCACCATAAACATGTCGGAAAGTGTGCTGAACAGTTAGAAAAGATTTAAATTACACTAACCACAACACTTCTTTTTGCTGAACTGTCACCATTGCAGTCATACTCTCTACTAAAACAATGTGATGTGGCCATACTTGTTCTGTATCTCGGCTGAAGGTCTTGGTCAGAGTACAGTCACATTTCAAAAAAAAACTTGATGAGTTCCCTATTTGTTCGCAGGTCAAATTATTTATTTATCTCAATTACAGTGGGAGATATGGTAGATAATGATTATCCGGACTTGTAGGCCGTGGTCTAGTGGAAAATCTTCTTCCAGATGTTTCATTCGAAACTGTATCAAACATCCTCAGTGGCGTGGCCGTAACACTCGTACTCTCGGCTGCGACTGATACAGAGCCTCTCAATTTCACTGGATTTTTATATGCCTTCTGAGTAGGCGGAGCCATCTTCCGGCTGGTGTGCTGCTTCGTGATAGGTTCGGCTTCTATGAGAGCTGGACTGTGGAGGGCTATGACTATGACTCCGGCCGTGAAAGCCTACGCACTACAATGGGAGATATGATTTTGTGAAATTGCTGCAACCTTTTTCGATGACTATATTATTACAGATATACTAGTTTGTATGTCAGTTACTTGCACTTGTAGCGCTATCATTCCTTTATAGTGTAAGTGGGAAAAATATACATAATGAACACTGTAGATAACATATGTAAATGGTTATTATATGCTTTAGTATCAAATAAACAGTAACACACACATTATATCCAAGGCATCATGGGAGCATTTGTTCTTATTTCTCTTATGCTAACATCTTTTTCAATAGTACCCTTATTTACATTGTCTGTGGAAATCAGAACTGCTCCTTTTGTTGTATTCATATAGTTGATTATTCCTGGTTAAGTTCTGCTTATTTATTACATACAACATAGTTCTGTAAACATACAGAGAGTAAATGGTAAATATTTTGATAATGATGAACGTATTCCTGCATGGATCTCTTGGTACAAGAGATACAAGCTATGTATTATACAGGGTGTATATAAATGAATATCGGGGTTTTATATTTATTACATTAAACTTACAGTTATAAATGATATGTCAAATGAAAAAGCAACTCAAACAGTTTTGTTTGTTGGCACCAGTGTGCATGTGCATGCAATGTTTCTGCCGCAATCCGCTAGACAGCAGTAGTAGCAAAGATGGTGACTAGTAAACAGAAAGCGTTTTGTGTTTTGTAATTTGCAAAGACTGAACATGTAGTTACTGTGCCATGTGCATTCTGCATTAAGTTCGGTTGTGATCCTCCTAGTGATAATAACATTCGTAGATGGTATCATCAGTTTGAAGGTACTGGCTGCCTTTGTCAAGGGAAGAGCATGGGACGACCAAGAGTAAGTGAAGAGACTATTGAGCGAGTGAGAATCGTTCACTCGTAGCCTAAAGAAATCAGTCTGGAAGGCTAGTCATGAATTACAAGTTCCTGTGTCGACTTTTTGGAAAGTTGTAAGAAAACGCTTATGGCTACGTCCTTACCGTTTACAGTTATAAAGCCGACAGACCACGGATTACGTGCCAACTTTGCAAACTACATGTTTCATGACGCTGAGTTTATGGATCATGTTGCCTTCAGTGATGAATCAACCTTTCACCTTAATGGACATGTTAACACTCATAATGTGCACATCTGGGGCTCAGAAAATCTTCATGAGATGGTACAAATGCAACGAGATTCCCCTAAAGTGAATGTTTTTTGTGCCGTATCCCGGCGAAAAGTTTATGGGCCTTTCTTTTTTGGTGAACCTACTGTAATTGGCACTTCTTACCTTGATACACTAGAGCAATGGCTCTTCCCTCAGTTGGAAGAAAATGAGCCAGAGAACTTCATTTTTCAGCAAGATGGTGCGCCACCTCACTGACATAACGAAGTATGCGATTGGTTGAACGTCCCGAGCGCTGGATAGGCCGCAAGGGCCCCAATGACAGGGCTTATTATGCATGGCCTCCACGTTCTGCTGACCTAACGCCATGCGATTTTTACCTTTGGGACTTCATCAAGAATCGTGTGTACATGTCTCCTCTACCAGCTGATCTCCCTGAATTAAGAAACCGGATTGAAGCAGCTGTTGCTACAATTACTGGGAAGAAGTCGGCTATAGGCTTGATGTGTGCCGTGTGACAAAGGGTAGTCACATTGAACATGTATAAGGTTCTTGGTAAAACTGTTTGAGTTGCTTTTTCATTTGACATATTTATAATTGTAAGTTGAATGTAATAAATATTATAAAGATTTAAAACCCTTATATTCATTTGTATACATCCTGTAGAATAAGCCATTATTACTGATCAGTTTACACATGTGTACAAGTGAACTATTCATGTTTTCAGATAGAGAATGAGTATGGAGCACTGGCAGAGGATGGTAGTCCTGTAGACAAGAAGTATCTGGTGTTCCTGAAAGAAGAGTTTGAATCACATGGTCTGGTAGAGTTGTATTTCACTTCAGACAACCCAGTTAGTCATGGGGAAACAGGGAGTCTTCCTGGAGGTATATACTGTGGAAATGCAAGCTAATTTTGTCGTTATGCGTGATTGGAGGAATTTAGTAACAGTGATGTCAAAATTAATCAGAAAAACTATTTGTAGTCGGTTTATTGACACTTCATCACTTACGTTTTGATATTATCGAAGGACTAGTTTTGGAAGCCTTTGCCTGCATTTTCAACCTCTCTTCAACTAGCATCTGTTGTTGTCTGCTCTCCTTTCTCTGGCAGAATTTGACAAAGAAGTTCATAGTTCCACTGCCAGAGAGAGCAGAGCAGTCAACAACAGATGCTAGTTGGAGAGAGGTTCAAATGAAGGCAAAGGCTTCCGAAACTAGTCTGATTGCACTTTAAGTAATTTATAACCAAATCAATAGATTTCAATAAGTTATCCTTTAAAATGCCTATATTCTGCCCTTACATATAGCCGTAGTATCATCTACATACGATATTATATTTGTTTTATCAGAGATTCGTATGTCATTTACATATGTAAATAATAATGGTCCCAGGACCAACCCCTGTGGTACCCCACACATGACCTGCTTGAATTCTGATTGCACTTTGTTTACCAGTTTTCCCCTTCTATTATATATTAATGTTGACTGTTTCCTGTCTACCAAATAAGACCTGAACAGTTCTTTTGCCAAGCCTCTTACCCCATATGCTTCGAGCTTTTTTAACATTATAGTGTGGTCGACGCAATAAAATGCTTAAGAAAGATCGAAGAATAATGATCCAACTTTTTCATTTTTTTCCAGGTTTCTATGACTATATGTATCAATTTCCTTATTGCAGTAACTGTTGATCGTCCCTTCCTAAAGCCATGCTGAAAGTTTATCATAATGTTATTTTTATCCAGAAAATCTGCTAGTCGATTTAGTAGGAGTCTTTCAAAGAGGTTTCCTATCTCTGACGTTAAAGTGATGGGTCTGTAGTTATTTATATTATTCACATTCCCTTTTTTATGCAATGGACGAACTAGACTTTTCTATAAACACTCTGGAAATTTTCCATTTACTATAGCAAAATTTATTAAATGTTCAAGGGGATTGGCCAAAACATATTTACAATGTTTTAACTGCTTCACCGATGACCATTTAAACCCTTCAGGGGCCGGAAACAGATAGCCAATAAACAGAACAAGACATTTAAATTGTTAAATGCTGTAAAAATGCATCATAAATACAATTCCGTATCTTCGGTATTTATTAAGTTATTTAAACGAAACAAAAACTGGTTTAAAACCCATTAAGGGCAGTATACATCTACAGTAACAATAAAGTAGAGACTACATTAATAAATCGTTGAAATTTCACTACTTTGTTTCAATGTAGCAAAAGCCATTCTTTGTGTCGAATGCGCCTAATATTTGAATCATTTTGTTTTGTGTGTATACGAACGAATGTATGTATGTATAGCTATGCAAGCAACTTCTCCAGTTCAAGGTTTTAGTTTGTGCTATACCAAGCAATAATCATACAAGTGTTACACACACACACTGAAAAGAAAACTCCCTGTCAGCATCTGTTATTACAGATCTGTTATTACAAAGTTTCTGGTAGCCTTATGCAGCTGTTTTCGCTCAGTATTTTAGTTATTTATACTCTCTGTGTTCAGAGTGATTTCTTATAGCTATCAAGAGCTAAATGAATGTCACATTTGAAATTGTTAAATTTCAATGTTAACCATGGCTTATCTACAATGTTAACCATGACTTATCCCCGTAATGTAGCAAATAAATTAGCTTGTATATGATGTATGCAGGCTTCTGATATTACTGTAGAAAATCTGGAAGATTTGTTGTGCGATTATGAAGGAGCTGTTTAGGATATAGTTAGCAGTGACGTGTACTGGTCTACAGATGGCATGTTAGCTACTCCATTGTTTGGGGGAAATGGCAGGTCAAATATGGGTGTTGTGGATTAGCTATTACTAGCTATGCCTCTTTACGAAAAACAGTTAAATAGTAAAAAAAGTATTTTTATACCACTGGATGTAACCATGCACAATTGTTAAATAATTTTCAAAGCTGTAAATTCATGCAAGACATTCTCCTACCTGTACTTGCGCGTATAAATAGATTGTAACCTAATTGAGTACTATAATACTCAGGCGCCTCTTTATACTGGGGGGTAAGAAATTCACCAGGACATCACCCCTCATACTTGAGAGAAAACACTTTCCTAAAAGGATACCACCCACAACCAAAAAAGTTGTAACCATTTTGAAAATTTGTAGTGCGTTGCGAAAAAGAAGTTCGCAAGGAAACCAATATTATTTGGTGTGAATCTGCAGATGTGCCTTTGGGTGTTTACCCAGGTTTGGAGGTGTACAATTCAAAAAGAAACCTTTAAGCGTACGTTTACATCCCTTATAGAACTAATTTAAATTTATTGTAAAATAGGACGATTAAAATAATTGGCATTAAATGAGCATTAAATGCATATATGGTGCATATCGGTTTGGGGCATTTTAACTTGGACATCATATGACATCCATATCCATTATCCATGTTTCAGATTGCACTATATTAACAAAACCCCATGCAGTTTTGCTAACATTCCCTGATTTACGTAACTTTTCTTTGTAATAATTAGCTTCTAAATCTGCCAAATCATTTAGATATTTTTGTTTTATTGTATTGTGCTTGATTTTATACACAGTACTTCCACTAGATTTGTACAATTCATAGAAATGCTTCATTTCATTTTTGAGTTTTATTAATTGTGTGGTAAGTTTAATGCGGCTAGAGTTGTTTAGATAAACTTTTTAGGTTTTATGGGGCAGCTTTCATTAAAGAACTATAAAAATGTAAGCGACGAAGTGTCAATAAACCGACTACAAATAGTTTTTCCGATTAATTTTGTTGTATTTGCACAAATGAAAAAGTATTTTGGATATCCAAATAGTATTTTAAACATTGTATTAACAGCTTATTACACAAATATAACTATTTGTAAGAAAAACTTTACTTATCTTAAGAAAATGATGTCAATTTTTCTTATTAATTGAGATTGATTTTACAAACAAATTGCTTGCATCTTCAGTCAATCAACACACTTTGTCATCAAGGATACCGGTTACCATGTTATTATGTTTTTCAGTATTACCAAAATCTGAAAATGAAACAAAGCTAAAAACAGAATCAACTGTTGGTATTTCAAAATTGATTGCACTATGGAAATTAATTGTTCTTTCATACTGGCTGTGTGTAGGCTAATGTATGGAACGATAGAGTCAGACTGAAAAATTCAATGCCATAGCCAGGATTTGAACCACGGATCTTCTGGCTGCCGTCCAGCTGCTCTAACCCTTGAGCTACTATGGCCAATGTGCCGACATGACAGTAAATTCTCCAACCATTTAATTATTTTAATAATTTAACTTCAGGATTTATTTCATGGTTAAATGACCAAAAATGATCTGTTACGGCCGATTTATCAGTTTGTTTATACTTAATGTTACAAAAATGTAACATTATGCACATTTTCGTAACATTAAGTATAAACAATCTGATAAATTGACCATAGCAGATCATTTTTAATCATTTAACCATGAAATAAATCCTGAAGCTAAATTACACTAGGGAACACGTTTTTTGTACCCGAAACAAAATAGGCTAATTCTTATGCAAAATGACTCGCTGATTCCAGAAATGCCTCTGAAAATGCTGTATCACGTAACGTTTTTGAGATATTCTTATTCTTTTATTTAAAATTACAGAAATTAGGTATGATACCAACTCATATTGACTTGATTTAAAATAATAGCCATTGACTCTTCTAAATACAGCTTAAAGGCAGTGTTGCTTCATAATGGCAATTTACTACCTTCGATACCTTTATTTCATGCCATAGGAATGAAGGAGACATACGATTCCATGTCCATCATTTTAGATGCTATTAGTTATCAAAACCATGGCTGGGAAATTTGTAGTGACCTCAAGGTAGTTGCATTGCTAACGGGACTGCAGGGAGGTTTCACAAATTATTGCTGTTGTTTGTGCTTATAGGACAGTAAGGCAACTGACAAGCATTTTATAGTGAAAGAATGGGAGAAAAGGGAAGACTATACCCCTGGAGCAAGCAATGTTAAGTATGTGCCTCCAGTAGACCCAAACAAAGTTCTTCTCCCCCCACTTCACATAAAGCTCAGGTTAATGAAGAATTTTGTTAAAGGTTTGGACAAAAGTGGAAGTGCATTTGAGTATTTAAGAAGTATCTTTGCCAAAATAAGTGAATCTAAATTGAAGGAAGGTATATTTGTCGGTCCTCAAATAAGACTACTTCTTAAAGACAGTGTTTTTGAATCAAAGCGTAAACGTGTTGAACTGGCAGCATGGAAATCATTTAAATCAGTGGTGGAAGGCTTCCTGGGCAATAACAAAGAAGAAAATTATGAAACTTTAGTATCAGAACTATTAAGGAACTACAAAGAAATGGGTTGCAGTATGTCACTTAAAATCCACTTTTTGCACTCTCACCTTGATAGTTTCCCTACAAACCTAGGAGCTGTAGTAAGTGATGAGCAAGGTGAGCGTTTTCACCAGGACATTTCTGAGATGGAAAGACGTTACCAGGGTATCGCTGGGATTCAGCCATGTTCGGAAACTATTGTTGTTTCCTCAAACGGGAGAGTCAATACAAAAAAAATCAACAGTGAAACACTTCTGAGATAATTCAAGTATTGGTTTTCATCATTATCTTGTGTTTATTTATTTTAATAATAATTAATAATAATTATTATTTTCAATGTTATTTGGCAATAAAATACCTATTATTTTCAATTAATCAAATATTAGTTATCACATCACATTTCTGTAAGTTTTCATAAAAAATTATGAATACCTAAAAAACTTTATGTGATACAGCATTTTGAGGGGCATTTTTGGAATCAGCAGATCAGTTTAAATAAGAATTTGCCTATTTTGTTTCGGGTATATAATTTTTTTTTTTTTTTTTTTTTTTTTTTTTTTTTTTTTTGTGTTCCCCAGTGTTATTAAAACAATTAAATGGTCCGATAGGTTTAAGGATTTGGGAAAAGATATTTTAAAAAATAAACATTGTGTAATGATTCCAATGTGTAAGGACTATGATACAGTGAAGCACAAAATTACTATAATTTTGAGTCAAATTAATACTCAATGCTCCTCTTATTGCTAGTATTTACCTAGAACGTGTTTCGTTAGGACTTCCTAACATCATCAGCTGTTGTCAACTAATGGACGTTGGTTTGCTGAACTCATTGGAGGTGATAGGTGCCTCTCTGTTGGTATCTTGATAAACTTGAAGATTGGGTTTTCTTCAAAGGTAATGTCGAAATTAACCCAACCCAAGACAACACAAGCATGTTGTTATCAACAGTTTAACTTATGGGCTGGTTAATGTACCTTTAAACAAGATGGAATATATCAAAGAGTACAATAATATCATTTACATTGCTAAATACAATGGATTCAGTGCTGAATTGGTCAAAAAGAAAATTGATAAATTCAAAAGACAACAAAGATGCAAACAAGTAACTACTCTTATTATTTTAGTTAGTTGATGGAAGTTAATCATTTCTCCACACTAAGGTTTTTGATAGAGTCAACATGAAAAATTCAATGCCATGGCCGGGATTTGAACCACGGATCTCCTGGTTTCCGTCCAGTCGCTCTTAACCTTTGAGCTACCATGGTCAACGTGCCATCCTGACATTAAATTCTCCAGTTGACTCGTATATTTCCCCGGTAGACCACTAGGGGCTCTCGCAATTTATTATAACAACACTGTTTTCAACATTTCCAAGAAAGGAATTGTAATTTGTGACAAACTTCACTTATCTGTTTTTAAATGATGATTCCTGCAGGACTAGGGGCTCATACAGTATGTTGTTGTTGCAGAGATTTTGCAAACAGCGAACTTCAAACTAAATCCAGAGAATGAACTGATGACCTTGAAGAGATTCCAGCCAGACAAACCGGCTATGGTTATGGAATACTGGTCAGGATGGTTTGATCACTGGTTTGAACCTTTCCATCACACAACCACAGTACCTGGTAACTTGCTCTGTTTCTTGTAATATTATCCCAAAGTAAACCATTTATTCCAAATCAGAATTCTGTCCGATGTAAACAAAAGCATGTGTTGAAATTTAACTGTATTGGAACACCTCAGTGAAGCGAAATAATTATTAAATAATAGATGAGTCATTACACATCAGCTTCACTTACATACCTATTTTGAGGACATGTTTTGCAAACCATTGTTCACATCGTCGGCTCTTATGCGAACGATGGTTTGCGAAACATGTCCTCAAAATAGGTACGTAAGTGAAGCTGATGTGCAATAAATACAACTCATCTATAATTTAATAAAAGCATGTGCTGCTTGAAGCAAAAGGTTAGAAACAGTGATGTATTTAACATTTGAAAGTAATGAGTTGGTAATTCAAACACAAACATCACTCAAAATATCCTTACTTGGACATGTTTCGGAGAATGGTTTGTCCCCATTGTCAGCAGTTATCCGAATGGTTGGATCCGTGGTTTCCTGCAGAAAGAATGAAAGAATTTGAGAGAACCTTAAAAGAAGTCTAGATATTATCTGATATACAGAAATCTAAAGTCAAACCAGACCACCCAGTATTACTGAGACTTTATGCTTTGCCGAAAATTCATAAACCAGGAGATAAAATGAGGCCCATAATCAACAACATAGATGCACCTACCTACAAGTTAGCCAAACATCTAGCGCATACATTTTCATCACTGCCACAGTTCCACAGCCTAACCATTAGAACTTCATTAGAATTAGTAGACAGGATCTCAAATTTGCATTTGGACACAGAAGACAAACTAGTATCATTTGGTGTCACCTCGCTCTTTCCCAGTATTCCAACAGATGAACTCATGGTACTCCTCAAGAATTGGCTCATACAGACTAACATTTCAGCAAAAGAAATATAAGATCTCACAGCATACATCAAAATTTCTTTACATTCAACAGTAAATTCTATCAACAGACCTCAGGCCTAACAGTGGGCAATCCACTTTCACCTTTCCTAGCCAACCTCTTTATGAGCTACTTTGAAACACATATTACATCATCCTTCACATACATCTTCAAATACTGGTATAGATATGTTAATGATATTTTTGCCATTGTTCCACACAAATTCATACAAGGTTCCTTAAAACTATTGAACATACAGAATAGAGCAATTAAGTTCACAATAGAGATAGAAAATGATGCCTACCTACCTTTCTTAGATCTGAAGATAATCCGTGAATTACATACTATATCTTTTGGCATCTACAGGAAGCCAACACAAACCGATAATTACATCAAGAATGATAGCTACAACCCTACACCCCACAAACATGCAGTTTTGGACAGCTTAGCACATAGACTAGTCAACATCCCATTGAAACAGAATGAATACAACAAAGAATATAACCTCATGATTAACATAGCTGCAGTTAATGGATACAGTAAACAATTAATAGAAAAGAAAATTTGGAAAGTCAAGAAACAGAAACACATATTGTATACCACAAAATTAACAGATTCAAAAAACCGAGACACAGTTCAGGAAATTCACATATCATCCCAGAGTACATCATAAATTCAACAAGATATTCAAGAAGTACATCACCCTAGCCCCAATAAATAAATTCAGTTTAAAAAACTTATTATGCAACAACCTGAAAGACCCAGTACCTGAAAACAAGAAATCAGGTATATACAAAATCAACTGCTCAGACTGCAATAAGTTCTACATAGGAAAAACCAAAAGAAGTTTACATATTAGATTACAGGAACATATGAGATGTGTGAAATACAAACAAATAGAAAAATCAGCAATAGCTCACCATTTCTGGTCTACCAATGATGAAATTATACCAAATATAAAACTATTAAAGCCAGCCAGTTATGCAGCCGAACTTGATGTTTGGGAAAAGTTGCTAATTATAAAAAACAAACAGTATACTTTAAATTTCAAATTGCCACCTGAAAACTCTCTTTGGAAGTTCATCTCACAGTCAACAGATGCCACCACAAACAACCAGCTCACTTCAGGAAACCGCGGATCCAGCCAGTTGGATAACTGCCGACGATGTGGACAAACCGTTCTCCGAAACATGTCCAAGTAAGGATAATTTAAGTGATGTTTGTGTTTGAATTACCGACTCATTACTTTCAAAAGCATGTGTTTCTGCCTGTCATGAAGCTAAGCATACGCCCCTGTTCCAAAGTAAAAGTTCCTTAACATATGAGCCCCATAAAATTGGGTAGAACTGCACATTTTATGGTGGTATCATATGGAGTCATTGCTAAAGGTGATGTATATATACCAACTGTTAAGTTGGTTGAGTTCTCATAGCAGAGGAAGGTGCAAATTGTCCAAACAGAAAAGCAGCAAGCTATTAAAAAGTGGCAACAAACAAATAATGTGTTTTAACTGTATTGGAACACCACAGTGAAGCGAAATAATTATTAATTTATAGATGAGTCGTATTTATTACACATCTGCTTCACTTACGTACCTATTTTGAGGACATGTTTTGCAAATCATCGTTTGCATCTTCGGCTCTTATGCGACTAAAGCTTGATCCAGTGGTGTGGGTAATTCTGGAGTTGTTGCTGCCATCTGTTGATTTAGTGATGAACTTAAATGTGGGATTCCCTTCTGGTGGGATTTCAAAGTTCATTAGTTGGTTTTTATGTTTTTCTATGTATATTCTCTCCCATATGACGAGTTCACTATGTTTTTGTACGTATTTTAGTAATTCGGTGCTATCTTCAATTTCATGATTTTCAGACCAGAAATGAGCTGCTATTGCGGACTTATCAATATTTTTGTATCTTAATTGCCTAAAATGTTCTTTCTTTCTAGTGCCTATGTTTCTTTTTGTCCTCCCTATGTAAATTTTTTCACAGTCTTTACACTTAATCTTGTAAATGCCTGACTTTTCCTCTGGTTTTATCTTATCAGTATTATTACTGTGAAGTAGGTTTTTAATGTTGTAATTGTTTTTTGGTGCCAATGTTATATTGTATTTCTTGAATATTTTTTGGAACTTTTTTGTGGCCCAGGGGTGTTAAGTAAATTTAGCAAATCTAATTTCTTGTTTTATTGGTGTGACAGCTGTGATCTGTTTTAATCTCTTTTGAAGTTTGAATGATTTTAGTTTTTTATCTACAAGGTTTTTTCCATATCCATTTTTAATTGCAGTTTTTAAGATTTGATGGTATTCTTTTTGATATCCGTGCTGGCTGAGGGGTAGATTATCACAGATAATTACATTAAAGCAAATAGTTTCAACCCAATTCCACCCAAACATGCCACCATCAACAGTCTCACACACAGATTAGTAAATCTACCCCTCAGCCAGCAAAAATATCAAAAAGAATACCATCAAATCTTAAAAACTGCAATTAAAAATGGATATGGAAAAAACCTTGTAGATAAAAAACTAAAATCATTCAAACTTCAAAAGAGATTAAAACAGATCACAGCTCTCACACCAATGAAACAAGAAATTAGATTTGCTAAATTTACTTACCACCCCTGGGCCACAAAAAGTTCCAAAAAATATTCAAGAAATACAATATAACATTGGCACCAAAAAACAATTACAACATTAAAAACCTACTTAACAGTAATAATACTGATAAGATAAAACCAGAAGAAAAGTCAGGCATTTATAAGATTAAGTGTAAAGGCTGTGAAAAAATTTACATAGGGAGGACAAAAAGAAACATAGGCACTAGAAACAAAGAACACTTCAGGCACTTAAGATACAAAAATATTGATAAATCTGCAATAGCAGCTCATTTCTGGTCTGAAAATCATAAAATTGAAGATAGCACCGAATTACCAAAATATGTACAAAAATATAGTGAACTCGTCATATGGGAGAGAATATACATAGAAAAACATAAAAACCAACTAATGAACTTTGAAATCCTGCCAGAAGAGAATCCCACATTTAAGTTCATCACTAAATCAACAGATGGCAGCAACAACTCCAGAATTACCCACACCACTGGATCAAGCTTTAGTCGCATCAGAGCCGAAGATGCAAACGATGATTTGCGAAACATGTCCTCAGAATAGGTACGTAAGTGAAGCAGATGTGTAATAAATACGACTCATCTATAAATTAATAAATAATGTGTTAATACTACTATTAGAAAAATACCCATTGCTTGCAGTATTACAGAACTAACATTTCAGTGAAAAGTGTAACCAATATGCGCAGGGAATATAAACAGACCGATTCTAGCTGAATCATCTTCAGCGGTTTTGGATTTGAGCATTGGACTTTTTCCCGAGGATTGCAATTAATGTAAGTAAAATGTTAATTTGGACATACTTATAAGATTGATTGTTACTTAAGCTACATTTTGAACTCTCATTGTCAAACAGAGCTTTTTTTTTTTTTTTGTAAATGAGTGTTAGCTGTAAGTGATATTCAGAAAACCTATGCGAGAGGAACAGGCAAACTATTTTTCCACAAATAATGCAAAGAGTTTGTTTACAGTAAGACGCACTCTAAGAGTAGCTTCACTACAAATAGTTGTGTTCTCGTGTTACAGAGTACCTCAACATTCTGGAGAGAATCTTAAAATTTCCAGCATCAGTAAATCTGTATATGTTCCATGGTGGAACTAACTGGGGCTTCTACAACGGCGGGAATGTTGCAGATCAGTTTCCACAGTATGCTGCAGATGTGACAAGCTATGGTAGGTGCTATCTTCTTAAGACTTATAGATGGGGTCTGGGTTCAGTTTCACCAACAAGTATTAGCTTAACATTTATGTTAAATCTCTTGTTAAACTAACAAGCCAAATTTCTGTTGTTAAGTCCTTAACAATTGTAAATAGTCAAGATGGTGAGTGTGAACTCAGCTGTTGATGTAGATTTGCTATATTTAAGACCGTCTAAAGGGCATTCCTAATAAATTTTTGTCTATGAGGAGAAATTATTTTGAGGAGCTATCAAAAGAAAATTTTCTACAGAGGTATAGACTGTCAAAACAAGTTGCTATGAAGGTTACTGCGGAAATACAAGAGATGTTAGAACATGCATCGAAAGCAATATGCCGATCTCAGTATTATACTTGGTACAAGTATTAATAACTTTGCAATTTTATAATTCACTGAATTATGTGGATAATACATTGTCCACCTCCTGTCTTGAAACGTTCAAGTCACTTGTCCTTCTTCACTCCTTGTTTTAAATTTACGTAATAGTGAGTTAGAACATGCATCAAAAGGAATATGCCGATCTCGCCTTTGCTTCAAATATTTAATAACTTTGCAATTTTATAATTCACTGAATTATGTGGATAATACACTGTTCACCTCCTGTCTGGAGACGTTCAATTCACTTGTCCTTCGCACCTCATTTAAATTTACGTAATACTGACGAAGTTGTTTCATGCTTGTAGTAGTGACACATGCATTTCAATTAAATTCATGTCTAATATTTTCCCACGTGACATCTTTCTCTTTTACATTCACCACATCCATCCTCTTATTTTCCATGATATGCTTACACTTGGTCACAAATTCACTTAACAATTCTTTCTCCATCGATGAGAAATTTGTCTCACGGCTTTTGTTTACGATTTTGTTCACCTGCCATTTTTTCAGCTATGTGCAGATGAAAATGAAAACAAAAGTGCATCGCAGTATGTTCAGAAAATAATAGTACTCATCCATAGCCTTCTATAGCTGTAACATTTACAAGTCTCTTGACATTAATACATGTTTGTTAACATTTTCAGAAAACAGGTTGGTGAAATGCAAGAAATTTAACAGTAGTGTTAGCGCTGCGACAATTGTTATGTTACATGTGTTAACGTCGATTTTAACATCTGTCTATGAAATTGGGCATTATACTGTTATAATTACCAAAATACATTTGGAACATTTTAAATAAAGTTTCAACATTTAAAATGAAAGATTTATTGTATGATCACCTTCCTTGCACTTGTACTGAGAAGAATATTGGGATTTCATTATTCTGATCCAAATTATGTTGAGAACCTATATCGCGTCTCACGCTTAGAGACAGTACAGGTCTTATGGGTCGCCCTGTTGCCACATATACTATATGTACAATTGCAACTGCAGCCACGGCAGCGACCGGTCTGCCAGTTGGATATTGTATTGTAAATGATACATCATTAATACAGAACTATCTACACTACTATTAGATTCTATTTTAAGGGATTCAATTTCTGAATGCATGCATTGTAATTTTTACTCCTCCTTTTACTTGTTACTTTAGTAGTTCAAAACATGATTTTGTTGACAAAAATATATGTTACAACAAACCAAATGGAGCCTTGCAATGATAAAAGCTTTCATATGCTTTATATATGTCAGTTACTTTTATGCTTCTTCTTTTTCATCTGATAAGGGTGCAATTCATTTCATTTCGTCATCCATTAGCCTCGACGACAAGTCTGACAATATCTTCTCTTTCTATTAGTACACACTTGTTACCACTTCTTTCATATTTGAACCCCAAACCGTGTTGGAACCGATTCAAAGTGGCCGTTGTGAAATTAGGTAGGGTGTGTACCCTTCCAAAACTAGATTTAGCATGGTAGGAATGTTTTCAAGCAGCAAAGAATGAACAATTCGCCGCACTCCGCTTTGCACTATTCCATTATATTGCTTTAACCTAGCATTCTTTTGTTTCCCCGTCCTTTTTTATGGAATTCATAGTAGACCTTTCATTGGTTCCTTTTTTATTCTACACAGTACTGCCAAAAGTTCTGTCAGTACTTTCATTACATATAACTACTAAATAAAACAATGCATACTCATTGATATACATATATTCTGAAAAAAACACAGAAAATGCTACAAATTGATTCAACTCTTATTCAAAATGATCACCACCTGCAGCAATACAGCAATGAAGACGTTCAGGCCACTCAACAATAGCTGCACAAATCATGTTTAGTGGAATTTTTTTCAGTCAACTTGAGTGTTTTTTTTTTTTTTTTTTTTTTTTTTTTTTTTACATCTCAATATTGCGGTGCCATTTTTGACATGCTATCGCCTTAAGGTTCTACCATAGAGAATAATCCAGTGGATTGAGAATGCACCTCTGAAGCTCCCCACCAGGAAACTGCTCACCATACCATGACAGAATCGGGGTGATGTCCTCGCTGCATACATGGAACTTTGTCTCTTGCTTCCTTGGATCATTTTGCTTGTTAAACGACTCTTCCACGGTGAACATCTGTGAAAAGCGTGTCGTGAAACTGACTCTGCCCGTACGTTGTCAACAAAGCCTGGGATCGCTTATTTCCATTAATTTTTCAGTTAGTAATTGCTCTGTGTACCTTTTATATACATGAAAATGTAAATCATCCTTCAAAATGCATGACATAGTTTGTAGAGAAATATTCATATCACAAGACAAAATTATTTGTTTATGCAAAGGCTTGCATCAAATCCTTGCATGAACAGCATTCACAACTTCTTTTGTCCGTACACTCCTAGGACGGCCCGATCTGAAACGATCAACAGTTTGACCCGTTTGTTTAAACCATGCTATTGTCCGAAACACAAATAGTTTAAAAATTATTTGTGGTTGGTTTATTGACACTCGTCACTTACTTTTTCATATATTTATGAGAGACTAGTTTCAAAGGCCCTGGCCTCCATTTTCAATCTCTTCCCAACTGGCATTTGTTGTTATCTGCTCTCTCTGGTGGTGGAACTATGAACTTTTTTGTCAAATTATCTGCTGGCGGGATTTCAAAGTTCATTACGCGATCCTTATTTTTCCAGATGAATATGTTCTCCCATGTTGTCAATCTATTTTGGTTTATCACTCCTTTTAATAATTTTGGATTTGGATCAATGTCATGGTTTTCATTCCAAAAATGAAATGCTACTGCTGACTTGTCTTCTTGTTTCAATCTGATGTTTCTAAAGTGTTCTTTGACTCTGGTTTTTAAATTTCTTTTTGTTTGACCTATGTAGCATTTTTCACAATTCTTGCAATTTATTTGGTATATTCCAGATTTGTTACCTGAAGGAATTTCATCTTTTGTTTTTGAATTTAGTAATTTTAAAATTGAGTATCTATTAGTAGGTGCCAAGATGATATTTTGTTCCTTGAATATCTTTTTAAATTTATTAAATGTTTTTGGATGATATGTGAATGAACTGAATATGCTGTTGCTTTCTTTTTCTTTAATAAATGTGGTTGCTTCCTTAATGGTTTTCTTTAGTTTAGATTTTCTAATTTTCTTCAACACCAAACTTTTGTTGTATCCGTTTTCTTCTGCTATGTGTATTATTGCTTTTTGTTCCTTGAAATATTCTTCTTTTTCCATGGGTATGTTGACTAGTCTGTGTGTAAGGCTGTTTATTATTGCATGTTTATGTGTAATTGGGTTGTGGCTATTATTTTTTATATAATTTTCTGAATGTGTTGGCCACAACCCAATTACACATAAACATGCAATAATAAACAGCCTTACACACAGACTAGTCAACATACCCATGGAAAAAGAAGAATATTTCAAGGAACAAAAAGCAATAATACACATAGCAGAAGAAAACGGATACAACAAAAGTTTGGTGTTGAAGAAAATTAGAAAATCTAAACTAAAGAAAACCATTAAGGAAGCAACCACATTTATTAAAGAAAAAGAAAGCAACAGCATATTCAGTTCATTCACATATCATCCAAAAACATTTAATAAATTTAAAAAGATATTCAAGGAACAAAATATCATCTTGGCACCTACTAATAGATACTCAATTTTAAAATTACTAAATTCAAAAACAAAAGATGAAATTCCTTCAGGTAACAAATCTGGAATATACCAAATAAATTGCAAGAATTGTGAAAAATGCTACATAGGTCAAACAAAAAGAAATTTAAAAACCAGAGTCAAAGAACACTTTAGAAACATCAGATTGAAACAAGAAGACAAGTCAGCAGTAGCATTTCATTTTTGGAATGAAAACCATGACATTGATCCAAATCCAAAATTATTAAAAGGAGTGATAAACCAAAATAGATTGACAACATGGGAGAACATATTCATCTGGAAAAATAAGGATCGCGTAATGAACTTTGAAATCCCGCCAGCAGATAATTTGACAAAAAAGTTCATAGTTCCACCACCAGAGAGAGCAGATAACAACAAATGCCAGTTGGGAAGAGATTGAAAATGGAGGCCAGGGCCTTTGAAACTAGTCTCTCATAAATATATGAAAAAGTAAGTGACGAGTGTCAATAAACCAACCACAAATAATTTTTATATTAATTTTGACGTCACTGTTACTAAATTCCTCCAAACACACAACAAATATATCGAGATTCAACAAATAGTTTGTTGATACAGAGCGGTTTCAGTGTCAAAAAAATTTCCTTAGCTCGCTTTCCACAACAAAATAATGCCAGTACAGCGATACAGTTCTCGTACACGCCCCAATTCATCTTTCTCTCATGCCTCCTTCTGGCACACTGCTGTAGTGAAGGTCACATTGTAGACGACATACAGCGTTGCCATGCTTTTTCACTCGTAATTATGGTTCTAGAGCGAGTCTGGATTTTACTGACAGAACTTTTGGTAGTACTGTGTATATATTAACATTTCTGAACACCCGGTAGTCTTAGCTGTTACTTTCATTATCATTCTTAATGATACTAATTTTACTTGAAAAATAACATAAGACATTCAATACTAATGTGCGGTCCTTCTTAGCTTACCAATACTTCGCTTCTTCTTAGCTTCCCCTTCCATAACTATAAGTATTTACAAAACTGTTAATAGCTTCACGTAACACTTCACAATCTTTCTCACACTATCAACATATTCATAGGAGCTCTTCTTGCAAACGTGTTCACTTTTACTGCGTCACATTGTCTGCTCATTGCCGAGATGGTGCCTGCAATGCCATTTGTTTATTTGACACATAACAACGAATGCAAGAAGTTAGATTGCGGTTTCTTTTAAAAATTGCCTTCAACCCTCCTTTACATTTCTCTCGCTTTGTCCCCTGATGTAAACCCAATAACAAAAGCGTTTCTCGCTGCCTACATTTTCTAGTGCATATATATAACATTTTCGGAAATTACTTAATGTAAAAAATTAATACACTCATCTGATTTAAGATGGAAAATTCAAACTTGGCAGGTAGGAGTACAGTAGTCTTCTCTACCTAAGAAAAAATTGTTGTAGTATTATAGCGGTAAGCATTATAGTTACCGCATGATGAACATATAAATAGCAAATATCGGACTTTTACCGAAAAACAAGCATTTTCAAAAAAATTGGACCCATAGAAACACAAAATAACTGTAATAATGACAATCTGGCAGAGAAAGTACTCTGCATAAGACAGTGTGTTCAAAGCTGTAAATTATTACAATTACGAGGGCTGTTCAATAAAGAATGATCACAATTTTTTTTGACAACATACCTTTACTCATCCTCATATTTTTGATGGTCCTTCTCAAAATAGTCTCCCCTGAATGCAATGCACTTGTTCCAGCATTTCTGTCAGTCTTCAAAGACATGCTGGAAACCATTTTTTGAGAGATCCTTCAAAATTGCCTTCACTACTGCTTCTGATGACGGATAATGCCTCCCACGAAGGCGTTTCTTCAAGTTAGGGAATAGAAAAAAGTCACATGGGGCTAAATCCGTACTATAGGGAGGGTGAGGGGTGCACTTCACGTTTATGTTTGCAAGATATTCAGCAACAACATTGGCAATATGCGGCCGTGCATTATCGTGGTGCAGCATCCAACCTGCTTCATGGAAATGTGGTCTTTTGCGCCTGATATGGACTTGTAATGTTTTCAGGATATCCATGTAGTATTGTCCAGTTACTGATGTGTGTGCAGGTACAACTTGCTGATAAACCATTTCATGAATATCAAAGGATGAGATGACCATAACTTTCCCAGCAGAAGCAACCACTTTTGCTGTTTTGGGGGTTGGTGATGGAGATTTCCACACTGAGCTTTGCTGTTTGCTCTCAGGATCAAAATGATGTAGCCAAGTTTCATCAGCTCTGATTATGTTTGAAAGAAACTCTGCATCTTCCTCTAACATCAACTTTAACTGCATGTTACCTCCATTGCAGCAGTAGGCGATACTGAACTTGTCTGAACTTGCCTGGTTCTCATAGGCGGGAACCAGGAGTACCAACAATAAAACTACAATGGCGTGTTTGTTTCATATTAAGCTAACAGAATATAATAAGGTTGAATTTTAGTGCGAAAAATTATGACCGTAAAAAATTATGATCATTCCATGACCACATTTCCGTGAAGTAGGCTGGATGCTGCACCACGATAATGTGCGGCCGCATATTGCCAATGTTATTGCTGAATATCTTGCAAACATCAACGTGAAGTGCATCCCTCACTCTCCCTATAGTCCAGATTTAGCCCCATGTGACTTTCTTCTATTCCCTAACTTGAAGAAACGCCTTCGTGGGAGGCATTATCCATCATCAGAAGCAGTGGTGAAGGCTGTGGAGGCAATTTTGAAGGATCTCTCAAAAAATGGTTTCCAGCATGTCTTTGAAGACTGGCAGAAATGCTGGAACAAGTGCATTGCATTCAGGGGAGACTATTTTGAGAAGGACCATCAAAATTATGAGGATGAGTAAAGGTACGCTGTCAAAAAAAAATTGTGATCATTCTTTACTGAACATCCCTCGTAGAATGTTGAGGGCATACTGTATTCCCTAACATGTGAGTGCAGCAGAGGTGTATTAAGTTCGTACGTGTTCCTTTTGATTGGCAGATAAAATGACATGTATAGATGATGGGACGAAGTACATGGAGTTAGAGTAATAAAATGTGTAAATTTGTGTGGTTATTTGATAATGTTGGCATCCTTTGTACAGATTATGATGCTCCACTGACAGAAGCTGGGGATTACACAGAGAAGTACCAGGCTACCAAAAAGCTGGTGGCACAGTACAACCCTGTTCATACCAAAACACCAGCGCCACCACCCGAGAGCAAGAAGATGGCATATCCAGCTGTCAAACTAACAGGACTGCTCACATTCCAGGATCTCGTTGATAAGATAGTAAGTTGTCTCCAAACTTGGCACATGCTTAATGTAACTTTCATGTTCTCTTCTTTGTTATGGCCGCTCTCACCAGTCAATTGTCTGTGCATGACATTAGAAACTCTGTTGGATTGTTAGCAAAAACTTACTTCTTCTGAAATAAATATGTACCAATTAAAGCAACAACAGTTATATACCATTCTCTTATTTACTCACATGTTGCTTATACTACTCAACTATGGGGCACAGCAACTGATATAAAAATTAGTAAAATATTTCTACAGGAAATGGCAATTCATTACTTTTGCAAATTAAGATGAAATTCAGTGTGTAAGGACTATGATACAATGAAGCACAAAATTAATATAATTTTGAGTCGAACTAGTACTTAATGCTCCACTTATTGCTAGTATTCACCTAGAACGCATTTCGTTAGGATCTTCCTAACATCATCAGCTGTTGTCGGCTAATGGATGTTGGTTTGGTGAACTCATTGGAGGTGATAGGTGCGTCTCTGTCAGTATCTTGATGAACTTGAAGTTTGGGTTTTCTTCAAAGTTAGTGTCGAAATCAAACAATTTTCTTTCATATTTCTTTATGAAGATTTTTTCCCATGTGGTTAATGCAGCTGGATCATGGACACTTTTTAATAAGTGGATTTCTCGTTCTATATCATGATTATCCTTCCAAAAATGGTACACTACCGCCGATTTATCTATTTATTTGTTCCTAAAATGCTCTTTAAGCCTAATGTTCAAGTTCCTTTTTGTTTTTCCAATGTAAAAGTTGTCACAGCCTTTGTAGTTTATCCGGTACACACCTGATTTTTTGTCTGTGGGTATCTTGTTTGTATTATGAGATTTCAAAAGGTGTTGTACACTAAATTTGTTCTGTGGTGCCAAGTAATATTGTGCTCTTTGAAGACCTTTTGGAAAAGGTGTGTAGTTCTGGGATGATATGTAAATTTTCTGTATGAAGATTTAACTGTATTGGAACACCACAGTGAAGCGAAATAATTATTAATTTTTAGATGAGTCGTATTTATTACACATCTGCTTCACTTTCGTACCTATTTTGAGGACATGTTTCGCAAATCATCGTTTGCATCTTCGGCTCTTATGCGACTAAAGCTTGATCCAGTGGTGTGGGTAATTCTGGAGTTGTTGCTGCCATCTGTTGATTTAGTGATGAACTTAAATGTGGGATTCTCTTCTGGCAGGATTTCTAAGTTCATTAGTTGGTTTTTATGTTTTTCTATGTATATTCTCTCCCATATGACGAGTTCACTATGTTTTTGTATGTATTTTAGTAATTCGGTGCTATCTTCAATTTTATGATTTTCAGACCAGAAATGAGCTGCTATTGCGGACTTATCAATATTTTTGTATCTTAAGTGCCTGAAGTGTTCTTTCTTTCTAGTGCCTATGTTTCTTTTTGTCCTCCCTATGTAAATTTTTTCACCGTCTTTACACTTAATCTTGTAAATGCCTGACTTTTCCTCTGGTTTTATCTTATCAGTATTATTACTGTGAAGTAGGTTTTTAATGCTGTAATTGTTTTTTGGTGCCAATGTTATATTGTATTTCTTGAATATTTTTTGGAACTTTTTTGTGGCCCAGGGGTGGTAAGTAAATTTAGCAAATCTAATTTTTTGTTTTATTGGTGTGAGAGCTGTGATCTGTTTTAATCTCTTTTGAAGTTTGAATGATTTTAGTTTTTTATCTACAAGGTTTTTTCCATATCCATTTTTAATTGCAGTTTTTAAGATTTGATGGTATTCCTTTTGATATTCTTGCTGGCTGAGGGGTAGATTTACTAATCTGTGTGTGAGACTGTTGATGGTGGCATGTTTGTGTGGAATTGGGTTGAAACTATTTGCTTTGATGTAATTATCTGTGTGTGTTGCTTTTCTATGGATACTAAATTCTAGTTTTTCATTGCTTTTTGTGATTTTAAGGTCCAAAAAAGGTAGAGTACAGTCCTCTTCAGTTTCCACTGTGAATTGTATGCTGGGTTCTTGCAGGTTGAGTAGTTTCAAAGCATCATCTATTTGTTCGTAGGACACTATTGCAAAGATGTCGTCTACGTATCTGTACCATGTTTTAAAAATATGAGGGAAGGCTTTAGTTATATGTGTTTCGAAAAAGCTCATGTATAAATTGGCCAAAAATGGTGAAAGCAGGCTTTCCATAGCTAGTCCTGAAATTTGTTTATAATATTTTCCATCGAAAACAAAATAATTTTGATGTATACATATTTCAGTCATTGCCAAATATTCTTCTATTGCATTGGCATCTAGGTTTATAGAATTTAGCCATTTTTTCAGTTGAATCAAAAGTTTATCTAATGGAATGCTAGGGAGAAGTTTCATTGCTGATTGGGGAAAGAGTAGTTAACTTGTTTGCATCTTTGTTGTCTTTTGGATTTATCAATTTTCTTTTTGACCAACACAGCGCTGAATCCATTGTATTCTATCGCCTCCAAGGTGTTCAGCAAATCAGAATTAAACAGTCAACATTAGCTGAGGATGTTAGGAACGCCCTAACAAAACATGTTCTAGGTAAACACTAGCAATATATGGACTATGGAGTATTAGTTTGACTCAAAACTATATTTGTTTCATTTTCTTTTCAACAAGAAATATTTTAGAACCATAACTGTTATTGACAGTTGAATTTCCCTCTTTCAGTGTTATGAGGCAGAATGCATTCATGTAAAGTTTTAGCTCTCTGGTTTTACTGATCTCTGAGGAACGGGAACCTTAAGATCTCAAAATTTTGTCATTTATTTAGAAAACTTTTTTCCAAGCTAAGAATTTTTTCAGACAAGGCACAAAACATATGATTATGAAATTTTGAAGAGAGATACATCCATATACACTGACTACACTAATTTTTGTACACATTTTTGGGTTGGTCACATGTACATAACAAGTGAGTCATCTGCCCCTATTTATTTCTGAATTTATGCAACTTGCTAAAGGACGTATGTGACTTATGCCTTTCTTTGAATGTCTTCTATTGGATGATTTGAAGAGCAGTTTATACAAGACTGGTAGATAACTCAGTGCATAAGTGTTGTATAGGACAGAAAGCAATCACTATGTATGTCAATTACAAAAACATCATACCCAGATGCAGAGAGCTATAGTAATAATTTAGACGAATTTACAAACTTTTATTCATTAGCGTACATTCACGCACACCTTTAAACATGCTCCTAAAGGAACAAACTATCATATGCATCAGTTGACTAACATTGGAACACAAAATGGCAGATCTACACAGTATAACCAATTGGGTTTAAATCTTCAGCCAATATGTGTTTTTGTTGTACAGCCATGTCAAAATTACTAAGAATTAGGTAGATTGTTTTCTGTTCTGTCACAAATTACGGCACTTTTTAGCTCATACAGTAATTGTAACGGTGGATGCAGTTTTTTTATTTGTGGTAGAAGTACCAAAATGAGCTCAAAACACTGTATGAAGCTGTAAACAGTGTGTAAAGATTTGAGATGGGCCTTAGGTTCGCAGTTATTTGTGTAGGAACCTTCCCTTGCAACGTAGCATTGGCTAAATGGTTAGTTCATTACTCTGTCACTTCAACTTAGGTTCAAATCCTTTGTGGTCAGTTCAAAATTATTATTACCCTTTGTTTTGCCTCTTGGGGCCTATAACTTGATATTATAATACAAATAACATTTTTAGAACGTTATAGACGTTTACAGAATACAATAATAGCCATTTTTTCTACGGCACATGTTCGTACTAGATATTTTATTATGGTCGGTATTGTACAGTCACCTCAATAGAAATCTTTACATTTTAAATGCAAGGGAAATCTTACATTCACAATGCGCACAGTTTGTTCTTCTCCCACCACTACAAAAAAAGGTGGGCAGAGCTGCAAATCACATGATTCTTGAGTGCACAGCTCTTATCAGCTCAGGTTTCAGTCAGCCTATGGTATTTGCATACAGCAAGTTTTGTGCACAAAGTGCATATATACATATAAGAAACATTAAAAATGATGAAACAGAAAAATCAGCAGTGGCTTTTCATTTTTTGAATACTAGACGTGACATCAACTTGGAAACATCTCTAATAAAATACATTAATCACCCCATAGACCTTTCCGTATGGGAAAAAATCTTCATTAACAAAAATCGTCATAGTCATGAATTTTGAAACTCCACCACCGGACATCTTTGACAAGTACATCACGCCATCTATCGACAATATGGAGAAGGAGGAAACCACTACAATTTGCACTAATTGAGTACCAGCTGATAAGAGCAAAAGCTCTTGAAACATGTCCTGTGAATAAACAGTGAGAGTGAAGCAATGTGTCAATATCTTCTCGATTCACTTTGTGCTAATTAGTGCTTCACTGTCCCTACGCTTCTTTCAAGTTTATACTTTGTCTTTTTGTGCGTTGTCATCCAATTTTTGATCTCAGTGCTGTTTTTGAAGGTCTGTATTTCTGCATCCAATACACAAAATGGGAGGCAAGAAGCTCACTTGTGAGGAGAAGATTCGTGCTTTAACTCTGTTAGACGTAGGTTCCTCTGTAATTCATATAGCTGCTGATCTATAGATTTCAAGACAAGCCATTTACAACCTAAAAAACGCGGCAGCACCTTTGCCATGTGGCACTACACCAACTTGAAAAACAGGCTCAGGTGGTAAAAGAAAGACTTCTCCAAGGACTGATGATCTTCTAAAACGTGAAGTGATAGCTAATCCATGGATTACAGCAGCAGGATTAAAAAAGAATAATCCAGAACTGTTCAAAAGTGTTGCAACCCGGACTATTCAGCATCGGCTTCAGAAAGACTTAGGTTTACCAATTCAGTGTGCTGCCAAGAAGCCTCTTCTAACTGAAGCTATGATGAAGAAAAGGGTACATTTCTGCAAAACATGCAGCACTGTACATCAGAGGACTGGCGCAAAGTTATATTTTCTGATAAAAGCACTTTCAAATTGGTCAGAGGAAAGTCCAAAAAAGTGAGGCCAAAACATGTGTCACGGTATGATCCAAAGTTTGCGGTCAAAACTGTTAAACATCCAGAAAGTGTGATGGTATGTGGTGCCTTTAGTGTTAATTGTGGTAGAGGTGGCTTGTACTTTCTCCCTAAAAATGCAACAATGAAGGGAAGTAACTATTTAGAAGTGTTGCAACAGCATTTGGTTACATTTTGGCCAATTCATCAATGTCAGTTCTTTATGCATGATGGTGCCCCTGCTCACAAAACAAAGATAGATCAGAAGTTCCTAAAAGACAATAATATACCTGTACTTGAATGGCCTGGTAACTCTCCTGACCTAAATCCAATAGAAAATGCTTGGGATCAAATGAAAAATAAAATTGAAGAGCTGCAACCATCAAATATTAAAGAGCTGCAGGAGGCATTGAAGAAGTTATGGGTAGAAATGGACAAAAAATATTTTGAAAGTCTAGTAGATTCGATACCTAGGAGACTCATGAAGGTGATACAAATATTAAAAGCAGAAGTATTATTAACAGTGAAGTATTCTTCATATTTGAGTTTGATTTATGAGTCACTATGTTTACACTCAAACTTCACTTACTTGTTGTATAATTGAAACGTTTTCAATTGGAGCTCCATAGTAGTGGAAGAAGAGGAAGGTTCATTTAGTCACCAAACAGCTGAGGATGAGATCGAATGATCTTGAAAACGTTTCAATTATACAACAAGTAAGTGAAGTTTGAGTGTAAACATAGTGACTCATAAATCAAACTCAAATAAGGTGATACAAGCTAATGGAAATATGACCAAGTACTAATTGTATGAAGAAGTTCAAAATAAAACCATGTAAAGTCAGTGTTTGTTGTTTTTATTACAGTGTAAAGATTTCCATTGCAGCCACTGTACTTCACCCAGTCAACCAAGTGTCAAACCTTTCACAAATGCAAAGTGAAACGTAAGATTTAAGCATGAAACAAAAGCTATTAGATTTAATGTTGTCGACACACTACTAAAAATGAAAGCCAACTGCGTAACATGGTTTACAACACCAGATACAGTAAAGATAATAAGACTCACAAAGTTAAACATGATCTCTAATTGAGGATAAAGATAGCCCGTAGTTTCCCTTTGAAGGGTAAGGGCCTCTCCAGCCTGATGGTAGAGTGAGCTCGGCACAACTTATCTGGTGAGCTAATCCCTGTAGATCCCTAATTATCGGATTGCCATTCTTGTCTTTGGCTCACAAGAGAACCAGTAGCAACAATAAATTAGTAACTAAAATACAGACAATAAAGACTTGGAGAAAGAAAAAAAAAAAACAGTGTGACGTTTCGAACCGAGCCCTTGCATTAGCATACGTCTGCTAGCAGCTAACTCACTCGACCAGTTGTCACGTATTCTATGTCGCTCTTTGGGCAAGCACAATTTATCATCTTGCTAGTATTATATGCATGAAAGTCCATCATTTATTTAAGCTTTTCACAGCTTCTTGGTCCTCATTCAGGGCTGTAAGTATTAATGCTGGTTGTGATAATACTAATTAGAAGGTCAGGGCTACAATATCAGCTTTTGTGCTAAAAGGGTCAATGTTTTCAGTAAGTCTGTAAACTACAGGTTTAATAGATAAGAATAAATAGGGGCAGCTGATTCACCTAGTATAAAGCTTGTAACAGTATTTTTGGGTTCGGAGGAATTATGAATTTAAATATGTAAAAATGTATGTATTTGTGTGGTTGGCCGAAATAATAATTATATGACGTAATATGACATAATGTGGTGACGTGCCATTGGATCGGCCAATCACAAAATTAGGAAGTAAGTAACAATAGTGACAAGAAGTCAATAATCTTGAGGAGAGTGATATGTTCTTTAGTCTTGTTTAGTGAAAATAAATCAATAATCTTGTTATAAAGAGAAAGAGATTTTTGTTGTAACGACGAATGTGATGTATACCGCTGCAAGAACAAAAATGTTTTAAGTTGTATCAAGATTTAACTGTATTGGAACACCACAGTGAAGCAAAATAATTATTAATTTTTAGATGAGTCGTATTTATTACACATCTGCTTCACTTTCGTACCTATTTTGAGGACATGTTTCGCAAATCATCGTTTGCATCTTCTGCTCTTATGCGTCAGAAGATGCAAACGATGATTTGCGAAACATATCCTCAAAATTGGTACAAAAGTGAAGCAGATGTGTAATAAATACGACTCATTTAAAAATTAATAATTTTAATTTGTAGTTCGAATCCGTATAAAAATAACAAAATAAGAATTGAGATTTAACTGTATTGGAACACCACAGTGAAGCGAAATAATTATTAATTTTTAGATGAATCCTATTTATTACACATCTGAAGCAGATGTGTAATAAATACGACTCATCTAAAAATTAATAAAATAAGAATTCATCGAAATAATTTGACTTCTTTATTCCGAATCACGCCTTGAAACACATGTCTCATGACTTATTTAGAATTCGATTGATACTTCAAAATAATCATGGAAGTGAACGTATAAACATAATTTTGGAGCTGATGTTGGCGTGGATGCCTTGTACAAGAGGATCCAAGAAAGAAATCAGAATTAACATTATCTGACTCAAATTCCCGTTACAAATTCCTGTTATAAATGGCGCCGCAACGTGTGGTCGAATAGGATAAAGAAGAGGAGATTAAAACATCGTACAGCTCTATGGGAATATAAAAGGAAAGAAGAGAGAAGAAAGAAGAAAAAGAGAACTGGTTTAAGTGAGTGAAATTAAAAATAAAAAATAGTAGTAGTTGATTTATGTTGCTAAGAAATCAGAAAATAGTTAAAAAGATGGCGAGTAGAAAAGAAATAATAGTGGAAGGAGAAGTTACTGATAGTGTAGGAATGAGTAGGGAGGATGCAGGATTAGGCAAAGATAACGAGTTAATGTTAGAAAGGATAACGAAAATGTTGATGGATGTAAAATCAGAAATGTTGGATGTAAAATCAGAGTTCAAATCATAGTTGAGTGATTTAAAATCAGAGTTGAAAAATGAGTTGAAATCAGAGTTGAGTGATGTAAAATCAGAATTAAAACAAGATCTTGAACAAAATATAAATGAATTGAGGCAAGAATTAGCTCAGAATAAAGATAATATTAAAGATTTGAAACAAAGTATGTGCAATTTAGATGTTAACTTAAGACAGGAATTGGCAGAAAGTGTAAGTAATTTAGAGGTTACTTTGTCACAAAAGTTAAAACAGGAATTGAGAGGTGAGATTGCACAAGAAATTAGAGAAGGAAGAAAAGAATGTAAAGAGAATATGGAAAGGTTATTGCAAACATAGAACAGAATAAGTATGAAAATAGACAGGAAATTATGGAATTAAGAGAAATAATTCAGGAAACTAGGTTAGGTCAGCACATTGTGAAACAAGAAATAAGAAATTTACAGACAGATGTTGACTTACCAAACAATGAATGTTTTAATACAGGTGATTATCAGAATATGTATGTTGTAGGTTCAACCAATAGGTATTTTGATGTGAACTGTAATGTATATGTACACGAAATGTTCACACAAACACAAATACACAATGAAGGTCATAGTGGTCACATGTATGATACACCACACAAAATCATGTTGTTTTCTTTAAGATTTGAACACACAACTAACCTAACCTTCAAACAATGTTATGATGTACATAAAAACAAAAGATGGATTTACCAATTTCTGGATGCTTGCAAAGATCAGGTTAGCCAACTGAGAAAAATGTATCACACTAACTGTTCAAAAGTTACGAATATTGATACAGGACAGCTAGAAAAATTAATTATGCGAGCAAATCACCCAACATGAATGACTAAACAGAGAATTCTTTTGTATATAAATTGGTCAAAACTCAGTTTACAAATAGTTGTTAAAATATTTTTATATTGTTATAGCATATTTGTTCACAGTCAATAATTTAAAAATGTTAATAATAAAGACACTTTAATGCAAATTTGGGGCGGGGCACACCCCCACATGAAATCAAAGATATAGATTTAAAAAAAAATGTGTTATAATAATGCTAAATGGTTGTTAAATGTTCATTTATTATTATATTTCATTCAATGTATGTTTATTGTTATATTTTATGTATGTTATATTTATGTTACAGTTCATTGTTGTAAACAAAATTGTTAATTGGGACCGTTCTTCGAAATATATGGAAACAGATTGTTAATTCCTTTATTTGGTTATTTTCCATATATTTCAAAGAGGGGCATTTGTAACAGTATTTTTGGGTTCGGAGGAATTATGAATTTAAATATGTAAAAATGTATGTATTTGTGTGATTGGCCGAAATAATAATTATATGACGTAATATGACGTAATGTGGTGACGTGCCATTGGATCGGCCAATCACAAAATTAGGAAGTAGCGATAGTGACAAGAAGTCAATAATCTTTAGTAGAGAGATATGTTCTTCAATCTTGTTAAGTTACGAGAAGTCAGTAATCTTGAGGAGAGTGATATGTTCTTTAGTCTTGTTTAGTGAAAATAAATCAATAATCTTGTTATAAAGAGAAAGATATTTTTGTTGCAACTACGAATGTGATCCTGCATGAATATATAAAAATGCTTAATTGGCAATCGACCAATATGCAAATTCCTGTTACAAGCTTAGTTCTCCTATTCCCATTGTACCTGTAAGGAAATATGTAATGAAACCAATGCAAGAAAGTCTTTAAGTACAAGAGTGAGCATTTGTACAATATTTTGTACAAAAATTAATAGAAAAAGTCATGTGAGTACGTACATACATCAGATTGTAGTGTAAACCTAACTGTCCGTCTGTTCATTTTAACTTTTAATTTTATCTGTTTCAGGAAGACAATGCGTTGTATTTATATGTCGGGACATAATGATATTGTGTCTAATTCTGTCTTTGTCTCATATGAGTGTGTTTGCAGGAATCCGATGACCGCACCAAGTCAGAGATTGTGGTGAACATGGAATTGTTACCAGTCAACAATGGTAATGGTCAGAGCTATGGTTATGTGTTATATCGTCACAAAAATGCCAAGGTGCAACAGAAGTCTGTGCTGAAGGTAGAGGGGGATGCTGTATATGATATGGCTGTCTTTGTCTCATATGAGTGTGTTTGCAGGAATCTGATGACCGCACCAAGTCAGAGATTGTGGTGAACATGGAATTGTTACCAGTCAACAATGGTAATGGTCAGAGCTATGGTTATGTGTTATATCGTCACAAAAATGCCAAGGTGCAACAGAAGTCTGTGCTGAAGGTAGAGGGGGATGCTGTGTATGATATGGCTGTCTTTGTCTCGTATGAGTGTGTTTGCAGGAATCTGATGACCGCACCAAGTCAGAGGTTCTGGTGAACATGGAATTGTTACCAGTCAACAATGGTAATGGTCAGAGCTATGGTTATGTGTTATATTGTCACAAAAATGCCAAGGTGCAACAGAAGTCTGTGCTGAAGGTAGAGGGGGATGCTGTGTATGATATGGCTGTCTTTGTCTCATATGAGTGTGTTTGCAGGAATCTGATGACCGCACCAAGTCAGAGATTGTGGTGAACATGGAATTGTTACCAGTCAACAATGGTAATGGTCAGAGCTATGGTTATGTGTTATATTGTCACAAAAATGCCAAGGTGCAACAGAAGTCTGTGCTGAAGGTAGAGGGGGATGCTGTGTATGATATGGCTGTCTTTGTCTCATATGAGTGTGTTTGCAGGAATCTGATGACCGCACCAAGTCAGAGATTGTGGTGAACATGGAATTGTTACCAGTCAACAATGGTAATGGTCAGAGCTATGGTTATGTGTTATATCGTCACAAAAATGCCAAGGTGCAGCAGAAATCTGTGCTGAAGGTAGAGGGGGATGCTGTGTATGATATGGCTATCGTTATGCTTGATGGAGTGCGGAAAACTGAAGTACTGACAAGTGTGCAACAGTTGGCAGGCTTTGGCTTTTGGGAAACAAAGTGAGTAGAACCATAGTACCTTTCAGGGCTGTCCTTGGTCCATGAAGAAATTTAGGAAATATTTAAGTTGAGTTCCAGTAAATACATGTATGTGTATGTGCAAGATGTTATTAATTTTGCCATTTTAGGGCAGTCAGTCAAAATAATAGCCTTAATAGCTGCTTTGGACTTGGATAAGAAAACTATGTTGGAAACTGATTACATAGAAAATGAAGCTAGTTACAGTGAAGTAATAAATATTACACAAATATAAATATTTGTTAATGAATCTCCACTTATCGTAAGAAATTGATGTTAATACTTCTTTCTTCTTTCTAAGATCGATTTCGAAGGCACATCGCATTCGTCTTCAGTTTATCATAAACAAACTCTGTTGTTAAGGAAATCTTGGTTACCATGATTTTTTTCTTTTGTTATGTTATGTTTTCAGCATTACCAATATCTGAAGACAAAAGAAACCTAAAAACAGAATCAATTGCCGGTATGTCAAAATTCATTACACGATATCTCGAGATTTAACTGTATTGGAACACCACAGTGAAGCAAAATAATTATTAATTTATAGATGAGTAGTATTTATTACACATCTGCTTCACTTTCGTACCTATTTTGAGGACATGTTTCGCAAATCATTGTTTGCATCTTCGGCTCTTATGTGAGTCGCATAAGAGCCGAAGATGCAAATGATGATTTGCAAAACATGTCCTCACAATAGGTACGAAAGTGAAGCAGATGTGTAGTAAATATGACTCATCTATAAATTAATCATTACACGATGTTTATTTTTTAAAATAAATATTTTTTCCCAAACTATTAAATCTATCGGACCATTTAATTGTTTTAATAATTTAACTTCTAGATTTATTTCATGGTTAAATGACCAAAAATGATCTTCTACGGCCAATTTATCAATTTGTTTATATTTAATGTTACGAAAATGTTATATAGTTCTTTTGTATAAAGTCTTTCTTAAAACCATTCATTAAAGCAGTATTAATAATATGTTTATATTCTTTATTAAATTCCTCTTTATTCAGGGGTATATTTATTAATCTATAAATCAAACTATTAAAAACAGCAAATTTATGTGACAAAGGGTTAAAACTTTTATTTTTTATGTAATTATCAGTATGAGTAGATTTCCTATAAATACCAAAATCTAATTTGTTATTATTATTATCTTCAAATCTAGAAAAGGAAGAAATCCATTAATTTCAGTTATACAAAAGAAGATTGAAAAGTTTAAATATCAAAAAAACTGTTAATGATATTTCTACCCTTAAAAAAATAAAAGACGATTATAATTTTAACAAATTTACTTACCATCCTTGGTTTAATAAACATTTTCAAATTTTTTTTAAAGAAGTCGGTATAACTTTAGTTCCTCAAAATAAATATAGGTAGTATTAAAAATTTGTTACATTTTTCTGATAAAGATAAAATTCCTAATAATAAAAGATCTGGTATGTATCAGTTTAATTGCTTAGATTGTGATCAGGTTTATATTGGAAAGACAAAACGTAATTTGGAAACCAGAACGAAAGAACATTTTCGTAACATTAAGTATAAACAAACAGATAAATCGACTGTAGAAGATCATTTTTGGTCATTTAACCATGAAATAAATCCAGAAGTTAAATTATTAAAACAATTAAATGATCCGATAGATTTAATGGTTTGGGAAAATATATTTATTTTAAAAAATGAACATCGCGTAATGAATTTTGGAATACCATCAATTCATTCTATTTTTAGGTTTGTTTCGTTTTCAGATTTTGGTAGTACTAACAAAACAAAAGAAAAACATGGTAACTGGAATCCTTGACAATGGAGTTGAATGATGATGAAAACAATCTGTTTTTGAAATCGATCTCCATTAGAATGAAGTATTAACACCATTTTCTTAAGATAAGTGAAGCCTTTGTTACAAATATTTATATTTGTGTAATATTTATTGCTTCACTGTAGCTAGCTTCATTTTCTACATAATGGAATTAGTAATTTGTAATTTATTTCTCATCTTTCCTTTTACATCATCAAATGGAAATACAAAATCAAGATCACAGTTATAAAATTCATACTGGAAAATGCCACGTATTCCTAAATCCTGAAAATCCTACCATGTTGCTTGTCATTGAATAATAATTTGCTCCCTATACACCTAACCATAGGTTTTTGTGTAATGGAGGCCCTCTACTCCTTTTTACACATTTTACCATTGCACCTATCCTAATCTTCATTTTGCTCTTAATTGTTCTTCAGATTCAGATTTTATTCACCATTTGCAAAAAATTTTTACAAGGCTTCGTCAGAAATACATTAAACATAAATAAGAACTGTACAATAATTTACATACATTAGTACTATAAATCTTTACATTGCATGACTAACTACTATTGACATGTGATATTTTATACTCTTCAATTGAATAGAAGGCACTTTTTAATAGGTATGTCTTAATTGCCTCAATTTTCTTCACCTCTGAATTTATTTCCTTGATGAGGTGAGGTAAATGATTGTATAAATCTTTTGCATTGTTTTCAATACACTTGTTACCTAGCGTGCCTCTTAGTCAGTTTCTAAAATAGTTCAGTTTTGTTCTTGTGTTATGCCTGTGAATATTAGTATTCTTTTCCTCTTTTTGCATTCTTACTATATACTTAAGAGATTTATATATATATATAAGCAGGGTAGTGTAAGTATTCCAAGATTTTTAAAACTACTTTTGCGTGAGTTTCTTCTTGGAATTTTTTTAATTAATCTTATGGCTCGTTTCTGTATCCTAAATATTCTTAACCTCTGTTTCTGTCCTGCTGCTCTCCATAAGATAATCCCATAATTTAGATGAGAGTGTATAAAAGCATAATATACTTTCAGGGCACTACTCTCATCCATAATTTGTATTACTTTCTTTAACATATATATGCCCTTATTTATTTTGTTGCAAATTTTTTCAATATGTTTATTCCATTTTAAATTACTATCAATAACTAGTCCTAAAAAGTTTGTTTGCATTACTTGTTGAATTTGCTCATTTTGGATTACCAAAGTCTTAGCCATTTCTCTTTAACTTTCCCTAAATAATTCCCTATATTTCTCCTGTTCGTTTCCCCATTTACTGACAAAATTTTTCTAATTACTACTTCGCCTCCCAAATTGTCTCATTTACATAGCCAAGCCTGCTCTCTCCATATCTTTGTTTGACTACAATTTAATATACAATGGAAGTCTGCATTCTCTTCTCCACACAATGGACATTTATCTAGCTCCCTCTCTAGACCTACACCTTTCAAATTTCTCACTCCTGTTCTCGCCCAAGCAAAACCTTCTCACCCTAACTTATTACATATGTCCTTCCCTGCCCCAGGTTGTTTTTATTTCTCTATATAACCTCAGTGAGCTTTCGTCGTTTCTACTGGTAAAAATATCATGTCTGTCAATATCTTCTAATCTTAACTTCTTTCCAGAAGCCTCTATACCCATACCCTGCATTCATCCAAGAATGACCCATACCTATCTGCTTCAACACGTCATTCATTTTATGTGCCCAAGACCCACCCCAGTTACTTCTCCTTTGAATAGGAAAACATTCTTTAATAATATTGCCATCTTCCAAGTTAGTGACTCTGTATAAATATTTTATTGCCCTTGACAAGATTTTAATTTTAGTAGAATGCCTGCCCAGTTCCAATTGTCTTGCCCCGTTAGGTGATGCTATCAGTAATCCCAATATATATTTACAAAAGGATCTATGCACTCTTATCAGTTTCTCTCCAAGCCTCATCTACTCACCATATCTCTGATCCATGTAACATTCTATTTTCTACTACTGCCGTATAAATCCTCTCCAACAATTTGACATTTATATTTGGCAGTTTACTGTAGCATAATCTTATCACTCTAATGGCCATTTTACCTTTTGCCACAGACATCTTTTTATTCCAATGTGTAAGGACTATGATACAATGAAGCACAAAATTAATATAATTTTGAGTCGAACTAATACTCAATGCTCCATTTATTGTTAGTATTTACCTAGAATGCGTTTCGTTAGGATCTTCCTAACATCATCAGCTGTTGTCGACTAGTGGACATTGGTTTGGTGAACTCATTGGGGGCGATAGGTGTGTCTCCGTCGGTATCTTAATGAACTTGAAGAAAAAGTCCAAAAGTCTTCAAAGAGCACAACATTACTGTGGCCACACAGAACAAATTTAGTGTACAATACCTTTTGAAATCACATAATACAAAGGAGATAAATACAAAAAATCAGATGTGTACCAGATAAACTGCAAAGGCTGTGACAACTTTTACATTGGAAAAACAAAAAGGAACTTGAACATTAGGCTTAAAGAGCATTTTAGGAACATCAGGAACAAAGAAATAGATAAATTGGCAGTAGCGTACTATTTTTGGAAGGAGAATTATGATATAGAATGAGAAATCCACTTATTAAAAAGGTCCAGCTGCATTAACCATGTGGGAAAATATCTTCATAAAGAAATATGAAAGAAAATTGTTTATTTTCGACACTACCTTTGAAGAAAACCCAAACTTCAAGTTCATCAAGATACTGATGGATACGCACCTGTTGCCTCCAATGAGTTCACCAAACCAACATCCATTAGTCGACAACAGCTGATGATGTTAGGAAGATCCTAACAAAACACGTTCTAGGTAAATACTAGCAATAAGTGGAGCATTGAGTACTAGTTCGACTCAAAATTATGTTTTTTTTTTTTTTTTTTTTTTTTTTTTCTTTCCAGCTCCCATCTGAACTCAACCTTGTCCCCAAATAATCAAAAGTCCTTACTACCTCTATTTCTCTTCTATTAACCTCCCATTTCTCATCCATATGCAACCTGTATCCTTTTTTGAAGAACATAATCTTGGTTTTGCTTTCATTAACTTTCAAACCCCATTTATTGCAATAAGAATTGGCTGACTCGATTGCTCTTCTCAGCCCTCCACTTGATATGGACCCAACTACTAGGTCATCTGCAAACAGTAGCCCCGAGATTTTTTATTATTAATAACTGGTGAATGTACCCTACAACTTGATATCTCCTCTAAAATACCATCAATATAAAGGTTAAATAATACTGGACTAAGATTACATCCCTGTCTTACTCCTGTCTTACTTGATATAGATTTAGTTACTTTGTTTGGAACTAGTATCTATTGTAGTAAGCACTGAGCAACCAATAAGATGTACATGTATGGCAATTGTTTCAGAAATGCAGAGCTGGCTCTGTCTTCTAGTGCAGCAAATGTGCAGACCTTGGACATCTTTGTGGAGAACTGGGGCAGAACTAACTTTGGTATGAGACCAGATTTTGATCAGCGTAAAGGGCTGCGAAAAGGAACAAATATTCTTTTAGATGGAAACAAACTTACTGATTGGGAAATAATATCCTTCCAGTTTAAATCAAAGTGGTTAGGAAGGTAAGTTTGGTGTGTATTTTAGTAAGAGATTTATGGGGAACTGATTACTGATTTTTTGCTTCACAAATGTTTATTACTCATTTCAATATTAACATGATCTTTCTCAATGTAATTTCCCTCACTTTTCTTGACTAGTGCTTTAGAGTTCTCAAATGAAATGCTCTGGAACTTTGCTTTTAATGACTGGAGTCACTGGCAGATGACGTGGTACACAGGTAATGAAATTAGCCAAAAACTGCATCACTTGATTTGAGACATGATGAGGTTGCCCCCCAATCTAGTGAAGTTGCAACGGTAGTGGTAACTGCATGCTCAAAATTATTCCATCACCTTCCATGCAGATGGAACAACTTTAACCTTTTTTGATGTTGAAAAACCTGGCAATTTACATGCTGCAGCTTTTCATAAGTTTTGGATGCTGTGCATTTCAAACAAAAAGAGAATTTGGATGAGTAGAGCCAGACTGAAAAATTCAATGCCATAGCCAGGATTTGAACCACGGATCTCCTGCTTTCTGTGTGGTTGCTCTAAATCACTGGGCTACTATGGCCATGATGCCGACATGACATTAAATTCTCCAGCTGACTCATGTGTTTCCCGGTAGACCACTAGGGGTTCTCATATGCTATGAGACACGCACCTTTTGTAGCGACTTACTATGCTAGAAGTACTTAAGACCCAGGCTTCATAGTTAAACCACTGTATTTTTTTAGGTAAATTGACGGAAATCATTTCTTCCACACAGGCCGTGTGTAGCTGAGGTTTGGATGAATAGAGCCAGACTGTAAAATTCAATGCCATAGCCGGGATTTGAACCACATATCTCCTGCTCTCCAAATGATTATTACCATCAAAAAGAGAATTTTATTGCTTTGTACTACATCACCTTCATTTTGTATATGTGAAATGCAAGTAGGGTCTATAAAATAGTGTGTTACTACCAACCTACTTACATAGAGTGCTGCCATTTATGGACATTATACATAAAACCTGGCTGTTTTCAAGTATTAGTGGTACAGACAAACTATAAAAAAAAATCAGTGTAGCCACTGATCAACAAAGACTGACTGGATACTAGCAAGTGGCTTTAGATTCCAGTGACAAGTAGAAGGGCACATTTTCAACAGGCCAGGAGCATCTGCAGTTTATAGTTATGCCCTTTAATCTCTGCAGTACATCTGCCACCTTCCAGCGCTTAATGGAGTGCTTGCTATACCTGGACACCACTGTGGTTGGCATCTCATTCAAAGATCATTTGGAGAACCTGAGCAATGTCCTACAGAGGTTGCAGGCAGCCAACCTGAAGCTAAATGCGAAGAAGTGCCAGCATTTTACAAAAAGGTTCCCTATTTGGACCATGGATCGTAAGAAGGCTCAGGCTGTGATGGATAGGTCTTACTGTAAGGAAAAGCAGGAACTGCACAGCTTTCTGGGTTTGTGCAGCTATCATCAGGGTCTTCTCAAACATCACAATGCCCCTTACCCATCCGAAAGAAGAACAGCGCATTCCAGGTGCTTAAGTCAGCCTTGTGCTGTGTGCCAGGCTTAGGTTTGCCACAACCAGACAATGGTTTCATTGTGATTAATGATTTGAAGCTTTCCCAGCATTGGTTACTGATGATAGTGTCTTGGAGTAACAGTGACAGTTTATGCTGCCATCCTCTGAGGAACTGAAGCTTAACTACTGATGTTGCAATATTTATAACTAGTGAGTGCTGGAATGAGTATCGCCTACTTTCTTCTCATTGGAGACACAAGCACCAAGGAGACAGTCAAGGAAGTGGGAAACCAATCAGGAGACTGCTGGGGCTTCCTTCCACTGTGGTGGAAAGTCATGCTGAATGATTAGCATCCATGCTTTGCTGATTTGAAGGTCTTCATCCCTGTTAAAGTTGTTTCTATTGGTTGTAATGTATAGAGATTCTTTAGTCAACCTATCATAGTACTTTGAGGACTTTTCTAGAATATTTGTAGAGACAAAGTTGATTTTGTGGTCTTGTGTTGTATGTGTGTTCAGCTACTGTGTAACCTAGTGGTATACATTGTTGATGTTCCTTAATATCATGTACAGTTCTGCCAGTCTTTCCTATATAAAATTTGCTGCAGCTGCATGTTATTTCATAAATGCCTGTTGCACTTAGACCCAAATTATCTTTGGCAGAGGCTGGAACACGGTTTATGTGTCATACTTATTAAGTAACCTCCCAATTTTCCCTGACAGGTTGCCACAATAAGGAATGACTCCTAAGTGTACATATTGTTTCTTTGTGTTGGTTTCCAGATTGCATTTACAGCGCATTTTATTGAAAGGTCTTTTAATATCCTGGTTTGTGTATTGATTCTGCTTGAAAACTGGTCAAAGGTATTGTACAGGGTGTATATAAATGAATATCGAGGTTTTAACTCTTTATAATATTTATTACATTAAACTTACAGTTATAAATTATATGTCAAATGAAAAAGCAACTCAAACAGTTTTGTTTGTTGGCACCAGTGTGCATGTGCATGCAATGTTTCTGCCGCAATCCACTAGACAGCGGTAGTAGCAAAGATGGCTACTAGTAAACAGAAAGCGTTTTGTGTTTTGCAGTTTGCAAAGACCGAATCTGTAGTTACTGTGCAACGTGCGTTCCGCATTAAGTTCGGTTGTGATCCTCCTAGTGATAATAACATTCGTAGACGGCTGCCTTTGTAATGGGAAGAGCACAGGCCGACCAAGAGTAAGTGAAGAGACTGTTGAGCAAGTGATAGAGTCGTTCACTCGTAGCCCAAAGAAATCAGTCTGGAATGCTAGTTGTGAATTACAAGTTCCTGTGTCGACTGTTTGGAAAGTTGTAAGAAAACGCTTACGGCTACGTCCTTACTGTTTACAGTTATTACAGGCTCTAAAGCCGACAGACCACGGATTACATACCAACTTCGCAAAGGACATGTTTTATGACAATTTTATGGATCGTGTTGTCTTCAGTGATGAATCGACCTTTCACCTCAGTGGACATGTTAACACTCATAATGTGTGCATCTGGGGATCAGAAAATCCTCACAAGATGGTGCAAATGCAACGAGATTCCCCTAAAGTGAATGATTTTTGTGCCACAAAAAGTTTATGGGCCTTTCTTTTTGGATGAACCTACTGTAACTGCTACTTCTTACCTTGATACGCTAGAGCAATGCCTCTTCCCTCAGTTGGAAGAAAATGAGCCAGAGAACTTCATTTTCCAGCAAGATAGTGCGCCACCTCACTGGCATAATGAACTACGCGATTGGTTGAATGTCACTGTACCCAAGTACTGGATAGGCCGCAAGGACCCCAATAACAGGGCTTGCTATGCATGGCCTCCATGTTCTTCTGACCTAAAGCCATGCGATTTTTACCTTTGGGGATTCATCAAGGATTGTGTGTACATGTCTCCTCTACCAGCTGACCTCCCTGAATTAAGAAACCGGATTGAAGCAGCTGTTGCTACAATTACTGAATACACACTTATCAATGTTTGGTAAGAACTCAGCTATAGACTTGATGTGTGCTTACACAAAGGGTAGTCACATTGAACATTTATAAAGTTCTTGGTAAAACTGAGTTGCTTTTTCATTTGACATATGATTTATAACTAAGTTGAATGTAATAAATATTACATATTTATTACATATATATTATTATCCTGCCGGACCCACTACACAGAAATATTGGAGAGCAAGAGAGCTAATGGCTTCATTGCCAAAGCCTAGCATTTGATAGCAACATATTATAAAGAGTTAAAACCCTGTTATTCATTTATATACATCCTGTATTTCCTGTAGTAGTTTTCAAAGTCTCTGGACACTAATATCAGCGACAGATTTAGTTGGGGTATACTCTCCCAGACCCAGGACAGATGGGAACGTGTAATAGCCCATTACACCAAGACTCTCTCCAAGGCAGAAATGAACTGCTGCATTTCCCATCATGAACTCTTGACAGTTGTGAAGGTACTGGAACTTTCCACAAGAGCCTTTATAGTCAGCTATTCCACCTGAGGACTGACCACTCAGTCCTCATTTGGCTATTGAGTTTCAAGAACTTGGGGGGGGGGGGGGGGAGACAGATGGCTAGTTGGACCCAGAGGCTTCAAGGGTACAATTTTACATTGGAGCATCGGATGGGAAGTAACTATTCCAATATAGATGCTTTGTCAAGAAGACCCTTTCTAGAGGAGTGTGGACACTGCACTAGGATGGAGGCAAAGGAGCATGTTGCAGCAGTACATATGGCATTGGCAGCACTTGCAGATGGATGGGATAGTGCAGCTGTCTGATGTTGTCTTGGGGTCACTCCTTATAGAAGTAGAGGCAGGAACATTGCACTGAGGACTTGCTGTGGATCAAGGGCTGTATATTATACAGGATTTTAGAGTCACCTGATGAGTGAGATTGTAGAGATCTTGGAGGAACTGCATACAAGGTTCCTCCTGAGGGCATCTTGGATCCAATCAAACAATCAGTAATCTCAGAGGTTACAGGCAGATATTGTAACGATCTAACCAAGGATGCTAATGTATAATTAGCACATGGCCAGATCTTCCACGGGGGAGATAACTCATTAGGTAGGATTCACATGCTTTGCGGGAAGGTTGGGGTTTTCTATAAGGTTCAATTAGATAACACCAAAAACTACAATAAAGAAAGATACTTAGTTGATCGCACTGGCCAGTTACCTGCCCTCACCCACTGTGGGTACACACGTCTGTTCCAGCCTATGGTTGTTACCATAGATAGACTTGCTTGTACAAGCTTCACTATCCAGAAGAGGAGGGGGGCAGAGGTCACGTGACAATATCAATGTTGTTTGTGTGTGGCAAGTAATGGTTGTCAGACTAGAAGCCAGTGCTGCATAGGGCAATACAATGTGGGAGCTTCTTTCAAGCTCATAGCCATAAAAATTGCTGGAACATTCCCAGTGTCCGACAGGAACAACAAATATCTACTTCACCAAGTTGCCAGAGGTGTACACCATACTTAACCAGGAGGTGAAGAAGTGTTCTGTCGCTTCAAAGTGCTGCTGGAACTACACAGTAATCATGGTACAAACTTCGAGTCAAACCTGATGAGAGGTGCTAGAGCAACTTGTAGTATGCAAGACGTGCACAATGCCTCTCCACCCACAGAGAGCATGTCAAGCAATGTATCAGGACACTTGAATACCTGAGGAAGGTTGTGACAAACCACCAGAGGGATTGGAATGCCAGGTGCCACTTTTCCTATTAGTCTACCGCTTATTCGCTCATGATACCACCGGGATGATGCCAGCAGGGAACTGCGCTTTCTTACATCCTGATGTTGGGAGGCTCCCTGGGGCAGAGCAGCCAGCAGTGAAACCTGCTGTGAAACAGTGAAATGTGAAACCTCGTGGATCACGTGCACAATGCATACAAGATAGCCTGTCAACACATCCTGGTAGCAAGCGACCAAAAGACCCTTGTGAACAGCAAAGGTTTCCAGCAGGGGGGTCTGATGTGACATCGCCCTAACAGGACAAAGAGCCTTGTCAAGCGCTGTATCGCGTGGTAAAGAGGATCAATAATGCAGTTAACCACCTCCAGAAACTGCTCCAAGTGCACTCTTATTGCTTGGTCCTCTATGACAGTATTGGTCAGAACAACCAGTGTTGAGGAGAGGGCAGATGAAGATCTATCCATGTTCACAATTCTTGGTGTTTTAATAGTTTTGGTTCTGGATTAATATCGTAATTTTCCTTCCAAATGGAAGCAAATGAAGAATTGTCAACATGTGTGCAGATCTTCATTTGGAAGAACAAGGATAGAGTATTCTTGCCCGCCTTGGTAGCGTAGATGGTAGTGTGTCTGCCTCATGTTCAAGGGGTTCCGAGTTCGAATCTTGGTCAGGGTGAGTTACCTGGATAAGGGGTATGTATATATATATATATATAGAGAGAGAGAGAGAGAGAGAGAGAGAGAGAGTATTCAATTTTATATGCCACAGAACGATCCATTATACTGCCAGAGCAGTTTATGGAAGGACCAGCATCTAGAAATAAGTTCAGTTGATAATGGAGGAAAATAATGTGAAGCATGTTCCAGGAAATGTAAAAAGTGAGTGTTATTAAACAACACATTTTCTTACTTAATTGTTGGCAATTAATCATTTCTCCACACTAGCTGTATATAGGCGAAGATTTTTGATAGAGTCAACATGAAAAATTCAATACCATTGCCGCGATTTGAACCACAGATCTCCTGGTTTCCGTCCAGTCGCTCTAACCCATTGAGCTACCATGGCCAACGTGCCGTCATGACATTAAATTCTGCATTTGACTCGTATATTTCTCCGGTAGACCACTAGGGGCTCTCGCATTCGAGATACACCGTTTGTGGCTACTTACGATCGTAAGTACTTAAGTCCCAGGCTTCATTATTTTAGTTAATTGATGGAAATTAATCATTTCTTCACACTAGCCGTATATAGGCTAAGGCTTTTGATAGTCAACATGAAAAATGTAATGCCAATGAGTCAAATGGAGAATTTAATGTCAGGATGGCACGTTGGCCATGGTAGCTCAAAGGGTAAGAGCGACTGGACGGAAACCAGGAGATCCATGGTTCAAATCGCAGCCATGGCATTGAATTTTTCATGTTGACTATCTAACACATTTTCTATTTTAATGTAATTCCAATAACACTGTCATCAACTTCTAGATTTATTGATACTAACATTTGAATTTAATGGATGGTATAAAGACTAAAATTGAGTCATACCTTTTAAAACCTGTATCTTCACTCACGTCCTTTTACAAAATCAGGAACGTTTTCGAAACCGCTGCAGTTTCATCCTCAGCTGATTAGCAACTCATCACAGTTGGTTGTTGTCTGGATCTCTTGTAATTGGCTCCCTCTCTCGGAAGATTCTTTACATAAGTTCAGTACATGGCACATCAAAATTTAGAATATGTGGAATGTTTTTAATAATAAAAATTGTTTTCTCATGTTGTAATTTCAGGTTTTGTTGACAATGGTTCTAGTAGTTTGATCTCCTCTCCGATGTGGTGGTTATCATTCCAGAAATGAAAAGCAACTGCGATTTTTCTGTTTGTTTATATTTTATGTTCCTATGGTGTTCTGTTAATCTAGTTCTTAAATTTCTCTTTGTCAAACCAATATAAAATTTGTCACAGTCTTCACAATTTATCCTATATATGCCTGATTTTTGTTCTGGTGGGAACGTGTTTTTTAAGAGATTATTTAAAAATTTCTTGAGTGAGAATTTGTTTTGTGGTGGCATCAAACTAGCACATATTCTACATTCAAACATTCCACACATTCTAAATTTTGATATGCCATCAGTGAGTGGTCTACTGAAGTTATGTAAAGAATCTTCTGAGAGAGGGAGCCAATTACAAGAGATCCAGACAACAACCTGAGACTGTAGTGAGACTGTAACAGTCTCGAAAACGTTCCTGATTTTGTAAAAGGACGTGAGTGAAGCTACAAGTTTTAAAAGATGTGACTCATTTTAGTCTTTATACATGAAATTAGCTTCACTGTTAACAACGCTTATATTTATAACTATTCAAATTAATGGATGGCATTTGTCTGTTTTGTCTCTGAGTTTTTTAAATATATTAACGTCCTGTAACATTGTCATATCCGATGATAAATGAAATGTGTGAATTGATACTCAGATGAGCCCAGGGTCCATAGAGCTTAGAGTTACTTGACATTCATCTTTCAGGATAAGGGAACACCCTGGGGAAAACCTTATTCAGGTAATTCACCCTCTTTGTCTAGAGAGGGTGGCACTGCCCATCTTTCCCTGGCTTTCCAAGTCAAAAAAACGTGTGATTTTATTATAATATACCTTTTAATGTGAGCTTAACTTGTTAATTAAGAGATTCCTTTTTATTTTCCTCTCAAGACAATCTAGAACTTTAAATTTGAGAATATTAATGCATGCACTGTTTTTTCTGGTTAGTCTGCATAGCTTGTATCGGACCCAGTTTGCTTTAAAAATTGCTTATTATGTAAGGTGCATTCAAAAATAAACGAGCCAGAGACATAATTACAGAAACCAGTGCCTGCATGTTAGAATTATTGGCCCTGGTTGTTGAGACCCTTGTCCCACTGTGACACAAGGCAGTGAATGGCTGTCTCATAAAAGGCCTGGGGTTGCGATGTGAGCCAGTTCCACACGAACAGCTGGACGTTGTCCGAGGCGAATTGTTTGTCCCTCAGAGGCTTTTTAAGGGGACCAAGACAGGAAAAGAGGTCTGCACTGTATGGAGGGTAGCCTAGAACCTCCCATTTGAATTTGTGCCAGAGTGTCACAACTGTTGGCGGTATGAGGCTTTGCATTGTCGTGGAGCCGAATGACCCCATGGGTGAGATTACCTGGTCGTTTTGTTTTGATCGCTTGGGGAAGGTTGGTCAAAGATTGCGAGTAATGCTGGGCATTCACTGTTGACCCATCCTGGAGGAAGTGTATCAGAAGGGGCCATCTTGGTCAAAGAAGGTCAGTATAACCTATCATGCACTTTGGATAGCTTTTTTTTTTTTTTTTTTTTTTTTTTTTTTGGTGGTGGTGGTGGTGGTGGTGGTGGTGGTGGTGGTGGTGGTGGTGGTGGTGGTGGTGGTGGTGGTGGTGGTGGTGGTGGTAACCCTGGATGCTTCCACTGGAGACTTTGTCGTTTTGATTCTGGTTCGAAGTGATGACCCCATGACTCATCTCCAGCCACCACTTGTGCCACACACTTTGCGCAAGGGCAGTCGTTCCTTCATGATAGTGTGAACACTTCCAACGCTCAATCTGACCTTGACGGCTATGGCTTTCACTGTCACGGGTCCTGAACAAAACCTCTTTGCTCTTCTTTTGATGCCTCCATTTCACTGTTTGCAATGCGACTGGCAGCATTAGACAATTGATGCATGCTGCTGCTAGCTTTGTATAGTCACGTGACGGGCTGTGAACTTCCACGCTCTGGTCAGAACAACACTTCATTACACATGCCACGATATTACCATCCTGTCACTGGTTTGCACATACCAGACTCTGGCTCGTTTCTTTTTGAACGCCTCTTATAATAGCTAGTATTCTACCCCATTAATGTCAAGGTTGTGTCATTTTTGATGCAGATGCCTGGTACGTATCTTAGAAACCTTCAACTTACAGTAACTTCTTGCACAGTGTGTTGTATGATTGTTTCAGTTTGGACGGTTGGAAACCTGTAAAAAGTGTCAACATATCCAGCCCTACATTATTCCGTGGAACACTTGAAGTTGATACTCCGTGTGACACATTTTTGGACATGAGGCACTGGGGCAGAGGAGCTGTCTTTGTGAATGGGTTCAATTTGGGGCGCTACTTTAGTGCAGGTCCACCTCGCACTTTATATCTGCCAGCTCCATTGTTGACAAAGGGAACAAATGAGGTATTTGTGCAGGTTCATCAATTAATGTTTAATATACTAAGATAATGTTAAAAACTAGTGACGGGACAGTACCATTATTTCTCAATACCTTACTGATTTTTAAGCATGGATACTTAATACACACTTTATGAAAAGCTATAAAGGTAATACCTTATTCATTAGTTTTCAGGGTGTAAACTCATGTATCCAATTCCTCTTAGTAAGGACTATGATACAATGAAACACAAAATTAATATAATGTTGAGTCGAACTAGTACTCAATGCTCCACGTATTGCTAATATTTACCTAGAACGCATTTCATTAGGGCCTTCCTAACATCCTCTGAATCCTGACCAGAATATCATAGAGGAATACGTTCACTTAACAAATATCTACATTGAACAGTCCTTTTTTACATTCAGTGACAAATTTTTCATCAGGACTGTGAAAGGGTTGAGCCAGACTGAAAAGTTCAATGTCATAGCTGTGGTTTGAACCACGGATCTTCTGGTCTCCGTCCAGCTGCTCTAAACCATTGAGCTACTATGGCCAACGTACCAACATGACATTAAATTCTCCAACTGACTCGTGCTTTTCCTGGTAAACCACTTAGGAGTTCTCATAAACACATGAGACAACTACCTTAATGGCGACTTACTATACTATGTGACTGAAAAATTCATTACCATAGCTGGGATTTGAAAGTTGTTGGTAGTTGAAGGTAGTTGTCTCATGTGTTTATGAGAACTCCTAGTGGTTTACCGGGAAAAACACGAGTCAGTTGGAGAATTTAATGTCATGTTGGCCATAGTAGCTCAATGGTTTAGAGTGGCTGGACGGAAACCAGAAGATCTGTGGTTCAAATCCCAGCTATGGCATTGAATTTTTCAGTCTGGCTCCAGCATCATAGTGTGTCCTACACACGACTAGTGTGAAAGAACAATTAATTTCCAAAAATCAGGACTGTCTTTGGGCAACCCATTGTTCCCATTTCTGGCAGACCTTTTCATAAGCTTTTTGGAAACCGATATCACAAAGGCATTTCCACTAATTTTCAAACATTGGTATAAATATGTGGATGACATTTGGGCAATAGTAAATGAGAAACAAGTGGATGATGCATTAAAACTACTTAATTTACAAATTCCTGCAATAAAATTTTCTGTAGAAAACCAGACAGACAATCAAATCCCTTTCTTAGATTTGAAACTAATCAGAAAATATACAAAACTTGAATTTGGCATTCATAGGAAAGAAGGAGAAAAGAAAAAGAAAAAAGAAACAGAAAATTTCATAAAATCAGATGGATATAACACAAACATGCTGTTATCAACAGTTTAACTTACCGGCTGGTCAATGTATCCTTAAACAAGATGGAATATTATTAATTTATAGATTAGTCGTATTTATTACACATCTGCTTCACTTACTTAAGATGGAATATATCAAAGAGTACAATGGATTCAGTGCTGAATTGGTCAAAAAGAAAATTGATAAATTCAAAAGACAACAAAGATGCAGACAAGTAACTACTCTTTCCCCAATCAGCAATTAAACTTCATACAGAAAATTTACATATCATCCCAGAGCTACACACCTTTTCCAAAAAGTCTTCAAAGAGCACAACATTACTTTGGCCCCACAGAACAAATTTAGTGTAAAACACCTTTTGAAATCACATGATACAAAGGAGATACCCACAGACAAAAAATCAGGTGTGTACTGGATAAACTGCAAAGGCTGACGACTTTTACATTGGAAAAACTAAAAGGAATTTGAACATTAGACTTAAAGAGTATTTTGGGAACATCAGGAACAAAGAAATAGATAAATTGGCGGTAGCGTACTATTTTTGGGAGGAGAATCCTGATATAGAACGAGAAATCCACTTATTAAAAAGTATTCTGGGTCCAACTGCATTAACCACGTGGGAAAAAAATGTTCATAAAGAAATATGAAAGAAAACTGTTCAATTTCGACACTATCTTTGAAGAAAACCCAAACTTCAAGTTCATCAAGATACCAACAGAGACACCCCTATCTCCTCCAAGTAGTTCACCAATCCAACATCCATTAATCGACATAAGCTGATGATGTTAGGAAGACTAACAAAATGCATTCTAGGCAAACACTAGCAATAAATGGAGCATTGAGTACTAGTTTGACTCAAAATTATATCATGTATCGAATTTTATTTTTAGATGCCCTGGCATCATGTTCTAATAGCAGCAGGAAACTAGTACATTTTTACAAAAGTGAATTGAGAATATATTGACACATTGCTTCACTCACACTGTTTATTCACAGGACATGTTTCAAGAGCTCTTGCTCCTATCCTCAGCTGATACTCGATTAGTGCAAGTTGTAGTGGTTTCCTCTTTCTCCATTTTGTCAATAGATGGCGTGATGTACTTGTCAAAGATGTCCGGTGGTGGAGTTTCAAAATTCATGACTCCTTGACGATTTTTGTTAATGAAGATTTTTTCCCATACAGAAAGGTCTATGGGGTGATTAAACGTATTTTATTAGAGATGTTTCTAAATTGATGTCATGTCTAGTATTCAAAAAATGAAAAGCCACTGCTGATTTTTCTGTTTCACCATTTTTAATGTTTCTCATATGTTCTTTAGTTCTGATGTTAATATTTCTTTTTGTTTTTCCTATATAAATTTTAGGGCAAGTTTCACATTTGATCTCATAGATTCCTGGTTTTTCTTTGGTAGTGATTGAATTTTTGGGAGGGCCTTTTAACAAATTTGTGATGTTAAACCTATTTTGAGGTGCAAGAGTTATGTTGTGTTTTGAGAAGATTTTTTGGAATTTGTTATAGGCTGATGGGTGGAAGGTGAATTTTTTAAAAAGTTTTTTCTCTTTTTCTCCTGTAGGTTCTAGGGTGGTGGTTTCTTTTATTTTCTTAGCTTTGTTGAGTCTGATAACTGTTTTGTCTACTAAATTTGGGTTGAAACCGTTGGATATAGCTACTTTTTTTATGTGTAGGTATTCTTCTTGATAATCTTCTCTGTTTAGTGGAAAGTTGATCATCCGAAAGATTAAACTGTTGAAAATGGCATGTTGGTGTTGTTTTGGGTTGAATCTGTTGTTCTTAATGTAATTATCTGTGTGTGTCGGTTTCCTGTAAATACCAAAAGTGAGTTTGTTGTTCATTTTTTTGATCTTGATGTCCAAAAAAGGGAGCACACCATCCTCTTCTGTTTCCAATGTAAATTTTATAGCTGGATTTTGTATATTCAAAAGTTTAAGACCATCTTGTATGAGTTTTTTAGGTACTATTGCAAAAATGTCGTCAACATAGCGATACCACACTTTGAAATAATTTGGAAAAGCTTTTGTGATATGTGTTTCAAAAGCACTCATGAATAAATCTGCCAAGAAGGGAGACAATGGGTTGCCCATAGCTAGGCCTGTTTTTTGTTTATAGATCTGTCCATTAAAGCTGAAAAAATTTTGATTGATACAAATTTCTGTAAGTTGTGAAAGTTCTTCTATTTCTTCAGGTGTTATTCGTCAACACCTGAAGAAATAGAAGAACTTTCACAACTTACAGAAATTTGTATCAATCAAAATTTTTTCAGCTTTAATGGACAGATCTATAAACAAAAAACAGGCCTAGCTATGGGCAACCCATTGTCTCCCTTCTTGGCAGATTTATTCATGAGTGCTTTTGAAACACATATCACAAAAGCTTTTCCAAATTATTTCAAAGTGTGGTATCGCTATGTTGACGACATTTTTGCAATAGTACCTAAAAAACTCATACAAGATGGTCTTAAACTTTTGAATATACAAAATCCAGCTATAAAATTTACATTGGAAACAGAAGAGGATGGTGTGCTCCCTTTTTTGGACATCAAGATCAAAAAAATGAACAACAAACTCACTTTTGGTATTTACAGGAAACCGACACACACAGATAATTACATTAAGAACAACAGTTTCAACCCAAAACAACACCAACATGCCATTTTCAACAGTTTAATCTTTCGGATGATCAACTTTCCACTAAACAGAGAAGATTATCAAGAAGAATACCTACACATAAAAAAAGTAGCTATATCCAACGGTTTCAACCCAAATTTAGTAGACAAAACAGTTATCAGACTCAACAAAGCTAAGAAAATAAAAGAAACCACCACCCTAGAACCTACAGGAGAAAAAGAGAAAAAACTTTTTAAAAAATACACCTTCCACCCATCAGCCTATAACAAATTCCAAAAAATCTTCTCAAAACACAACATAACTCTTGCACCTCAAAATAGGTTTAACATCAGAAATTTGTTAAAAGGCCCTCCCAAAAATTCAATCACTACCAAAGAAAAACCAGGAATCTATGAGATCAAATGTGAAACTTGCCCTAAAATTTATATAGGAAAAACAAAAAGAAATATTAACATCAGAACTAAAGAACATATGAGAAACATTAAAAATGGTGAAACAGAAAAATCAGCAGTGGCTTTTCATTTTTTGAATACTAGACATGACATCAATTTAGAAACATCTCTAATAAAATACGTTAATCACCCCATAGACCTTTCCGTATGGGAAAAAATCTTCATTAACAAAAATCGTCATAGAGTCATGAATTTTGAAACTCCACCACCGGACATCTTTGACAAGTACATCACGCCATCTATTGACAATACGGAGAAAGAAGAAACCACTACAACTTGCACTAATCGAGTATCAGCTGAGGATAGGAGCAAGAGCTCTTGAAACATGTCCTGTGAATAAACAGTGTGAGTGAAGCAATGTGTCAATATATTCTCGATTCACTTTTGTACTAATTTGTGCTTCACTGTCCCTACGCTTCTTTCAAGTTTATACTTTAGTACATTTTTGTTTTTCAGGTAAATTGATGGAAATAATCATTTTCTTCCACACTAGCCATATGTAGGCTAACATTTGAATGAATAGAGCCAGACTGAAAAATTGAATGCCATAGCCAGGATTTGCACCATGGATCTCCCGCTCTCCGTGTAGTTGCTCTAACCATCTGAGCTACTGTGGCCAACGTGCCGACCTGACATTAAATTCTCTAACTGACTCATATGTTTCCTATGCAACCACATGGAGAGCGGGAGATCTGTTGTTCAAAACCCGCCTATGGCATTGAATTTTTAAGTTTGGCTCTATTCATTCAAACTAGTACATTGTTTGTAAAAACTATTTGTAGTCAGTTTATTGACAATCATCATTTTTTATATTATCGAGGGACTATTTTCAAAGGCCATTGCCTCCATTTTCTACCTCTCCAACTCATATAGTTTGAGAGAGGTTGAAAATGGAGGCAATGGCCTTTGAAACTAGTCCCTCGATAATAAAAAAAGTAAGTGACGAGTGTCAATAAACCGACTAAAAATAATTTTTATGATTAATTTTGACGTCACTGTTACTAAATTCTTCCAAACAGAAATAGTAAATTGTTTGTTCAATAGAGGTTCTGTAAATTCACCCGGTATCGAATGTAATATACTTCTTCAAATGCATTGTATTGTGTGTCTTATCACAGCATGAAAATATTTTTCTGCATTTTACAGTTCATATTACTCTGTTATTAATTCTGTCTACTTCTAAATCATCCCAATTTTTTATTTGGTATAACTGTTTATTTGTAAAAAAAATAATTATGTAAATTAGTTATATGGAAACAAAAGGATGTACAAGAGAAGATAGAGTCAGAAATGAAAATATAAGAAATGAATTACAAGTGGAAGCTATCACCTCAAGAATGTATAGGTACAGAAGAAGATGGTTTGAACATGTTGAAAGAATGGATGATAAAAGACTGCCAAAAGTAGTTTTCCAATATAGTCCTAAAGGAAAGAGGGATGTAGGGAGGCCGAGGAAAAGATGGAAGGAGACACTGTGAAGACGGAACAGGCGAGAAGAAGAAGAAGTTATATGGCACACCTGTAAGGTATAGTCTTGACCGGAGCTTGATTTGCAGAATATAAACACAGATGGAAGGAAAGAACAAATACGTCATTGTGCTATATTATCTGTTGTTGTTGTTGACTAATGGCACTGGGGATTAGTTGATCTGCATAATTTTCCTCCTGGCTTCCCAATATAAAGTCTGTAGGTAATCACTTTTAAGTTCTTTATATTTGTCCAAATGATGTTTGTTCATGATGACATCCTCTTTGCAGATAGTGCACTTGGGTGTAAGTATGCAGTGTATTTTGTAAAGGTGTTCTGCGAGGCAATTATGGCCAGTTTCCATTCTAAATAGGGCCACTGCCGTTTTCATTGTCATTTTTTGTATGTTAACTTTAACAGGCATATACTAATTATACAAATATAAATATTTGTTACTAAATCTCCACTTATCTGAAGAAATTGATGTTAATACTTCTTTCTTCACTCTAATGAAGATCGATTTCGAAGGCAAATCGCATTCGTCCTCAGTTCATCAGAAACAAAGTCTGTTGTCAAGGAAATCTCGGTTACCATGTATTTTTTTTTTTTTTCTTTTGTTATGTTATGTTTTCAACATTACCAACATCTGAAGACGAAACAAACCTAAAAACAGAATCAACTGCTGGTATGTCAAAATTCATTACGCCATGTTTATTTTTTAAAATAAATATCTTTCCCCAAACTATTAAATATATGGGACCATTTAATTGTTTTAATAATTTAACTTTGGGATATATTTCATGGTTAAATGACCAAAAATGAACTGCTACAGCCGATTTATCAGTTTGTTTATATTTAATGTTACGAAAATGTTCTTTCTTTCTGAAAAGTATTAACATCAACTTCTTAAGATAAGTGGAGATTTAGCAACAAACATTTATATTTGTGTACTATTTATTGCTTCACTGTAACTAGCTTCATTTTCTACGTAATAAGGCATATACTAAATTATAGATGAATTGTATTTTTTACACATCAGCTTCACTTATGTACCTATTATTGGGGACATGTTTCGCAAACTATTGTTTGCATCATCAGCTCTGCTGTGACTAAAGCTTGATTCAGTGGTGTGGGTAGTTCTGGAGTTGCTGCTGCCATCTGTTGATTTTGTGATGAATTTAAATGTGGGGTTGTCTTCTGGCAGGATTTCAAAGTTCATTAGTTGTTTTTTATGCTTTTCTATGTATATTTTCTCCCAGATGTTTTTGTACATATTTTAGTAATTTGGTGCTATCTTCAATCTTATGATTTTCAGACCAGAAATGAGCTGCTATTGCAGACTCTAATGTAAATGACACTTAACAAAATCATCTACTTCCTGTAAAACGTGAAATGGCTTTTTCTCTTTCTTTTTTGGTGTGTTTATATTTCCTATTTGTTTCACTTCTGTTCTTGCATTGGAGACACTGTTTACAGATACACAATTTGATTGCATCTTTCACAGCCAGGATGTTGTAATTTTGGAAGGAAAAGTTAAACTTATTTAATACAATAAAACTATAAATAGAAGTATTTATAAACAGTGGAGCTTCATCAATCAAAAACACTTTTTAAACCAATTCTCGAACTGCAAAAACACTTCAGCTCCACTTACTTTTTAAATTAGGACATGTTTCAAGGACACCGCGTCCCCATCCTCAGCTGATGTTCTACTAGTTCTTCAGGTGACCGCCTCCCTCTCCTAGCGCTGTTCAATGAGTTGAATGACGTCATCTACTATTGGAATTTCGAAGTTCATTGCTCTCTTTTTGTTCTTCAAAATGTGTATATTTCCCCAAACTGTTAATTCCCAATACTTTTTTGCCGGTACCAAAAGTTTTATGTCTTTGGAAATGTTGTGATTTTTTGACCAGAAGTGATGGGCTATGGCCGATTTATCTGTCTGTTTGTATTTAATACATCGCATGTGTTCTTTCATCCTTGTTTCTAGGTTTCTCTTTGTTTTTCCGATATAAATTTCGTGGCAATCCTCACATCTTACGCTATTAGCCATGGGCAACCCCATCTCACCGTTATTAGCGGATTTGTATATGAGTTATTTGGAAACATGGGTGACAGCAGTCACATATTTTTAAAGTGTGGTTCCATAATACCAAAGAAGTTAGCACAGGATGTGCTAAAATTATTGAACCTGCAAGACCAATCCATAAAGTTCACCATTGAAACAGAACAAGATGGATGGTTACCGTTTTTGGATTTAAAAATTGTAAAAAAAAAGGAGACAGATTAGAGTTTGGCATATATAGAAAATCAACACATGTGGATAACTACATTAAAAACAACAACTCCAACCCAAAAGAACACCAATATGCAGTATTTCACAGTTTAATCCATAGGCTAGTGAACATCCCATTGACTATAGAAGAATATACCAAAGAAGTAGATCACATTAATTATGTTGCAATTGTGAATGGCTTTGATCCAAAATTTATTAAAAAAATGATAAACAAGCATAAAAGATGGAAAACCATCAAGGACGTTAGCACTTTAAAAGCTGGCGACCCAAAGAATGTATATTGCAAATTTACGTATCACCCTAAGGCATTTAATAAATTCAAAAACATTTTCCGTCAATTTCAGATACAACTAGTACCACACAACAAATATAACATGAGAAACATGCTGAATCACCCGCTAAAAAACACAAGTCCAACCAACAAACTATCCGGAATTTATAGAGTAAGATGTGAGGATTGCCACGAAATTTATATCGGAAAAACAAAGAGAAACCTAGAAACAAGGATGAAAGAACACATGCGATGTATTAAATACAAACAGACAGATAAATCGGCTATAGCCCAATCACTTCTGGTCAAAAAATCACAACATTTCCAAAGACATAAAACTTTTGGTACCGGCAAAAAAGTATTGGGAATTAACAGTTTGAGAAAATATACACATTTTGAAGAACAAAAAGAGAGCAATGAACTTCGTCATTCAACTCATTGAACAGCGCCAGGAGAGGGAGGCGGTCACCTGAAGAACCAGTAGAACATCAGCTGAGGATGGGGACGCGGTGTCCTTGAAACATGTCGTAATTTAAAAAGTAAGTGGAGCTTAAGTGATTTTACAGTTCAAGAATTGGTTTAAAAAGTGTTTTTGATTTAGTACAATTACATTTTAACCACTTGTCACTTATATTTTCTTGTACTCTACTCTGACAATTTGGCATGCTGTTGACATCTGGACCCATTCAAAGTCCAGATCAGCTATATGAGGTGCATTAAGGTTATAAAACCTCCTCCCTCCCGGACTGGGACCAGATAGGAACTTCTGGTTTTCTTTTAAAAATACACGTGGACTCTTTGTGAGTGTGTGACAGAGATGGCAGCACTGTACAATGCATAGAACTCTAGTGGCAGCAACGAGAGTTAGGACTGTTTTTGATACTTAAAATGGCGACGTTTTCATTGCAAGAACAGCGTGTAATAAATGTTCCATTCATGCCGTCATCACATGAGAACATTGCCTGACAATTTGCCACGCGTACAGCCTTGTGATCATCTGTCAGCATTCGTGGCACCCACCTGGAAGACACTTTTTGCATTTTCAGATCTTCATGCAGGATTGTGCACACAGATCCCACGGAAATGCCAATTTTGGAGGCGATGTCTGCAACGCTCAATTGGCAATCGTCCAAAACAACATTCTCCACTCACTGGATCATGTCGTCAGACCGGCTGGTGCCAGGCCGTGACTGTCTTGTCACGCGATGTTCTGTCTTCATTGAACTGTCGCATCCAGGAACGCACATTAGACACATCCATGGTACCATCACCACATGCCTCACTCAACTGACGATGAATTTCAATAGGTATCACACCACGAAAATGGAGAAAACGAATGATTACATGCTGTTCTTGTAATGAAAATGTCACCATTTTAAGTATCAAAAACAGTCCTAACTCTCGTTGCTGCCACTAGAGTTCTATGCACTATACTGTGCTGCCATCTGTCTCATGAATTCACAAAGAGTCCACGTGTATTTAAAAAAAAAAAGTGTTATAACTTGAACGCACCTCGTTCTGATGTAAACAGATTCTGTCCAAGATGTCTTAACACTATTTTTGTTACTTCTTTGTTTACAGATCTTAGTTTTTGAGCTTTTCACACCAAAGGATGAGATAATCTTCTCAGAAAAGCCAATACTTGGAGAATCAAAAGTGGTTGGCTGATACACCATGCCATTGTGGAACAGTGCCTTATTCCATTCAAAAGACTGAGCATACTGGGTGATACACAACTGAAGGAGTCAATTTGTTTCATCTTTTTGTTCTTAATTGTGTAATATTATAACAGTGAATGTGTGAGAAAGTTTGTTGATGGAGCTAGAACAAAATCAAATTATTTGTTTGGCTGTTACATTTTTTGTATTGAAAATATGTTAATATTATTATTGGGATCTGGATTTATATGTAAATGTGTTTTTCCTTAACATGTACATTCCTAAAATAAACAATTTAATGTCATGTTGGCACGTTGGCCATAGTAGCTCAATGGTTTAAAGCAGCTGGATGGAGACCAGAAGATCCGTGGTTCAAATCCCGACTACGGCATTGAATTGTTCAGTCTGACTATCTTTCCAAACCTGATCTATGTTCATTACGAGGGTCCTTCAATAAATAACCGAACTAATTTTTTAATTAACACATAATGGCTTTATTTCACTAACATTTACCTGCATACTTTCGAAGTATTCTCCCTCTGATGAAATACAATTATTCCAACGATTTACCCATTGTTCGAAACACTCATTGAACCCATTTTTGGACAATCTGTTCGGGATACCCATAACATTGTTCAACTCCTTATCACTTTGAAAATGGCGACCACGAAGCTCCTGTTTCACTTTAGGGAAGCGGTGAAAATTTCATGGTGCAACATGCGGAGAATAAGGTGGATGAGACATGATCTCAATGCCCATTTCTGCAATAACATCTAGAGTTACAAGAGCTCGATGAGCAGGGGCATTATCCTGATGTAAGATCCATCCTCTCCTTGTGAGATCTGGTTGCTTTTCGGCGATATTTTTCTTCAGTGGCCCCTTCAGTACGTCACAATAGTAAGCAGCAGTTACTGTGCCTTGATTAGTTACAACATGATCATACAGAATGCCCTGTTTGTCAAAAAATATGTGCACTTTCCTGAACTTTTGCTTTCTTAGGCCTAGGGCTGGATGAATGTTTCCACTGTGAAGTCTACTGTTTTGTTAACGGGTTGTAATGGTGGAACCAACTCTCGTCACAAGTGATGACCCTATTCAGAAAGTTTGGCTCCCGTCGTAACCTTCCGAGCCATTCTTGACACGTCATGATGCGTTGAGCCTTCTGTTCATCCTCCAGCACGTGTGGTACCCATTTCTCTGCAACTTTTCGATAGCCAAGATCATTGCGAATTATGTTGTCTACAGTTCCAACAGACAAATGCATTATGTCTGAAACTTTCGAAATTGTTATGTGATGATCTTCTCGCACAATTGTGTCAATTGTTATTTTTTAGATGAGTCGTATTTATTACACATCTGCTTCACTTTCGTACCTATTTTGAGGACATGTTTCGCAAATCATCGTTTGCATCTACGGCCGATGATTTGCGAAACATGTCCTCAAAATAGGTACGAAAGTGAAGCAGATGTGTAATAAATACGACTCATCTAAAAATTAATAATTTTTCGCTTCACTGTGGTGTTCCAATACAGTTAAATCTCGATATGTGTCAATTGTGTTAATTTTGACTTCCGTTTTTGCTGTTAAGGGTCTTTCAGGGTGTGGAGAATCTTGAAGGTCTTCATGACCCCCTTTGAAACATTTATACCACTCAAAGACTTGTGTTTTGTCTAAAGCTTGGCCCTTGTATGCTTGATGCACCATTTCAAAGGTTTCTGTAGGTTTTGTCTAACAGAACAAAACTTTATTGATGTGCTTTGCTGCAATTTCAGTTCCATGGTGGGTGCAGTAAACACGACCTCCCATATCGGGCTCTTACTCCCAACTGATTGACTCTGCATGACTGGCACTCACAGCACTGCTAGAGGAAGGATTCACCTTTCTACCACTAGCAGCCATGGTACTCCAGGGCCGTTTATTTAAATACAATTAAATTATTAATTTATAGATGAGTCTTATTTATTACACATCGGCTTCACTTACGTACCTATTTTGAGGACATGTTTTGCAAACGATGGTTTGCAAAACATGTTCCTAAAATAGGTACGTAAGTGAAGCCATTGTGTAATAAATACGACTCATCTATAAATTAATAATTATTTCGCTTCACTGTGGTGTACCAATACAGTTAAATCTTGATACAATTAAATTAGTTTGGTTATTTATTGAAGGACCCTCGTAAGCATATTTGCAAAATTTTATTTCCCATTAAAATACATATGTTGTAAAGAAAGATATGTGAATAAATATTTTCAATAATTTCTCTACAGACCTACACATATTTTAGCCTTTCCTTATTTTACGTACAACATAAAACTTTATCTCATAATTTTATGAGAGTCATAAGGAGACTTTCAATCTTTAAGTCTTTAATACGCACAATAAATAAACAAACATTATGCATCATGCCATGCAAAAGACAGTGATTAATATATAAAAATATAATAATTGGAACTTAAAAAACTTCACTTATAAGAAATGATGACCGTATTTCTTACAAATTGACTAGGATCGCGATGAACAAGTTTGTTGAGGGTTCGAGCTGATGTGAATGATTTATTCACGAAATCATTATCCTGGTCAATTTTTAAGAAATACAGTCATCATTTGTTATAAAATAAGTTAAGTTTTTTAAGTTACAAATTGTATACAGCAAATCTGAATCTGATCCCAGCCACTTAAAACAAGAATTACAGCACCTGAGACTCACTTTCCGTCAAAATGGCTAATCCAAATATGACGAAGCCTCGATCACCAGAGCTAGGAAAGGGAAACCTGTAATACAGCAAGCGTCAGATAAGCCTACCGCTACAGCCTGCATCCCGTTTACCAGCAATCTATCCCGCAGAATCAGCAGAATTCTCGCCAAATACAACATCAGGACCATCCACAAACCTCCGAAGATTAAACATCTGTTGAGACCAGTGAAAGACAAACTGGACTTCCAAGTTCCGGGAGTGTACCGCATTCCCTGTGAATGTGGGACACCTTATATAGGACAAACTTTAAGGACCATCACTACTAGAATAATCGAACTTGAACGGATAATTTGTTTAATGCAACCTGAGAAGTCTGGGTTGGCAGAGCATTGTTTTGATAATGACCATAGAGCCAATTTTTGTGAGACGACTTCTTTTAGTTTGGAGCTTACAAAGTTGGCAACTGATTGAGCATTAGATTTCTCCAACACCTTCAAAAAAATCAAATGCAAATTGCCATAATTCTTTTATCTAATTTTCCTACAGTTAATTTTGTTATACTTAGCCCCAGGGCATCTTCGGTTTCATCTATGGAAATCCAGATGTAGGTATCTCTTATTTCTGACCTTATTTCACTCAGCTTTGATTCATACACCATCTCAAGTTATATTTTTATAAGTGTCGATTTGGAGGGTATTCTTTCTGTGCAATAATTTTCTAAAAATGACTTAATTGTTGTATTTTGAAGTGCATTCCAAGGAATGTTGTCTGCAGCAACTGCTTTCCACATATCAAATAGAACTGGGATTTTATTTTTGAGGGCATGGGCTATGTAGGTAAGGTTTGCTTCTGAGAGTCTTTCTTTTTAGAATTTCCTTGAGGCATTGAAGTTTTCCCGTGTTGTACCAAGTAACTCCATTTCTTAGCAGAAACCTTAAATAGAAGAATATATTCATAAATATACTTTAATGTCAATAATCATATGTTAAAATAATTAAAATTTTAAATAAATAACCAATATAATTTACATAAAAAATTAGTATAAGTTAAAAAAAAAATGTATTTTACAAAATTAGTATTGTCTTGATCTTTTGTACTGCTGGACCCCCAGTATTGGACTTAAATTATGAAACAAATTTGAGATTATTTTTAGATAGAAGAAAAAGTCAAACGATATAATTAATCGCAGTAGTGAACATATATGGTTTCATGTTAATGAATATCACTGAAAATTACAGTCTACCCACCACAAGAAGGCAAACAGGGCATGAAGAGAGAGAAGAGCTTGAACTCTTTATCTGCTGGTAGTCGATCTGTTTGCTGTGAAATGAGTGTATGAGAGTACTTCATGCTGCCAGATCTAATTCTCGTTTCAGTAACTACAGTGATAGGTATTAAGTACAGTCTACCCAGCACAAGAAGGCAAACAGGGCATGAAGAGAGAGAGGAGCTTCAACTCTATCTGCTCTGGTAGTGGATCTGTTTACTACGAAATGAGTGTATGAGAGTACTTCATGCTGCCAGATCTAATTCTCATTTCAGTAACTGCAGTGATAGGTATTAAGTACAGTCTACCCAGCACAAGAAGGCAAACAGGGCATGAAGAGAGAGAGGAGCTCCAACTCTTTATCTGCTCTGGTAGTGGATCTGTTTACTACGAAATGAGTGTATGAGAGTACTTCATGCTGCCAGATCTAATTCTCGTTTCAGTAACTGCAGTGATAGGTATTAAGTACAGACTACCCAGCACAAGAAGGCAAACAGGGCATGAAGAGAGAGAGAGGAGCTTCAACTCTATCTGCTCTGGTAGTGGATCTGTTTACTACGAAATGAGTGTATGAGAGTACTTCATACTGCCAGATCTAATTCTCGTTTCAGTAACTGCAGTGATAGGTATTAAGTACAGACTACCCAGCACAAGAAGGCAAACAGGGCATGAAGAGAGAGAGGAGCTTCAACTCTATCTGCTCTGGTAGTGGATCTGTTTACTACGAAATGAGTGTATGAGAGTACTTCATACTGCCAGATCTAATTCTCGTTTCAGTAACTGTAGTGATAGGTATTAAGTACAGTCTACCCAGCACAAGAAGGCAAACAGGGCATGAAGAGAGAGAGGAGCTTCAACTCTTTATCTGCTCTGGTAGTGGATCTGTTTACTACGAAATGAGTGTATGAGAGTACTTCATACTGCCAGATCTAATTCTCGTTTCAGTAACTGCAGTGATAGGTATTAAGTACAGTCTACCCAGCACAAGAAGGCAAACAGGGCATGAAGAGAGAGAGGAGCTTGAACTGTTTATCTGCTCTGGTAGTGGATCTGTTTACTATGAAATGAGTATATGAAAGTAAATATGAGTCACCCATGCTGCCAGATCTAATTCTCATTTTAGTAACTGCAGTGATAGGTATTATGCATGGATGAGCTATGTGACAACACTGCGAACCTAGCATTTGTATCACATCTGAAAGGCCAGCATTAACATCATGCGGACGGTAAAAGATATTACATTACATATTCCTCTGCCTTGCCTTCTTATGTTGGGTGGACAGTACCTCTTTGTTGCAGACCTGACAGAAGTTTAATTTCTCATCTGTTTATCGAGATTTAACTGTATTGGAACACCACAGTGAAGCGAAATAATTATTAATTTTTAGATAAGTCGTATTTATTACACATTGGCTTCACTTTCGTACCTATTTTGAGGACATGTTTCGCAAATCATCGTTTGCATCTTCGGCTCTTATGCGACTAAAGCTTGATCCAGTGGTGTGGGTAATTCTGGGGTTGCTGCTGCCATCTGTTGATTTAGTGGTGAACTTAAATGTGGGATTCTCTTCTGGCGGGATTTCAAAGTTCATTAGTTGGTTTTTATGTTTTTCTATGTATATTCTCTCCCATATGACGAGTTCACTATGTTTTTGTACGCATTTTAGTAATTCTGTGCTATCTTCAATTTCATGATTTTCAGACCAGAAATGAGCTGCTATTGCGGACTTATCAATATTTTTGTATCTTAAGTGCCTGAAGTGTTCTTTCTTTCTAGTGCCTATGTTTCTTTTTGTCCTCCCTATGTAAATTTTTTCACAGTCTTTACACTTAATCTTGTAAATGTCTGACTTTTCCTCTGGTTTTATCTTATCAGTATTATTACTGTGAAGTAGGTTTTTAATGTTATATTGTATTTCTTGAATATTTTTGGAACTTTTTTGTGGCCCAGGGGTGGTAAGTAAATTTAGCAAATCTAATTTCTTGTTTTATTGGTGTGAGAGCTGTGATCTGTTTTAATCTCTTTTGAAGTTTGAATGATTTTAGTTTTTTATCTACAAGGTTTTTTCCATATCCATTTTTAATTGCAGTTTTTAAGATTTGATTGTATTCGTTTTGATATTCTTGCTGGCTGAGGGGTAGATTTACTAATCTGTGTGTGAGACTGTTGATGGTTGCATATTCTCATCTGTTGTTTAAGACTGAAATCCATGTTCTTATTAATGCACTTTTAGTAGACTTGTTCTTAGGCATCTTGCAGTACTAGCACAAAAATAACAAAACAAAAGGAAATATTGACATCAGAACTAAAAAACATATAAGAAACATTAAAAATGGAGAAACAGACAAATCAGCAGTGGCTTTTCATTTTTTGAATACTAGACATGACATCAACTTGGAAACATCTTTAATAAAATATGTTAATCACCCCATAGACCTTTCCATATGGGAAAAAATCTTCATTAACAAAAATCATCATAGAGTCATGAATTTTGAAACTCCACCACTGGGCATCTTTGACAAGTACATCACGCCATCTATTGACGATACAGAAAAAGAGGTTACCACTACAGTTTGCACCAGTCAAGTTCCAGCTGATGATAGGAGCAAGAGCTCTTGAAACATGTCCTGTGAAAAAACAGTGTGAGTGAAGCAATGTGTCAATATCTTCTCGATTCACTTTTGTACTAAGTTGTGCTGCACTATCTCTATGCTGCTTTTAATTTTATACTTTGAACAACACTTTGCCTTAGTTTCAAAACCTGTTTCTGAGAACCAGATGTGGGCCAGTTGTTGTTTGAATTATAATTTGAAATTTTATACCACTGCCCAAGTTTTGATCTCCCATGCGGCACCTTATTTCACTAATCACTTTATTTACTGTTGTGCTAAGCCTTTTAAAAATGACATCACGTCACATTTTAAGAAACAGAAATCAAATAAGTGTCCAATCAATGAAAAGTTTGTTGTTGAATAAATAATTATTTATTGTATATGACTGTAGTGAATAAATTGATTGGAAATTTTAAAATAAAGGCATTTATAGGCACCAAAAAGCAGAAATAGGCATTTATGTTGAAGTAGGTGCCTATAAGCACTAAAAGTTGGTTAATAACTTTTTAGATCAGTTAAATGTGTAGTTCTCTAAGAAGAATAGAATACTTTGTCACATTACACTTGGATAGTTGAGCAATGCTGTAAGTTGGTGACTTGTCAAGATTTAAGTTTAAACTTAAAAAAATAGAAACTAAGACTACAATTACACAAATACAACTATTTCCAACAAAAACTTCACTTATGTTATGAAAATTATGTAAATTTTTCTTATTAATTGATGAGATTGATTTCGTAAACATTCGTCTAAATCCTCAGTCATCAAAACACTCTTGTCGTCAATGATACTATAAGAGGAAACTATGTTTTTTTTTTTTTTTTTTTCAGTATTACCAAAATCTGAAAACGAAACAAACCTAAAAACAGAATCGACTGCCAGTATTTCAAAATTTTACACTATGTTTATTTTTTAAAATAAATATATTTTCCCAAACCATTAAATCTGTCAGGATTTATTTCAGGGTTAAATGGCCAAAAATGATCTGCTAATGATCTACAAATGATCTAATGTATTTCATGGCAATTCGACACAAGAAATTGATCTGACAAATCAGTTGATTCCGCTACAAACCAAAATGATGCCATCAACTATCCACCCAAATGTTTGAACTCGCTGGATTTGCCAGGATTACCACCTCACAATCTGCAATTAAAGGTCGGCTCAGTGATCATAATGTTACAAAATATCAACTGACCACGTCTTTGTAATGGCACACGGCTACCGGTGGAAAAATAACTGACCAACTTGATCGAAGCAACCATTCTAAAGGGATAAAGGAGAAGACTTTTGATACCATGCATTACAATGATTTCGTCTGACATAACATTTGAATTTAAATGACTGCAGTTTCCAGTGCGGCTTGCTTTCGCTATGATCGTAAATAAATTTCAGGTGCAGTCATTGTTTGTGGGATTAATCTTGAAAACCCATGTTTCCCTCATGGCTAATTGTATGTTGCCTGTTCCCATGTTGGAAAACCATTAATTCGTTTTACGTGCCAGGATATGAAGTAAATATCATGTACTTTAGGGGCAGTGTTGCCCTGAGGCAACATTAGTCTGTATTAAATTTAAAAATATGTTAGTGTGTTCTTTTTTTTTGTTATAATATTCTACTGGCCTTTGTCAGTTAAACTAGCAAAATTTTGAGTCTTTTCAATTGTAAATATTATATTATTTTTACAATTACATTGTAATATTTTTTTTATTTTATTAAAAGGCAAATGATACCCCTTCAACATCCAAGCATGCCACCACACCGATTATTTTACTTGGGCCCTCCCTGTCCTTTACCACAGGCACATTTGACTGCGGTTGCTGAGATTCGAACCCACGCTGTTTAGCTTTCAATGGGTTGCCAGCCCATTGCATATCGCTTGAACAACCACGGCTATTTTAATTGAATAGATTGAGGCACCGCAGGAAACCGTATGAGAACCGGTTTAGCAAGTATAGCAAGACAGGTATAAGCAGCAAAATCATTTGCCAAATAAAGGGTTAAAAATACATAAAAAATATGCTAACATTAGGCAAATGTATTGTTGATGTCATAGTAATTATTTGATAGTCAATAAACAAAGTGATCACTCTGAAATATAATATAAAATTATTTGTGGTTGGAATATGTTTATATTCAATTGTTTGTTTAAATTACATATTTGTGACTGTATATTATCTGTTCTGGCGACCATTAATGTAAACTAAAGATGTCATCACTATATGTACACTTTATAAGCGTCGCAATCACCAGAACCTGACAAAAGAATATAAGTTGGTGGGACTGCCACAGTGCAATGGCTTTTGACGACATTTGTCGTGTCAGCTAGTGTCAAATAAAAATACCAAAGTGAAATTGAGTGTTCATGAATGTTTGTATCAGTATGTGCTAAAGTTTAAAAACACTTTTAACACTGATGGGAAACTACTATTTTATAAATCCTTTCATGGAAGTGTTGAAAACAGTGTTGTTGTATAAATTAAATTAATTGGGAGTCGATTAATGACACAAAACAACACTTTTAAATTTTCCTGGAACCGGTTTCTGAGGCCTTCCCTCTATCTTCAGCCGGTCATTGACTTGTTCTCATTGGTGTAGCTGGCAATATTTTGTCATCGGTCTCCTCTGGTGGCAGTTCGAGGAACTTGCTGAACAAATCTTTCTGGGGGATGTCGAAATTGAATACTTTGTTCCTATTTTTTGAAATAAAGATTTGTTCCCATGTGGACAGTTCTTCTTTTCCTGTTGTATGTTTTAGTAATTTTGGTTCTGGATTTATGTTGTGGTTTTTTTTCCCAAAAATGTGTGGCAACTGCTGATTTTTCTAATTGTTTGTATTTTATGTTCCTAAATTGTTCCTTTGCTCTTGTTTCTAAATTTCTTTTGGTTTTTCCAATATAAATTTGACTACAGTCACAGCATTCAATTTGATATATACCAGATTTTTTCTTAGATGGAATGGCATCTTTGATGTTTGAGCAAATTAGGTTTTTTAAGGAGTAATGGTTCACTGGAGCTAGTTGAATGTTTTGTTTTTTGAAGACTTTTTTGAATTTATCAAAGGTAATTCTATTTTGTATTCCTCCGCTGCGAGAGGGATGCTGACCAGTCCGCGTGCTAAACTATTAAAGATTGCCTGTTTGTGGGATCTTGGATTGCAGCCACTAGCCCTTATGTAGTTGTCTGTCTGTGTTGGTTTTCTGTAAATGCCAAAGTTCATTCTATTTTTATTTCTGATTATTTTTAGATCTAAAAATGGTAAATACTCGTCTTTTTCAACTTCTACAGTGAACTTGATGCTTTTTTCTTGAATATTTAAAAGTTTTAGTGCATCACTGATGTGTTTTTTTGGCACTATGGCAAATATGTCATCTACATATCTTTGCCAGAGTTTGAACATCCATGGGAAACCTTTAGTGATCCTTATTTCTAGTGCACTCATGTACAGATCGGCCAGGAAGGGTGATAAGGGGTTGCCCATTGCTAAACCAGAAGTTTGATGGAAATATTTTGTTTGAAACTGGAAGAAATTCTGTTCTATGCATAATTTGTTAAGTTCGATGTAATCTGAAATTTTAAGTGATGACATTCCAAGTGATTTGAGCCATTTTTTATTCAATGTTGGGAGTTGTTTAACTGGTATGCTGGGAAACAGTGATTTAACGTCAAATGAGACTAGTGTATCCTCTTCATTTAGTTCAGTATCCTTAATGTGTTCTATAAGTTCAAACATCAAAGATGCCATTCCATCTAAGAGAAAATCTGGTATATATCAAATTGAATGCTGTGACTGTAGTCAAATTTATATTGGAAAAACCAAAAGAAATTTAGAAACAAGAGCAAAGGAACACTTTAGGAACATAAAATACAAACAATTAGAAAAATCAGCAGTTGCCACGCATTTTTGGGAAAAAAACCACAACATAAATCCAGAACCAAAATTACTAAAACATACAACAGGAAAAGAAGAACTGTCCACATGGGAACAAATCTTTATTTCAAAAAATAGGAACAAAGTATTCAATTTTGACATCCACCAGAAAGATTTGTTCAGCAAGTTCCTCGAACTGCCACCAGAGGAGACCGATGACAAAATATTGCCAGCTACACCAATGAGAACAAGTCAATGTCCGGCTGAAGATAGAGGGAATGCCTCAGAAACCGGTTCTGGGAAAATTTAAAAGTAAGTGTTGTTTTGTGTCATTAATCGACTCCCAATTAATTTAACTACTATTTTGCCAGCCTTGTACGACATCTGTTTGGAGATAGTGCAACATTTATCAGGAATGAAGCATAGTGGCAATTTCTTATAGGAGAATCAACATCATCCTCTTCTTTTGGCATACCAAAACATTCAGAAGTCATTCTGATTTGTGTAAAGCATTTATTTCAGCTGATATTCCCTTTATAAGATAAGCAATCCCAAGCTCAGAAAGCTTCTTACTAAATATGTAAGTATAAATCCACTGAATGAGTCAACATTATGGATAATTTATCTTTCAAATTGCTGTGAGAAAAAATGTGGGAGGTCAGTGCAATTAAGCTTTTCAAAATTTCAAGAACAAAATAGTTTTTATATCGAAATTTAACTGTATTGGAATACCACAGTGAAGTGAAACAAGTATTAGATTATAGTTGAGTCGTATTTATTACACATTAGCTTCACTTACGTACCCTAGCATCCGAATAGACAAACTTTTGATTCAACTTAAGAAATGGCTAACTTCTATTAACCTAGATGCCAATACAATAGAAGAATACTCAGCAATGACTGAAATAGGTATACAGCAAAATTATTTTGTGTTTGATCGAAAGTATTACAAATAAATTTCAGGACTAGCTATGGGTAGCCAGCTATCACCATTTTTGGCCAATTTACACATGAGCTTTTTCGAAACACATATAACTAAAGCCTTCCCTCATATTTTTAAAACATGGTACAGATGCTTAGACGACATCTTTGCAAAAGTACACTACAAACAGATAGATTATGCGTTCAAACTACTCAACCTTCAAGAACCCAGCATAAAATTCACAGTAGAAACTGAAGAGGACTGTACTCTACCTTTTTTGGACCTTAAAATCACAAATAACATGAAAAACTGGAATTTGGTATTCATAGAAAAGCAACACACACAGATAATTACATCAAAGCAAATAGTTTCAACCCAATTCCATACAAACATGCCACCATCAACAGTCTCACGGGGCCCAAATGACCTTGTTGTCGACGGGCCCTTAAACACCACATTCACTCACTCACTCAACAGTCTCACACACAGATTAGTAAATCTACCTCTCAGCCAGCAAGAATATCAAAACGAATACCATCAAATCTTAAAAACTGCAATTAAAATGGATATGGAAAAAGCCTTGTAGATAAAAAACTAAAATCATTTAAACTTCAAAACAGATTAAAACAGATCACAGCTCTTTCACCAATAAAACAAGAAATTAGATTTGCTAAATTTACCTACCACCCCTGGGTCACTAAAAACTTCCAAAATATATTCAAGAAGTACAATATAACATTGGCACCAAAAAACAATTACAACATCAAAAGCCTATCAACAGTAATAACACTGATAAGATAAAACCAGAAGAAAAGTCAGGCATTTACAAGATTAAGTGTAAAGACTGTGAAAAAATTTACATAGGGAGAACAAACAGAAACATAGGCACTAGAAAGAAAGAACACTTCAGGCACTTAGATACAAAAATATTGATAAGTCCGCAATAGCAGCTCATTTCTGATCTGAAAATCATGAAATTGAAGATAGCACAGAATTACTAAAATATGTACAAAAACATAGTGAACTCGTCATATGGGAGAGGATATACATAGAAAAACATAAAAACCAACTAATGAACTTCGAAATCCCGCCAGAAGAGAATCCCACATTTAAGTTCACCACTAAATCAACAGATGGCAGCAACAACTCCAGAATTACCCACACCACTGGATCAAGCTTTAGTCGCATTAGAGCCGACGATGCGAACAATGGTTCGCGAAACATGTCCTCAATATAGGTACGTCAGTCAAGCCGATGTGAAATAAATATGACTAATCTATAATCTAATAAAAAAGTTCTTGTTTCTTAAAATTCTCAGATCTGCTTGTTGTAGTAAAATTACTTTTTTCTAAGTAAATTCAACATATAATTTTTTAAATTTTAAATATATACCTGTAGCTGCAAAAAATTAACTCAGATGCTACCTATGAGCCCTTAATAGCAAACTAGTTTGATTTACTTCAAAATACCTTCAATGATCATAATAAACATATTCATTTTTGTATGATATGTAGGGAAGAACTCAAGCCCATATTCATCCCGACCTGCTACAAAAAAGTTTGTATGGTAGGACTCAAAATCCTAATAAATCTGTAAATTTTATATTGTCCAAATTACCAAAATCTAAATTTGTTTCTTTCAAGACCTTAGAATTTGATGTTTAAGAGGCAGTTTCTTGATTCAGTGAAGGAAACATGTTAAGTGTTGAAGGCACTACAGATTTGCAAGAAGGTGATGAAGCTGCGTAAAGATGAGATGTGTCGCCAATCTACAAAAACTGGCCGCATAAGAAGTACATTAAAAGGAGATTGGAAGGTCTTCATATGGTTTAGGAATGCAATAACAAAGTAGAAGACATGCATAATTTAAAACTGTTTGTAAATTAATTGTGCTTTCACACTAGCCGTGTGTAGGACGCACTATGAAAGGGTAGAGCCAGACTGAAAAATTCAATGCCATAGCCGGGATTTGAACTACGGATCTTCTGGTCTCCGTCCAGCCACTCTAACCACTGAGCTACTATGGCCAATATGACATTAAATTCTCCAACTGACTCGTGTATTCCCCGGTAAACCACTAGGAGTTCTAATAAACACATGAGACAACTACCTTAATGACGACTTACTATGCTGTAAGTACTTTAAGGCCTGGGGCTTTATAGTTCGGACCCCTATTAGATACAATTAATGGAAATTAATTGTTCTTTCACACTAGCCGTGTGTAGGATGCACTATGAAAGGGTAGAGCCAGACTGAAAAATTCAATTCCATAGCTGGGATTTGAACCATGGATCTTCTGGTTGCCGTCCAGGCGCCCTAACCCTCGAGCTACTATGGCCAACGTGCCGATATGACATTAAATTCTCCAACTGACCCTTGTTTTTCCCGGTAAACCACTTAGGAGTTCTCATAAACACATGAAACAACTACCTTAAAGGCGACTTACTATGCTGTAAGTACTTTAAGACCCGGGCTTTATAGTTCGGACCACTATTAGGTACAATTAATGGAAATTGTTTCTTCACACTAACCGTGTGTAGGATGCACTATGAAAGGGTAGAGCCAGACTGAAAAATTCAATTCCATAGCCGGGATTTGAACCACGGATCTTCTGGCCTCCGTCCAGCCGCTCTAACCCTTGAGCTACTATGGCCAACATGCCGCCATGACATTAAATTCTCCAACTGACCCGTGTTTTCCCGGTAAACCACCAGTCTGGTTCATTCTGTGACAAACATTGTAAAAAGTAGGCAAACAGTTTACCAAATTAGAAGTTTTTATATTCAGATCTCCAGGGAAACATCGGGCAGCTAAAAAACGTGCTACAAACTTAGACAATTTTCATAAGTGTGTTTTACATAGAACAATTTATGATTTATATGACAAGGGTGAATATCCGACTGCCAAAAAGCTGACCAATTTAATGAAGGGGGGAAATAGAATATACAGATTCTGTATCTTCTATGCATAATATTCTGAAATCTCTTTGGTTCAAATATAAGAGAACCAATGATAGTCGCAAATTTCTGCTTGAGAGAAGCGATATTGTTGCTGCATGACTAAAATTTCTACGCACAATGCATAACATTAGTATATGAGATTCATAGTGTAAAATGCTTCATAAATACACATTCATATATTACGTATTTATTAAGTATTTTAATGAGACCAAAATTAGTTTAAAGTCCATTACAGGCAGTATACAAATATGGCATCATTAGAGTAGAAACTGTATTCAAAAATCGTTGAAATGTCACTATTTTGTTGTTTTTGTCACTATTTTTGCTTATGAAGAAAAGATCTATCTTATGAATTTCTTATAGTGCCTTTAGTATCACAGAAACAATAAATAAGGTATGGAGCAAACAAAAATAGCCAAAAAAATGATCATGTGTGACAAAAAATCTTTATTTGCTTTCTAAGAACATGTGATGAAGATTTTAGAGGAACTGAATCAAAACTGCTTGGTGTGGAGCATTTTGAATGACAAAAAATGTTGAAAAAGTTATAACTGAGTAAATCAAATTTTAAAATCCAAAACACTTTCCTTTTCGGTTACATAACTTGAAGCAGACTAAAACCCTCTAGATGTGTAAGTTGGACCCTCCTGCCTCTTCCTTCTCTCTTCTGCAGCAGTTTCCTTCTGGATGTTTTAGAAGTTTCCTTCGCAGAAATTGCTGAATGAAGTAAGCGTAATTGGTCCTTCCCTTGGCTAATTTTTAGAGATGCTGGTGAAATGTTAGTGTCCATTATGTCTGACTGCAGCTTGGGTGAGGCAGAACAACCAATATTGAATTCACTGGTCGCTGATGTCACAGCAATCTCAAAATTTGCTGCAGCGATCTTCTTTTGACTGGCAGATAACCTGGATGGTCCTGGTTCATTTGCACATTCAGTGGCAGGTTCATACGCAGTTTCAGTTGTTTCCAACGTTTATTTACAAAGCCTGACCCCTGTTTAGAACGTTTAGGGCGTCTTTTGCCATTGATACGTGTATCGTTTAGCTTATTCATGATCCTATGTACACAGTCAACAAAAGTTCTGTTGTTTCACCTATAACCTATATAACAGTGATATGCACATTTAGATGTATAAAACACCTTTATAAATGTTAAAAGACAAACTACAACTCATTAATTATACACAAACTGTATGTAGTTTAACGAGAAACACAAGAAAATCACGACCAAGTTATAAACTCACACAAAAGCAAAATATAAACATTACTGTTTGTTGCAGCCAGTGTTTTGTTTCAATGGTGCCACATATTGTAAGAAATAACCATCATACCAACACGCAAAATTCCACCAGAAACTTTGCCCGCTAATTTCAAATGTATTAATTTAGTACATTCAATCGAATGAATCCAAAGGCCAGCATGCACGTGCACATCGGCATTTAAATTGTCATGTGAGGGGATTTAAATGCCTGAAACTCATATATTTAGTTGGATTATGATACTATAAAGTTAAAAGTATTTTATTAGCTCAAAAACAAAAAACAAATATTTTTCCTCATATTAATGTCGATTTATTTTACATTAATATAGGTTAAAGCAATTTACAGAAGTATAGAACAAGTTGATACAGAGTAAAGCATACTGCATAACACAAAAAGGTAAATACATACAAAACTAGCACAATAAAGAGAAAATGCACAAAATTAACCTCGCACTTGCGCATAAAACCGAACAGAACGAAAATCGGAACTTTGGCAACTGAGAACTCTAACTGGAATTAACATGTGTTTATCACTTCCTTAAAATTAGGATTGCTATTGGTTTTCAGAGACAAGGATTGAAATTATCCGTTAACTGGGTTGTGAGAATAGACTTATCATAGTCATTAAGCGTGGTAAGGGGGTTCTGTGTTGTAAAACAACTGAACTGCTGCAGTACCAAACGTATACCTCATATGGGCAATGTTGGAACAAGCGGGAAGGGTTGCTTTCCACATTCCATAAGAGTGGTCACTTACTTTATTACTTTCTAAACATGCAAAGGTTCTACAGACTCTTCAGTTAAAGTTTCCAGAAGAAAAAGCTTTGGAACAAAAAATAATTACTTGAGAAAATATTCGATGTCGTATTTATATCGCATTTTGAGTCAATTTCGCACTTTATTGCGCTGTAACATTTGCAAAAAGTCGCTCCTATTGGAATGAAGATATTAATAAAATTGAAATTAAATTATCATCAGCCCTTTTTGTTCTATGTAATATATCAAAATTTGTATCAGCTGAAACTGCCAAGATAGTCTATTTCGCTTTCATTCATTCGGTTATTGCATATGGCTGTGGGGATCAACATCTAAAGCTAATCTCCAAAGAATCTTTACATTACAATAGCCAATCTGCCAATGTATAGTCCTTGTAAGAAAGCAGTCAAAACTCTCTTTGTGGGTTCGTAGAATTAAAAGTCCAGTTTGTCGAAATTCTAAATGTCCTTTATTTCTGTAGAAATACACTGTTCAATTCTCACGTAACAACATTACGTCACAAACACACAGTCTACCAAGATCGATGACAATAACAAACAACGTTCTGATCAGCTCTCGTTACAACAACCCTACAACTGTTTACTGCTTATTACTCTTCGCGAATCGTCGCCCCCTTAAATACCTCATTAATAATTCTAGATATTTTCGGAACAAAAAAGAAACCGAAACAATCAAGACGTCACCAGAATGTTCCATAAGCGTAACTTAATCTGGGTCGGCAATTCCTTTATCTCGCGCTGTTTATCTGCATTTTGCAGACTGTCCGCCTATCAGTTCCTTTGTGTGTGCAAGCCGCGTTATCGCAATCGAGTTCGCGACAGTACTAACCCTTCCCAGTTTCTTTATATTAAAATCCATATTGTACCGTCGCGACCCCGATCGTGATAGCGCGGCTTGTGTACACAGAGAGCCTGGAGATAAGGAGTATGCCGGAAGAAATAATGATAGCGCGAGATAAAAGACCTGCCAGCACCGATAGGGTTACGCTTCTGGAAGGTGATAGAACATTAGGTTCCTGTTTGTTCCAGAAATATCTCGAATTTACGAAATAGGTATTTAAGGACGTGACGGCTCGCAAAGAGTTAGTTGTGAAACAGAGTAAGCAGAGAACAGCTGAGAGGGTTGTTGAAAACACAGTTGTGTAACGAGAGCTAATGCAATCAGCTGTCACGGTTTGTTATTGTCATCGACCTTGGAAGATTGTGTTATTATGTGATGTAATGTTGTTACGTGAGAATTGAACAGTGTATCTCTACGGAAATAAATGAAATTTTTAATTTCTGCAACTCTGCCTTTTAATTCTACGAACCCATAAAGTTACAGTATATACGAAATATGTCTTTGCCTCAATACTCAGCTATTCATAACTACAACACTATAGGCAAACAGAACCTGATAACTCAATTGCATACATTAAAATTATATGAAAGAAAGATTGATTATATTGACAGTAAATTATTCAATAAATTACCAACAAATTTTAATACAAGTACTCCGTTACGTAAGTTCAAATATATATTAACTAATTTTCTTAAATCAAAAGCTTACTGTAACGTGAAAGAATTTCTGAATCATAATGATATTCTAATTGACCTCCAGTAATTTTTATCCATGTATTTGTATTACGATCATTTTTATGTATTATTTTAGCATTTTAATGGTAATTGTTTTGTAATTGTATTGATTGTCTTTATTTTATTTAACTTTAACAACTGGACTATGATCTTAAACAAGTTTTTAATTGTATATACTATTGTACTTGTTATAAAGAACAATAAAATGAACTGAATTGAATTGAAGAATGGAATATACAGCTTACTTTTAAACCTACAACGAAATGATTAAATAAAAATGAAGATTTGTGTACATTAACAAGAGATAGAAAAGTGTGTCGTGTGAATGCATCACATAGCGTCAGGGAACGCTCTATAATCGATGTTTGACATTGTGTTTGCAATGCAAATGTTTGAGATATCGCCTAATTCCAACTACTACTCTGTGGAACAAATGACGACTTCATTTGCATTTTCTACGGCACGATAGATGGCAACCCAAGTTTTATTTGCTCTTTTTGTGAGTAAAGAAACAAAAATATAGCTTTAAAAACTTAAAATGGTGTTTATTTAGTATTAGATGGTTAGAAAAATGTTATACAAAGCAGAATAAACTTTCGTACTAATGGTTTCGCTTTCATTTTTTCAATAATCCTGATTTTCTGCGTTGTATTTTTGGAGTTAAAGTCGGCGGTTCATATTTGAAATTGGGACAGAATTTCAAGCATACTAATGATTTCCTTATTCTTGTTCAGGAATTTTTGTAGTGGGTCAGATCCGTAGGATTCTGATCCATATCTTAAACCTCATCATTTGCAATTTGAATGTTTACGTTCAGGTTTGACACTGATATAAACATTCGACACTGCACTCGGAGCAGTATAAACTGTCTTGGGCCATTGGCGAATGGAGCGCAAAATGGCGAATGGCAATTAACCCGGAGAAGAGCTCTGCTATTCTCCTGGCGAAAACCATAGCCAACCGGTTGCAGCAGAACTTCGTTTTACGGCGCCGTCGAATCCCTTGGGTGCAGACGGCGAAGTATCTCGGGGTGACGCTGGACCGTAAGTTAACTTACGTTCCGCACGTCAAGGGCAAGGTCCAGCTGGGGCACGTCGCACTCCGGAGCCTATACCCTATCTTCAGATCAACCATGCCAATCCGTCTCAAACTCCAACTGTATCGGGCGATCATTCCGCCTATGATTCTGTACGGCTGTGAGATCTGGGGAACAGTGGCTAATACCACTTTCGTCAGACTCCAGACGCTGTAGAACAAGGCACTACGCATCATCTACGATACAGGCTGGAGATTCCCGGCTCATATCCTACATGAGCACTCCCAGATCCCGTACATTGTCGATGTCATTCGCGAGAGGGCACGATCAATGTACGAGAAAATCCAAATGCACCCCAATCCTTTAGTGAACTCCCTGGGAAGGTATGACCCGAGAGATCAAAGACGCTTGCCGTCCTTCAGACTGCCGAGAGACGTCCTGGGACCCCTTGGGTAACCCAAGGAAAACCCCAGATGTCTCTGGGAACAACTTCTACGCCAAAGGGCCAAGCGCTACACAACCCGTACCCAAAACGGAGCAAAAAACTAAATCGTGTCTCCCAAAAAGGGAGAACGATTAAGTGCAGCTGCCCACGACAAAGAGGGGCAACCCATTCCTAACCCTTTAAAAATTTTCAACAGCCAACAATTTCAAACACCCAGCAGAACATGGATCTACTAGTTCACTTCGCAGGTTAAGCCGCAAAGCGGCTAGGTACTGCGGCATATGACACCCGGACGGGGAAAGCCCCGCCCGACTAGGACTACCTCTGGACCTCTGGAAGACTGATTTTATATTGTGTCATAATTATATTGACATAAGCACGAGTTTTTGTATGATCTGAAATGGACATTTTGCTAGTAAAGGTTTAATTGTTCCGTAATTAATGAATTTGACTATGCTCAGCACTAGAACCCGGATTTCTAAGCAAAATGTTTATACGAGGGCTGTTTAATAAATAATGATTACAATCTTTTTTTGACAACGTACCTTTACTCATCCTCATAATTTTGATGGTCCTTCTTAAAATAGTCTCCCTTGAATGCGATGCACTTGTCCCAGCGTTCCTGCCAGTCTTCAAAGACATGCTGGCAACCATTTTTGAGAGATCCTTCAAAAGAATGAGATGACCATAATTTTCCCAGCAGAAGCAACCACTTTTGCTTTTTTGTGGGTTGGTGATGAAGGAGATTTCCACACTGAGCTTTGCTGTTTGCTCTCAGGATCAAAATGATATAACCAAGTTTCATCAGCAGTTATTACGTTTGAAAGAAGCTCCGGATCTTCCTCTAACATCAACTTCAACTGCATGCAGACCTACATGCGAAGGTCCTTTTGTTCGGGAATCAACAGTATGGAACCCATCGCGCGCGCGCGCGCGCGCGCACACACACACACACACACACACACACACACACACACACCGACACACGTCTCATGTGTAATGTTTCTGTCACCAACGTGTGGGTGGCACCCAATGAAATGTTCAGTATTTCAGAAAGTGATCTTAAGGTAATTCGTCGATCCTCTCTCACAATGGCAGCAGCAGTGTTGATGTTTTCTTCCATAAGAGCAGTAACTGGAGCACCAGATCCACCTTTCTGTGAAAGCGTAAGCATGTACACAAGAATGCTTTTGTGTGTGTGTGTGTGTGTGTGTGTGTGTGTGTGTGTGTGTGTGTGTGTGTGTGTGTGTGTGTGTGTGTGTGTGTGTGTGTGTAATGTACATCTTCCAACATTTAGTCATATCGGACGATGAATGGAATGGGTGAAATGATGCTCAAATGAGCCCGGGTTCCATCGAGCTTAGAGTTACCCGACATTCGTCTTTCGGGATAAGGAAAAACCCCGGAAAATATCTTATCCAGTTAACTCACCCTGACCAAGACCGAGCGGGATGTCTCAGGCAATTTCGTCTGTGGCCCGCATTTGGGAGGCCCGGGTTCGATTCCCGTGATCGACCTACCTGACCAAATGGTTTTTTGGGGGTTTCCCGGGTCGCTAGGCGAATGCTGGGTAGGTTAATTACGTCCACCGAATTTCCTGTCCCTCCATTTCATCTCCATCATCTCTCATCTGGTGGTCTCTTTCAGATTAAAAGTGTCGGTGGGTGTCTCGGTGGTGCATGGCAGGATGATATGCTCTGAGTGAGCCACTTCCTCCTCCCCTAGGTCGGTTGCCAGTCTCCGCTCCTCTGCTGGGACCATTTCGGGTCCGCCAGCCAGGGACCTTTGGGGCTCGTTGCCGTCCCGCTGTAGGGGAGCGAGTTCGTTGTCCTGGTCTGTCGGGGGAAAGTTCTATCCAAGCAAAATGTAGGGAACGTGCCCTCTGTTCTGTCGTGGCTCCTTGGGTGGGCCGCCCTCATCCTTACTCCCGGTGGTGCCCCCACTTGGGGGCATAGGAACAATGGGCCCAGCATGGTGGCCTACGTACCAAATCCCCTTCGTAATGAAATCCCAATCCCACCCTGACCGAGATTCGAATTCCAGACCTCTTGAACGTGAGGCAGACACGCTACCGAGGTGGGCTCAAGAATGTTTTGATAATATTGGCATTCAAGATATTTTTTGTTTGTAATTTACGTCCTCCAACGTTAAGTCATATCGGACGATGAGTGGAATGGATTTAATAATGCTCAAATGAGCCCAGCGTCCGTAGAGCTGTGAGTTACCCAACATTCGTATTTCAGGAAAAAAAACTGAAAAAAAAACCTTATCCAGTTAACCCACTGTGACCGAGATTCGAACTAGGGACCCCTTTAACGTGAGGCAGACACGGTACCATCCATGCTACGGAGGCGGGCATCCACGATAAGATAGACTACATCCATAACAGCATTCACTTTCTTTGATTGATGAAATTTCAGAGATTCACAGTATTGCTAAAACTGCCTTTGAGAAACTCAGTAAGGTATCAATGAAAAATCCTGGTTAGAGACACTGTAAAATTTCTACAAAACTTTCTGGTACAGAAACGTATATCTAAGGGAAATTTATTCAAAAAGAACGGTAGTGCTTCTCGCAAGTTCCAGTAACGTCCTGCAATGTTGAGAGATCTTTTTCACAGTATACAATTTCTTTCACTGAAAAACGCAGGAGCTTCCGACAAGAAAATCTCAAATGTGTCCCAGGTTCGATTCCCGGCTGTGGAGTTGGAGATGTTTCTCCGACTGAAATAATTCCTCATCTTCCCAAGAGTCTGGAAGTATGAATCAGAGTACGAATGTGTGCGTGATGTAATGATTAAAACCCAACGAATACGAGTTAACACCTTCGATATTGTGACTTTGTGGGTTTGTAGAATTAAAATTCCAATTGCACAAACTCAAAATGTTCTTTATTTCCACCGAATTACAGTTGGAACACTTGCCGATTACACAGAATTACGTAGCGCACACAATTACAATTCGCCAGTTCGTCTGTCACAGGTCCACTCCACACACGCAATTACGTACAACTCCTCTGATACACGTACGCAGTCTTGCAGTTCGTTCGCTAGCACTGCGCTCTTCAGGCTACTCGCCAAGAACTGACTGACTCGCCCACTGCAGCCCTTATATAGGAAGATCGCTGTTTCTGGAAGCTTCGCGGCTCGGAAGATATTCCCGATTGTTCCAGACGTCAGGGGGGAGGGGAAAGAGACGGTGCAGTCCCTAGTGATGCTTTTGCAACCATCCCCCTCAGTGAACGCTACAAGATAAATGGGTAGGCGTGATTGAATGCCTCCTGTCGCCCACCCAGCTGCCAGTCAGCCGTGCCTTCCGATAATTGGGTGACAATATTGTAACTTGGTGAGTTTGTAGAATTAAAAGCCCAGTTGCACAAACTCCTAATGTTCTTTCTTTTCACCGAATTACAGTTGGCTCACCTACAAATCACAGCTGGATCACGTATCACAGACAATTACGTAACACTCCAATTACGCAACACTCACAATTACGTACAACTCTCTCTAGATCTGACTAAAACAGTCCGTTTGCTAGCACTGCGCTCTTCACGGCTGCTCGCCAAGAACTGACTGACTCGTCCACTGCAGCACTTATATAGGAAGATCGCTGTATCTGGAAGCTTCGTGGCTCGGAACAATCATCCCGATTGTTCCAGACCTCAGGGGGAGGGGAAAGAGACGGTACAGTGGCTCGTGATGCTCTTCCAACCATCCCCTCCGTGAGCGCTACACAGATAAATGGGTAGGCGTGGTCTGAATGCTTCCCGTCTGACCCCTACCTGCCAGCTGGTTCTCTCGGGAATTCCGATGTTCGGGTGACAATATGTTCCAAAGGAGAACAGCCGCCGATATAACCACTGCAGTTAAAGCGGGGCGGGGCATAAATGGAACAAACAAAATCTTAAGATAACTCTCTCGTGTGCTGTAACGAGCAATGAGTAAGGTAAAAATTCTAACAAACAATGAGTTTATGATTAAATTTGTATTTTTGGTGCTTATTTTTTTTCTTGGCTATATGCTTGGTTATTTCATCATTTGATAGTGCTTACCAATCCGGGCTCTACTCATTACACAATTGTTAAAGTAGCTACAAAATAGGAATGAACATTAGGCGGGGCTAGGTGTGGCTGTTCTATGGCTACTAGCCAATGCGGTGCGTGCAACGTTGTACAGTTCAGCATGCATATTGGGTCGCTTTGCCTAACCATACGGCTAATTTCTTTGCGCCCTCTAGAGATAAATAATTGCACAATTATTTTGTTTTTACCATGTTACAGAGCTATATCTCCTGAGAATTACTGCTCAAACCCCATGTTTGTAGCACATCTGGTTTCAGAGATATGGAAAGATAAGACGCCTGACTAGAAAGAAAAGAATTATTAACTGTCAGTGAAGAAAAGCACACATGTGCTATGCTGCAGTTGCATTTTGTACCCTGCATTCAGTAAAGCGGTGATCTTTTAAGAGTGTACACGTGCTTTCCAAAGTTAGTAAATATATCGCTTAATACTGGTGCGCCTAGTAGTAACTACGAAACAACTCATAAGATTTTACATAAATAGGATACAAATATTCTTATAATGTGAATTCCTTTTTTTAAACAGATGTCAATTAAAAACATTTTTGAAAATACAAATTTTGCTCAGAGTCAAGAATGAATGTTAGAAGCTTGTCACGTGACAAACATTGTTAAAGTAGGCAAACAGTTTAACAAATTAGTTGTTTCCATATTCAGGTCTCCAGGGAAACATAGGGCAGCTAAAAAACGTGCTACCAACTTAGAACATTTTCAAAATTGTGTTTCACGTAGAGCAATTTATGATTTATATGACAAGAGTGCATATCCGATATCTTGGCATATGTAGATGATATAATAATTATTGGAAGAACACAGAGAGCGATGAAAGAAGCATTCATAGACCTGGAAAAGGCGGCAAGGAAGGTAAATCTAAAAATTAATGAGAATAAAACAAAATAATTGCCGGTTACAAGAAAACAAAGTAGTACATCTGATTTTATAGAATTTGGATTGTATAAATTTGAGACAGTTGGGAGTTTTATCTATCCTGGCACAGAGATCAGTGATAAAAATAACATCAGTGTTGAAATTAGAAGAAGAATATTTATAACTAATAAAAGCCTCTGTGGAATTAGAAGACATCTTACATCTAAACTAATATCCCAAAATACTAACAGTTCTAATGTATGCTTAGGAAACATGGCCATTGACAAAAATGGATGAAAGGTCCCTTAGTATATTTGATAGGAAGGTATTTCGCCTCACATTTGGTCCTAAAATGGAACGGAATGAATGGAGAAAAAGATACAATTTTGAATGGTATAAATTGTTTGATGAGCCAGATATTGTGACAGCTATTAAGATCAAGAGACTGCAATGGGTTGGGCATGTTCTCCGTGCAGAAGATTGGACAGTTAAGAAAATTTTAATGCAACCGCGGACGGCACAAGAAAAGCAGGTAGACCGAAGCTGAGATAGGAAGAGGATGTGAGAACGGATATAAAGATCCTGTAAATAAGGAATTGGAGAAGCACGGCTTTGGTGAGGGAAGAATGGTGAAAACTTCTACAGAAGGCTAAGACCCACACAGGGCTGTCATGCCAGTGACGAAGAAGTAGTAGTAGTAGTAGTGGTAGTGGTAGTGGTAGTGGTAGTGGTAGTGGTAGTGGTAGTGGTAGTGGTAGTGGTAGTGGTAGTGGTAGTGGTAGTGGTAGTGGTAGTGGTAGTGGTAGTGGTAGTGGTAGTGGTAGTGGTAGTGGTAGTGGTAGTGGTAGTGGTAGTGGTAGTGGTAGTGGTAGTGGTAGTGGTAGTGGTAGTGGTAGTGGTAGTGGTAGTGGTAGTGGTAGTGGTAGTGGTAGTGGTAGTGGTAGTGGTAGTGGTAGTGGTAGTGGTAGTGGTAGTGGTAGTGGTAGTGGTAGTGGTAGTGGTAGTGGTAGTGGTAGTGGTAGTGGTAGTGGTAGTGGTAGTGGTAGTGGTCGTGGTAGTGGTAGTGGTAGTGGTCGTGGTCGTGGTCGTGGTCGTGGTAGTGGTCGTGGTAGTGGTAGTGGTAGTGGTAGTGGTAGTGGTAGTGGTAGTGGTAGTGGTAGTGGTAGTGGTCGTGGTAGTGGTCGTGGTAGTGGTAGTGGTAGTGGTCGTGGTAGTGGTCGTGGTCGTGGTCGTGGTCGTGGTCGTGGTCGTGGTCGTGGTCGTGGTCGTGGTCGTGGTCGTGGTCGTGGTCGTGGTCGTGGTCGTGGTCGTGGTCGTGGTCGTGGTCGTGGTGGTGGTCGTGGTCGTGGTCGTGGTGGTGGTGGTGGTCGTGGTGGTGGTGGTGGTGGTGGTGGTGGTGGTGGTGGTGGTGGTGGTGGTGGTGGTGGTGGTGGTGGTGGTGGTGGTGGTGGTGGTGGTGGTGGTGGTGGTGGTGGTGGTGGTGGTGGTGGTGGTGGTGGTGGTGGTGGTGGTGGTGGTGGTGGTGGTGGTGGTGGTGGTGGTGGTGGTGGTGGTGGTGGTGGTGGTGGTGGTGGTGGTGGTGGTGGTGGTGGTGGTGGTGGTGGTGGTGGTGGTGGTGGTGGTGGTGGTGGTGGTGGTGGTGGTGGTGGTGGTGGTGGTGGTGGTGGTGGTGGTGGTGGTGGTGGTGGTGGTGGTGGTGGTGGTGGTGGTGGTGGTGGTGGTGGTGGTGGTGGTGGTGGTGGTGGTGGTGGTGGTGGTGGTGGTGGTGGTGGTGGTGGTGGTGGTGGTGGTGGTGGTGGTGGTGGTGGTGGTGGTGGTGGTGGTGGTGGTGGTGGTGGTGGTGGTGGTGGTGGTGGTGGTGGTGGTGGTGGTGGTGGTGGTGGTGGTGGTGGTGGTGGTGGTGGTGGTGGTGGTGGTGGTGGTGGTGGTGGTGGTGGTGGTGGTGGTGGTGGTGGTGGTGGTGGTGGTGGTGGTGGTGGTGGTGGTGGTGGTGGTGGTGGTGGTGGTGGTGGTGGTGGTGGTGGTGGTGGTGGTGGTGGTGGTGGTGGTGGTGGTGGTGGTGGTGGTGGTGGTGGTGGTGGTGGTGGTGGTGGTGGTGGTGGTGGTGGTGGTGGTGGTGGTGGTGGTGGTGGTGGTGGTGGTGGTGGTGGTGGTGGTGGTGGTGGTGGTGGTGGTGGTGGTGGTGGTGGTGGTGGTGGTGGTGGTGGTGGTGGTGGTGGTGGTGGTGGTGGTGGTGGTGGTGGTGGTGGTGGTGGTGGTGGTGGTGGTGGTGGTAGTATATCCGACTTCCAGAAAGCTGATCAATTTGATAACAAATGTATCCTTTTCTCTCAGTCCGTTAATATGTAATACTTTCATCTTCTGTATATCATAGAAACTAGAGCTAATACAAATGTTTCATTGTCATATTTGTTTTTCTCAACCCAAAATTAGTAGGAATTGCCTCATGAAGGGCTCGAAACATTCAAAAATTATTTTTTGTTGCCCAATGTTATTGACTAAGCTTACATAACAGACCCGTAACTCCCAAGTCCTGTATTTGTATTTCTTCCCTTACTGTACGCCAACTTACTAATATTTCACTCTTCTTACCTCTAGATCAGAAAACGATCGCAGCGCTGGTCACTGAAGGCCAATACGCCTCAACGCCTTGTCCAGTAGTATGTCTTAGCGTTTTGCTTTAAACAATGTTTCCCTCTCTGTTACAAACACATAGGAGCTTTATTTTTAAAATGTAGTAGGTTTTGGTTAAAGAAATATGGACTTTTTCAACCGGGAGATGAACTCAGCACTTCTTAGGTTTTCACAAATGTTTTAATTTAAATTTTATTGCTCTACAATGTACGTAGGATTTACTGCAAATTTCTAAATATTTTGGAATTTCAATTCTACGATGTGAAACGACAGTGCCCGAATAAACGTTATATGTATACATTCGTAGATACCAAACATAGTTCATATAGTAAACAGCGGACGTCATGCATTTAAGCTAAATGTTCCCACACAGATATATGTTCTGAGGCCTCCGTACGTGTGTTTTAGACGAGCATAACTTAACTATGAAAAGTCGCTTATAAGAACATTTTTACGAGATTCCCCATAGCAGCGGCACGGTGGTGTCGTTGAAGGTTGAACCTCTTTCGACATTTTGCCATTTCGGGACCTTGTGGTGAGATGCTGGTGGGTAGATGGTGGTGAGTGGGCATTGTAATAGTTTTTAAATTAATATGTTAGGGATTGGAAGTGTAATGCATAGCTCAAATATGATTTGTAGGGGCCTATGGTGGGGCTAGCACTAGTCTGGGTCGCTTGTAGGTTTCACCGGGGTCGAGGTCATATTCACCCAGACCTCGAATAAGACTATTGGTGCTGGAAGGGAATTTGTTATAAAAACTATGGGATAGGGTAAGGATGTAGTCTGTGATTTTTGGGAGGGAAAGGTCTGCATGGATATTATCATTAGCTGTTGCTATCCGAAGGTAGCGGTTTGGAGGACTTGAAGTTTGTGGAGATGGGATTTTTCTGCAGCTCCCCACTAGCGTAGGTTAGTGCAGGGCGCAGTATTTGCTTGTAAATGAGCAATTTGTTGTGGAGGCTCATTGTCGATTTCCTATTATACATAGGAAGCAGCATGGCCGTCCTTCTGGACACTTTGTTTGCCACACAGCTGATGTGTTGTTTCCACGTCAGACGCCAATCCAGGGTTACTCCAAGGTATGTAGCCTCCGTGAACCATTCATTTCTAAAAAATGCCCCTAGCGAGTTTGAGTAAATACCATAAACTTAAGATATTGAGTATCGAGTACGAGTACCTGCCGTGGAGAAATTCAGTTGGAGTCAAATAATTGTATCACCTTTGTTATTTGGTGGCGGAGCATCCACCATCTGACGTCACAAAGCCGGAAGCGAGCCGCATGGTTACTGCGCAAAAAGCTATCGAGACCTTTCTTATTAGACAGAGCAAGAACATTGCACTTCAAGAATATTCTCCCGCGCCCGACAGAGTATAAAAACACTGGGCCAATAGATGGTCCCTCGCTCAGAGATAAGTTAAGTTGACGACTACATTACACCTCCATGGTGAGGAATACTCGGCATTGTCAAGTGTTAACGATTTTAGTTACCAATAAACACGTTGTGTCGTTTTTATCACAACAGTTTAATTAAATAAAAACCTTGAAATATTTTTGAAATATCCTCGAAAGAACTCTTTATTAACCACTTCAGTGATGGCCATTTAAACCCTCCACGGGTCTAGTACACAGAACAAGACATTTAAATTGTTAACTGCTGTAAAATTCTTCTTAAATAGTCATTTATACCTTCTATATTTATTAAGTTATTTAAACGAAACAAAAACGGGTATAAAACCCACTGAAGGCAGTATACATCTCCATTATCAACAAAGTATAAAATACGAGGGCTGTTCAATAAAGAATGAACATAATTTTTTGCGTTCATAATTTCTCGCACTGAAATTCAAGCTTATTATACTCTGTTAGCTTAATGTGAAACAAACACGCCGTAGTAGTTTCATGTTGGTACTCCTGGTTCCCGCCTGTGAGAACCAGGAGATTTCAGACATTTTCAGTATCGCCTACCGCTGCAATGGAGGTAACACGCGAGGAACAATATGCGACTTTGAAAGTCTGCTTTCGTCTCAACAAATCTTCAGTTGAGGCCTATACAATGTTACAGGAGGCCTATGGAGAGTCTGTTCTTCCCTACAACACAGCTCGAAGGTGGTTTAAAAGTTTTAAAGAGGGGCGACAGTGAATTTCAAAGGAAGGTGAACCCGGTGCTCCAGTTACTGCTCGTACGGAAGAAAACATTAACACTGCTGCTGCCATTGTGAGAGAGGATCGACGAATTACCTTAAGATCACCTTCTAAAATACTGAACATTTCATTGCGTGCCACCCACACGTTGGTGACAGAAACATTACACATGAGACGTGTTTGTGCACGATGGGTTCCAAGACTGTTGATTCCCGAACAAAAGGACATTCGCATGCAGGTCTGCATGCAGTTAAAGTTGATGTTAGAGGAAGATCCGGAGTTTCTTTCAAACGTAATCACTGCTGATGAAACTTGGCTACATCATTTTGATCCTGAGAACAAACAGCAAAGCTCAGTGTGGAAATCTCCTTCATCACCAACCCTCATAAAAGCAAAAGTGATTGCTTCTGCTGGGAAAGTTATGGTCATCTCATTCTTTGACATACATGGAATGGTTTATCAGCACGTTGTACCTGCACACACATTAGTAACTGGACAATACTACAGGGATGTCCTGAAAACATTGCAAGTCCATATCAGGCGCAAAAGACGACATTTCCGTGGAGCAGTCTGGATGCTGCGCCACAATAATGCGCGGCCGCATATTGCCAATGTTGTTGCTGAATATCTTGGAAAAATCAACGTGAAGTGCATCCCTCACCCTCCCTAATGTCCGGATTTAGCCCCATATGACTTTTTTCTATTCCCTAACTTGAATAAATGCCTTCGTGGGAGGCATTATCCATCATCAGAAGCATGGTGAAGGCTGCGGAGGCGATTGTGAAGGATCTCTCAAAAATGGTTTCCAGCATGTCTTTGAAGACTGGCAGAAACGCTAGGACAAGTGCATCGCATTCAGGGGAGACTATTTTGAGAAGGACCATCAACATTATGAGGACGAGTAAAGGTACGTTGTCAAAAAAATTGTGATCATTCTTTATTGAACAGCCATCGTATATTAATAAATCGTTGAAGTTTCACTGTTTTGTTTCACAGAGCAAAAGCCATACTTTGCGCTGAATGCAAATAATATTTGAGTCATTTTGTTTTGTGTGCATGCAAACGAAAGTATTGTGACTTTGTGGGTTAGTTAAATTAAAAGTCTAGTTTGCAGAAATTTAAAATGCCCTTTATTTCAGTAGAAACACACTTTGGTCAACCCTTACAGGCTCCAAAAATGACGTGTCAATCACACAGTAATCTCCTGTTGCTTCACCACACATAAACAATATAAAGAATTCGCCCGCGGAACACAATTAACAGCTCAATCCGCAACTGCGGTACAGTTCAAATGTCCACACATTCCACGGCTGCATCTCCTAGCGGCTCCCTGCTGACTACTGACGACAACTCCAACTGCCGCATCATGCCGTATTTATTAGCCGTATGGTTGAATACGATTTTTAATAATGAATAAAATTATAATTAAATTATAATGAGGAAGTAATGTGAATGAATTTAATATAATGATTGTTATGGCTGGATAGGTTCATGAAACGAAGCAACAGTGTTTAAATTCAGTTACTAGGATTCGAGTAAATATTTTAACTCAGAGCTTTGTAATAATGTTGGTGGTCTATATGGATAAAACTGTTACTTCTAAAGGCGTTGTCACAGGATGGGTCGTTACCTGGATCATTAGCAGTCCGGACGGGACCGGTCCAAATCTGGCTCAAACCAGGATTTCCGGGAAATATCCAAGTGTTGGCAGTTCACTAGCTAGAGCGGGTTTCTGAGAAACTAGCCGGAGGCGAGGCTATATCTGTCTTTGGTAGGAGAGATGAGGCTCTAGAGTCATTCTTCTGGGCTGATACGTGGTGCTGTGCACACGTGTCTAGCCGTCCCTTGACAAACGTTGAGTTGCGCTGGGAAGTAACAATCAGTAGCGCGTATCTTATAAGGTGAACAATATCTCTCAGCTAGTAAGTGCCGAAGTATATTCTTAAAATAGTGCTAGAGATTTATTCCACCGTGATATATTTCAGACACTGCGTATAGTTTAACCGTGATAGTGGAAAGCTATTGTCATTGGATCTGAACATGGCGGCAACTCATGGTGAACTGTGAGCACGGAACGACGCTGAGAAATAAAGCATTTACAAGGAACTGTTGTTTTCATTCGTCAACCTATCTCACGCATGCCCTGCAGATAGCGTATGCAGATGCATCCATCCCGTCTTGAGTCCGTCTTGACTAATGGGAGTAGAACCTCTGGCATTAACTAGTTTGTCTGCGTGTACGTATGTGTGCTTTTATGTTTTCTTATTTAGATTAAAATGCCTCCAATTCAAAGCAAACTTGGTGGAAAAACACTTCATAGCCAAACCACAAAGTTATTAATAATGTCAATCTATTTTGAAATGGGAACAGTTTCTGGCGATATGCTAATAAAATGCAAGGGAGGATGAGTGCAGCAACAAAAGTATCTGAGAGGAAATTTCGTAAAATAATTAAAGGGGAGAAATGTGAGGCACAAGGGACCTCCTTTGAAACAGCTGGAAAGTACAGCGTGTACCAGAAACAGTCATTGTCATTGATGACTTTGATAGTTGTGTAATTCGCCAAACAATTTATAATTTGTATATTCAGGAGAAAACTGTACCCACTGTCAAAAGTTGGGACTCCTGAAACATCAAGATTCCATTAACTTTAAAGGGGGAAGCACTAGTTTTATGTGGCACAGGTTTCAAGTGGAAGAAAACAAGTATCAAGGTCTTGTCATAGGAAAGGAATATGAGAAATTGGCGCATGTCATATTTACGTGTCATAAAAAGGATTAGAGATGACGGAAGGTCGGTTATCTATGAACATATGTTCATACAAGAATCGGCTAACTCACTTCCATTCGCTACAAGCCACAAAGTCGACCCCTGATTTTTATTTTCCTGTAAATTAAAACATTTGTGAAAGCAAAGTAGTAAAACGGAAATGAAGATCTGTTGTTTCTCATTGGCTAAGATGAGCAAGTGCTCTTATAACTTAAAGTGTGCGAGTTAGTAAAGACGAGTCTGTGAAATATGTCTTCCATCTTCTAGCGCTAGTAGAAGGTGCAAGTGGCGTTGTGGCATAGACTCTCTCCAGTGCGCAAAGAAAGTAGGTCACCGGCACAGAACTATCGTCGCTACTGTATGTGGGGGTGAGGCCGGCAGTCGGGTTGGCAGGCTTTGGCTCTCCAAGAGCTGTCGTGCCATGGGTTGTTGTTGAGTATAATTTCCATGCGTTTTTGCTTATAATGTAATATTGGTAGATGTTCTGTGGGGATTGGGATATCATTTCGGAGGGAATTAGGTACGTAGGCCACCATGCTGGGCCCATTGTTTCTATTCCCCCAACACTCTTCCACCCCCGGGAGGAAGAGTGAGGCGAAGGAGACAGAGGGCGGCCTACCCAAGGAGCCACGACAGTACAGAGGACAGGGTCCCTACAGTTTAAGATGTTCTGTGGCATCAAAGGCATTAAACTGACTTTCACATGCTTTGACATTAAAGCGCTGTTCGTTAGCTTTATTCAATTGAAAAGTTTGTCCTTAAACCATAGTGTCCAACCTTATTAAGGCTTAAAATGGTTTAGACACATAATTTGTTTAATTTATTTATTTTCCAGACCTCCACGAGCAACCATGCTCGTTTTAAGGAGGAAATACGTAGGAGTACAAAAGGTAGATTCATTTACAGAACATTAATTAACAACAATAGGGGACATATCAATAGAAAATAATAAATACCTATGCATTAAGTTAAGGCAAATAGATAAAACTATGTAACACTTTCTAAGAAAAATTATCAACAAATAAACTTGGAAATTAATTGTTCTTTCACACTGGCCGTGTGTAGTCTAAAGTATGGAAAGATAGAGTCAGACTGAAAAATTCAATGCCATAGCTGGGATTTGAACCACGGATCTTCTGGCCTCCGTCCAGCCGCTCTAACCCTTGAGCTACTATGACCAACGTGCCGACATGACATTAAATTCTCCAACTGACCCTTGTTTTTCCCGGTAAACCACTTAGGAGTTCTCATAAACACATGAGACAACTATCCTAATGGCGACTTACTATACTGTAAGTACTTTAAGGCAAGGGCTTTATAGTTCGGACCACTCTTAGGTATTAAAATTTTTCCCATGTCATTGTTTTGCTTTTTTTCTACAGTGTGTCCATTTTTTCAGTGACGATTAGAGATAACTTACTTTATTAAACTTCTATAACATGCTACAAGCTTTAACATGGGGGTTTCCAAAATATATTTTTCATTTATATATGGAAGAAGCTATGATGTGTTAAGATGGCATTTATTTGAGTTGACACAACTAACGCTAACATTAAATTTAAAGGTGAGTCGATTAATGACACTAAGCAACACCTAGTTTTAAATTTCCCAAAACATGTTTCAGAGGCTACTTTCCTCCATTGTCAACTGGCTGACATCGACTCCCTTTAAATTTAATTTGTTACAACAACACTGCTTTCAGCACTTCCATAAAAGGAAATTATAACACTAAACATTGCTTTAGTTAATACGTAAAATATGAAGCTATTAACAGTGAAGCAATATATATATATATATATATATATATATATATATATATATATATATATATATATATATATATATATACTGTAACTTTGTGGGCTCGTGAAATTAAAAGTCCAATTGCACAAACTCAAAATGTTCTTTATTTCCAGCGAATTACAGTTGGAACACTTGCCGATTACATAGAATTACGTACCGCACACAATTACAATCCACCAGTTCGTCTGTCACAGGTCCACTCTGCACTCGCAATTACGTCAACTCCTCCGATGTACGTACACAGTCTTCCAGTCCGTTCTCTCACTCGGCGCTCCTCACAGCTGCTCGCCAAGAACTGAGTTGACTCACCAACAGCAGGCCTTATATGGGGAAGATCGCCGTTTGTGGAAGGTTCGCGGCGCGCACCATTATCCCGAGGTTTCCAGACGTCTGGTGGGAGGGGAAGGAGACGGTACAGGGGTCGTGCCGCTCTCCTAATTATCCCTTCAGTTAGTGACACGAGACAAATGGGAAGGCGTGGCCTGAATTCTTCCCGTCTGGCCCTACTGCCGGCCGGTTCTATCGGGAGTTCCGACGTTCGGGTGACACTGCTCCCTCCTCAAAGCTGGTCGTCCCGAACAGCACCATCGTAGCGTGCCAGGCGATCCAGGTGTACCACCATCTTCCCTCGGAGAACCTTCTCGATGCGGTAGACCACGTCGTTAATCCTCGTCACCACGCGGCACGGTCCTTGCCATGGCTGCTGGAGCTTCGGGCAGCGTCCCTTGGTCCGGGTAGGGCGGTACAACCAGACCAGGTCACCTTGCTGGAACCCTTGGCTATTGGTTTGCCTGTCATACCGAGTCTTCATGCGGTCGCTCGCCTTCTGAATGTTCTGGCGAGCCATTTCGTGCATGTCGTGGAGATGGTCTACCAGGTTATCCACATACTCGGTCGCTGGCTGCTTTGCTTCCGGAGAGCTTCCAAAAGCCAGGTCACAAGGGAGGCGTAACTCTCGGCCGAACTTTAAGCTGGCTGGTGTCATCCCCGTGGTGTCGTGTGTTGACGAGCGGTAGGCCAGCAAGAACAGTGGCACCTTGACGTCCCAGTCTCGCTGATGGCTGGCCACGACCTTCCTCAGATGTTCCTCTAAGGTCTTGATGTACCTTTCGACAATGCCATCCGACTGGGGAAGTAGAGATGTTGTGCTGGTCTTGTTAACCCCAAGTCTTTCTAGTGCCTCCTTCATCAGGTTGGACTCAACATTGGTATTCTGGTCGCTGTGTAGCTCCAACGGCACCCCAAATCGGCAGGACACTTGCTCCACGAGGCAGTCTGTGATTGTCGTTGCCTCATGGTTCGGGATGGTATACCCCTACGGCCACTTAGTGAAGTAGTCCACGACCACCGTCAGGTACTTGTTGCCTCGGTCGGATATTGGGAACGGTCCAGCAGTGGCAACGGCGATCCGTTCGAATGGCGCTCCGACGTTTTACTGCTGCATGCGACCCCGGCTCCTAGTCTGGGGGCCGCGACTCGCCGCGCACACGTGACACTCACGGCACCATTTCTCAGCGTCTGCTCGGAGCCTCAGCCAGTAGTAGCACTGCCGTAGTTTGCCAATCGTTCGGCTCGCTCCCAGGTGTCCTCCTGAAGTACCGGCGTGCACTTCCTCCAACACTTCCGGGACCTTACTCCGGAGAAGTACCAACTGTTCTCTCTGCGTCTTCCCATCGGGTGATTCCCATACCCGGAACAGCACGCCCTCTCTGGTCTTCAACGAGTCCCATTGGGCCCAGTACGACTTGTATGTGGCGCTCCTCGGTGCGATGTCCTCCCAGGTTGGTCTTGTCCCTGCCTCCACTTCCCTCAATAGTGACCCCAAGTCTGCGTCCACCAGCTGCTCCCTCCTCAGGCCTGCGCTATCTCAGCCATCCGCAGGCACTGCCGTGGCTACTCGGACTGCTGCGGCACGCTCCTTCTCTTCCACTCTTGTGCACTGGCCGCACTCTTCTGGACAGGGTCTTCGGGACATAGCGTCAGCGTTACCGCGGCTCTTCCCTCTACAATGTTCCGAGGTGAAGTCGTACTCCTGCAGCCTCTGGACCCAACGTGTTGTCTGGCCTTCCAGGTTCCTGAAGCATAATAGCCAGGTTAGGGCGGAATGGTCAGTCCTCAGGTGGAATGTTTGACCGTACAGGTACTTGTGGAAGTGCTCCAAAGTCTTTACTAACACCAGTAACTCTCGTCGGGTGACGTAGTAGTTCTTCCCTGCCTTTGATAGCGTCTCGCTGTAGTAGGCTATCACGCGTTCATGGCCGTCCTGGATCTGCGATAGGACACCTCCAAAGCAATGGTCGCTGGCGTCGGTGTCCACAATCAAGGCGCCAACAGGTTGTGGGAAACCCAAAATTGGAGCACTGCACAGGGTCTTCTTCAGGTGCTGGAAAGCGTCTTCGGCATCCTCCGTCCAAGCATAAGGCCGGTGTTCCTCTGTCAGGTGGGTGAGGGGTTTGGCGATGTTAGAGAACCCCTTTATGAAGCTTCGGTAATAACTGCATAGCCCCAGGACACTGCGCAACTCTTTCTTATCCTTTGGGCGAGGCCAATCTCTCACAGCCTGTGTCTTCTCCGGGTCTGTGGCCACTCCGGTTGCTGAGACTATGTGGCCCAAGTAGTTCACTTCCTTGCGGAAGAGCTGGCACTTCTTCGCGTTCAGCTGCAATTTGGTCGCCTGCAATCTCTGTAGCACCTTACTCAGATTCTCGAGATGGACTTCAAAAGTCTTACCGACGATGATGATGTCGTCCAGGTATAGCAGGCAGGCGTCGTAAGTAAGTCCTCTCATCACTGACTCCATGAGGTGTTGGAAGGTAGCTGGTGCGTTGCAGAGGCCAAAGGGTATAACTGTGAACTGCCAGAGCCCTTGGCCTGTTGATAATGCGGTCTTCTCCTTGTCTCTCGGATCTAGAGCTACCTGCCAGTAGCCCGATTTTAGGTCCAGGGTCGAGAACAACTGTGCACCAGCTAGCGTGTCCAACGTGTCAACAATCCGGGGTAAGGGGAAACAGTCCTTCCGGGTGACAGCATTCAACTTCCTGTAGTCTACGCTGAAGCGTAGCTCGCCGTTCTTCTTCGTCACCAAGACTACAGGGGAACACCAAGGGCTGTCAGACTCTTCAATCACTCTCCTGGATCTCATGTCCTTCAGCATGTCTCGTACCGCCCCTTGCTTCGCCAGCAGAACGCGTCTAGGTGGTTGCCGATTAGGCCGGGCGTCCCCAGTGTCGATGCGGTGAAGCACTTTGTCCGTGCGGCCGTAGTCATTATCACCTTGGCTTAAGACGTGCTGGTATCGTCTCAGCAGTTGTCGAACTTTCTCCAGCTGCTCTGCGGTTAGGTGGTCGGCCTCCCTCTCCAGTAGGCCTTCTAGCCGGGGCCCCAGGTTTTTGCGCCGGCACCGGCTCCTGTGTCTTGTCGATTGCTGTTACGCTTACCACGGGCTCGCACGTTCCCAACTCCGTCCCGGCCTGGACGTCGTGATCGGTGTCCGTTGGATTTAGCAGTATCACTGGCTCTTCCTCTCGGCACAGCAGCAGTGCCCTGAATACACATAGTGCGTGTACAGGCGTCTTCTGGTCCAGCATCATGTTCCTGGTTCTCTGGCCTTCCAGCCGCGCCGTCACCACCACCTCGCTCCTCGCGGGGACAACCACGTCTTCGTTCAAGATGACCCTGCAGATTCCAAGGCACTCTTCGGGTTGACGGAGTATAACCTCTTCTCCGTTGAGCCGCAGGACCTTCCTGCCGACGTCGACCGTCACCTCGTGGCTCCTAGGGCATCCAATCCCAGTATCACCTCCTCAGCCACCTTCGCGAGGAACACCCACAGCAGTACGGCACTCGTTCCCAAGGTCAACTCTAGCAGGGCGTCCTTCTCCACAGGCAAGGTGTCGCCCGATGCCGTCACAAGCTGGTATGGTGGCTCGGCTTCCTTGTCGGCAAAACCTTGGCCACGTCAGATCTGATGATGGTCACGTCTGCCCTGGTGTCCACCAGCACGCGGCACGGCTTCCCTCTCACCCAACCGTCCGCGATGATGCTGTCATCCATACGCCGGCTGACGACGCGCAGTGTCACTCGAGGGGATGGTGGTGATGGCGCCGACGTGCCCCTCTCCATGACGGCCCTTACTCGTTTTCCGGCTGCTCTACCTGGTGTGGGCTGTCTCTCTCCAGGTGTCCGGGCTGTCCACACCCCCAACACAGGCCAATAGGTGTTCGCCGTCGTCCCTCGGCCGGTCTTCTGCCTCCGGTGTAGCGGACACTCCTCGTTCTCGACGTCGGGATAGCTGTTACCTTGCCCGCCTCCATCCTTAATGCTGCCGTTAGCGCCTCGTGGATTGTTTTATAATCGCCGAGCATTAGGCGCTGACGAATCTCCGTGTCTCGTACCCCGTGAACGAATGTGTAGGCAGCTTCCCGGGATACGAACTCTGGTGGGAAGTCGACTAGGGCCTTGCTAGCCAGTTGTTCAACTGCCAGGGCGAACTCCTGCAGCGTCTCCCCTGGCTGCTGTGACCTTGCGTTTAGCTGTCTGCGGTACGCTGCGGCTAAGCGGTGATTTCCAAAACGTTTCTCCAGGGCATCCCAGATGTCATGGGCGCCGCCGTTGTCTGTACCGCGTTTTGGACTTCCGCGGCCCATCCCTGGAGGCTGGCTATTAACTGTGTGGCCTCCTCCTCTGGTGACCATTTGTTGTGCTTGCCACTGTGTCGAACTGGCGACGGAAGACCTCAGACGTTGACGCGCCGTCATATTTCGGAGGTTTGACGTGCGCCGATGTTGTGTCGCGTCCCGGTGCGTCGGCCTTCAAATCCTTTAACCTCCTGCCGACGACGTCCTCCACCATGCGTTTAGGGACTTGACGCTGCTGTCGGCCTTTCCTTCCAGGTCGTTAACGCGGCTCGCCAGGTCCTCGACGCGCTCGTCCACTTGACCCATCCGCATGCCCAGCTGCGTCACGTCATCCCTCACGCCGGCCATCCGTTCTTCAAATTTGGCGGCGAGAGCCTCGTTTGTCACTTTAATTTCCGTGGTCACTTCGGTCTTCTTTTCCTTCACTTCCGCTGCCAGGTTGTTGTCTGCAGCTTCCGTCTTCGCAGCGAGGTTGTCATTCAGCGTCTCTATTTCCTTCAGTTCGGCGGTGAAGTTGTCATTCACCGTCTTTATTTCCTTCAGTTCGGCGGTGAGGTTGTCATTCGCTGTCTTTATTTCTTTCAGTTCCGCGGCCAGGCTATAATTTGAAGCTTTCATTTCCGGGGTCAGTTCGGCTTTCATTTCCATCATCTTCTCCAGAATCTTTTCCAATGCCGTGTCCATGGTGGTAATATCCCGCTTCCTGACACCAGTTGTAACTTTGTGGGTTCGTGAAATTAAAAGTCCAATTGCTCAAACTCAAAATGTTCTTTATTTTCACCAAATTACAGTTGGAACACTTGCCGATTACATAGAATTACGTAGCGCACACAATTACAATTCACCAGTTCGTCCGTCACAGGTCCACTCTGCACTCGCAATTACGTCAACTCCTCCGATGTATGTACAGTCTTCCAGTCCGTTCTCTCACTCGGCGCTCCTCATAGCTGCTCGCCAAGAACTGAGCTGACTCGCCAACTGCAGGCCTTATATGGGGAAGACCGCCGTTTGTGGAAGGTTCGCGGCGCGCACATTATCCCGAGGTTTCCAGACGTCTGGTGGGAGGGGAAAGAGACGGTACAGGGGTCGTGCCGCTCTCCTAATCATCCCTTCAGTTAGTGACACGAGACAAATGGGTAGGCGTGGCCTAAATACTTCCCGTCTGGCCCTACTGCCGGCTGGTTCTATCGGGAGTTCCGACGTTCGGGTGACAATACAAATATAACAATTTTTATTTTAAAACTTCACTTATCTTATAAGAAATGTTGACACTTTTCTTATAAATTGTTCCGGATCGCGATTTCATGGAAATTCTTCCACATCTTCAGCTGTTTGTAACAAAGATGACAGTTTTGTTGGTTCTGGCTGACGATGTGGAAGAATTTCCATGAAATCACGATCCCGAACAACTTATAAGAAAAGTGTCCTCATTTTTTATAAGTGAAGTTTTAAAATAAAAATTGTTATATTTGTATACATTGCTTAGTTAATTGATGGAAATTAATCTTTTCTTCATACTAGCCGTATATAGGCTAAGGTTTTTGATAGAGTCAACATGAAATATTCAATGGCATGGCCGGGATTTGAACTATGGATCTCCTGGTTTCCGTTCAGTCGCTCTAACCCATTGAGCTACCATGACCAACATGCCGTCCAGACATTAAATTCTCCATTTCGCTCCTGTTTCCCCCATAGACCACTAGGGCCTCTCACATCCAAGGTACACCGTTTGTGCCGACTTACTATCGTAAGTACTTGAGTTCCAGGTTTAATTTACTCATTTTTTTTATTTTTTTTATTAATTTTTGTATACAAAACATCTTAAACAAAATAATAAGGTTGAAAATTTTCAAGAGAAAACCTGTTAAAAGTAAGGACAATGAAAATTACCCTGGAAGTATCATGAGTCTGCCGCTTATAGATGCAGAAAAATGGGTTATCAATTTGATGAACTACTATAAATGAAACTTATTGATGCCAATACCAGGTGGTGTCATCTGTGGCCCATATTTGCCTGTTCGATCAGCTGTTTTATGTTGTGATTCTCAGACCAAAAGTGATGTGCTACGGCCGACTGGTCCATGTGTTTGAATTTAATATTTCTGAAGTGTTCTTTCATTCTTGTTCCTAGATTCCTTTTGGTCTTACCAATGTATATCTTGTCACAATCCTGGCAACTCATTTGGTAAATGCCTGATAATTGGGTTTTCGGTGTGCTATTTTGTAGAGGGTGGTTTAGTAAGTTGTGGATGTTGTGTTTGTTCTGAGGGGCTAATTTTATGTTGAAGCTCTTAAATATCTTTTCAAATTTTTTGAAGCATTTTGGATCTTGTTTCACAACTTGCAACTCAACTCCTGGCGAGTTGTCGCCTCTTTAAATACCTCACTGATAATTTCTAGATTATTAGAAAATAAACCAGAACCCGAACAGTCTCTATCAGTCAAGAAGTAACTAGAAATTTCCATTTATCTCAGTTTTTTTGTTTTGGCAGACATTTATCTGCATGTTATCTTTGTCTGCCGGCACTTGGTTTTCACACTGCCCACCTATCAGTTCCTTTTGTGTAAACAAGCCATGCGATCGTAGATATGGGTTTGCGACAATATTCTAAGGTTGTTAATTTTTGCCAACTGGACAAGGATTGGTATGCGCATGTATACCAATTATGCAATTACTTAAAAAAGCCAGATGGTATAAGATGGTATAAGGGAAATGACAAGGGTCATATTAAAAAAGAAACTGAAGGGGAATAAATATGATGTTTCTCTGAAAATGGAAATGTCATAGAGATTAAATGATGAATCCAAGAACTATCTGTTCTTATACAAATATAACTATTTGTAACAAAAAACTTCACTTATCTTAAGAAAATGATGTCAAATTTCTTATTAATTGAGGTCGATTTCACGAATCCTTGCTCACGTCCTCAATCAACAGGCTGAGTGTTGACTGTCAACTAATAAGAAAAATTGACATTATTTCCTTAAGATAAGTGAAGTTTTTTGTTACAAATAATTATATTTGTATCATACTTATTGCTTCACTGTAACTAGCTTCATTTTCTACGTAACTACCTGCTCTTGCTTAAATGAGGAATAGCAGGTCCTCCCGTTCTGACTTTGGAACATCCCATCAAATTAGAAAAAGGAATGATTTGAAGAAGCTAAAACAAGGTTTTGGTGAAGATTGGTATGGTAGCAATGAGCTACAGTTCTATGCAAGGCTAATTCAGCATGGAGACAATGCACAACATATGGAGGAGGAAAGCGAGAGTGAAGAAAGTGATTATTTGTAAGAAGAACATGGTTTAAATTTTGAGAGATGTACCATTGTTTATTATTACAGTAATTACAGACATTATTAACAATATGAGGGGGGACCCAAAAGAAACCTGACTCTGAGGGCACTGCCACTCGTAGATATAGTGCAGTTGGTGTTAGTAGATATCTTCATGAAACAGCTGTGCAGATGGCGTCAGTGTAGAGCTGAATGTGCAAGTGTGGTATTGTTTTTCTCTGACTGTGAGTTACCTCTGCGAGGTCGTTATGGCAACTTTAAAAGAACAAAGAGTATGTGTGAAATTTTGTTTCCTGCTTACAAAAACTGCAACGGAGACACACCAAATGCTTCAGGAAGCTTTTCAGGAGGATGCTATGAGCCGCACACAGGTTTTCGAGTAGTTTGGGTGCTTTAAACGTGGTGAGATGTGTGTTGAAGACCAAGCTCGTTCTGGACGCCCTTCAACATTGCAAAATGAGGAGAACATTGAAAAGGTCTGCCAAAAGATCAATGAGGATCGTCGCCAAATGATCGACCAAATTTCAGCAGCGACAGGAATCAGTTGGAGCTCGTGCCAGCGGATTTTGAGGGAGGATTTGCACATGAGACATTTTGCTGCTAAATTTGTTCTGCGCCTTCTCACACAGAAGCAGAAAACCATCTGCATGAATGTGTCAGGACTTGAAAACAGAGATTGCACGTGATCGAAACTTCTTGAACAAAGTCATTACAGGGGATGAGAGTTGGTGTTACGGGTATGACCCAGAAACCAAGCAAGCGTCAAGCCAGTGGAAGACTTCCAACTCTTCCAGACCAAAAAAAGCAAGGCAAGTGAGGTTAAATGTGAAGACGATGATCATTGTGCTTTTTTATGTTCGTGGAATTGTGTATCGGGAATTCGTACCCCCTGGCCAGACTGTTAACCAGCACTTTTACTTGGATGTTTTAAGGCGTCTGCGAGAGGATGTGAGGAGGAAACGCTGGAACTTTGGCGATCAGGTGACTGATTTCTGCATCAAGGCAATGCCCCAGTACACACGGCCTTATGAGTGACCAACTATTTGGCATTTCAGAGGTGGTCTGTCGTTCCCCATTCTCCGTTTTCGCCGGACCTAGACCCATGCGACTTTTTCCTATTTCCACGAATGAAAAAAATGCCAAAATGGGAGCATTATGACTATGTGGAAGTGGTAAAAACAGCTTCGCAAAGGGCACTGGACAATATCAAACTTGAAGAGTTCCAAACATGCTTCCAACAGTGGCAAAAGAGATTTGACAAGTGCATCGCATGAAATGGAGAGTATTTTGAAGGTGACTGAAGTAATTTTGTAAAAAGGTTCATCAATAACATTTTTATGACAACAATCCGGTTTCTTTTGGGTCCCCCCTCGTACATGACCAATAGTAAGGACTTTGCACATGTCTATGCCTAATTTTCATAATTATAATATTAAGTTACTTTCAAATTTGTAGTTTTGGAAATATGGTTCTAAATTAAAATTTCAGAGCAGCAAAATGTGTAACTATTAATTACATTGGCATGTAACAGCTAAAAATATCTTAAAATTTGCAAGAAAACAATTTACTGAAGTTAGCATTGTTTATATGGAAGAATGGTTCAAAAGGCAAAACAAGATAAGTCCGAATTTTTTCATATTTTAACCTGCAATTATAGCTTTAGATTAAGTCTCTGATTTTTGACACTCAGCATCATGTTATTCATTATTTTTTTAAAGCAGGAGTACATAGTTACATTTCAAAAGTGTTGTTTAGTTTAGTAGTTATTACATTTTCGACTTTCCTGTAAAATTGCTATTTGCGGACTCATTGCGTTTTGAAACGATGCTCCTCAAATATACCCCTAAATAAAGAAGAATTTAATAAAGAATATAAACATATTATTAATTCTGCTTTAATTAATGGTTTTAATAAAGACTTTATAAATAAAAAAAATTGAAAAATTTAAATATAAAAAACTGTTCATGATATTTCGACCTTTAAAAGAATAAAAGATGACTATGATTTTAAAAAATTTACTTACCATCATTGGGTCAATAAACATTTTCAAAAAAAAAAAAAAAAAAATGTTCAAGAGTTTGGTATAACTTTAGTTTCTCAAAATAAATATAGAATTAAACATTTACTGCATTTCTCTTAAAAAAAAAAAAAAATCGTGATAATAAAATAATCTGGTACTTATCAATTTAATTGTTTTGATTGTGATAAAGTTTATATTGGGAAGACAAAACGTAATTTAGAAACCAGAACAAAAGAACATTTTCATAACATTAAGTATAAACAAACTGATAACTCGGCCGTAGCAGATCATGTTTGGTCATTTAACCATGAAATAAATTCAATTATTAAAACAGTTAAATGGTCCGATAGATTTAACAGTTTGGGAAAAGATATATATTTTAAAAAATAAACATTGCGTAATGAATTTTGAAATACCAGCAGTCGATTCTGTTTCCAAATTTGTTTCATTTTCAGATTTTGGTAGTACTGACAAAAACTTAGTGACATCTAGAGATTGTTGATGGTTCAAGCTGATGATGTGAATGAGATATTCACAAAATCGCGATCCTAGTCAATTTATAAGAAAACGGTCATAATTTCTTAGAAGATAAGCGAAGTTCTTTAAGTTACAAATTACACTGGGCAACAAAAAAATAATTTTTGAATGTTTTGTGCACTTCATGAGGCAATTCCTACTAATTTTGGGTTGAGAAACACAAATATGCCAATGAACATTTTTTATTAGCTCTAGTTTCTATGATATACACAAGGTGAAAGTATTACATATTAATGGATACATTTTAATTACATACATGCTAACAACAATGAAAGTGCATTTGATTTTTTAAACTGGTAATTACATGCTAAGAGTTCTAAATTGTTGGAAAAATACTTTGCAGATAGTCGTGTCTGAAGAGAATCATGTGTTTGACCTATTGAGTTTGTCACTTTTAGCTTGCCTCTTGTGATATAGTTCCGCAGAATCCCTATACAAAGACCAACAGTAATCCACAAGCATTACTTCATTCCAACGGCCCTGATATCTTTGTTCCATAACAGAAATGTCCTGATGGAATCTCTCCCCATGTTCATCACTAACAGCTCCACAACTAGGAGGGAAAAAGTCTAGGTGGGAGTGGAGAAAATGGATCTTAAGGGACATGTTGCATCCAAGGTTACGGTATTTTTGCAGGAGCACTGTCACCAAATACTTCTAGTTGTCATCTAAGGTATTTTGAGAGGTGTGCCAACTCCCCCCCCCCAAAAAAAAATTCCCCCACTCTAAAAAATGAAATGTCACTTTATCTTCAAAACAAGAGCTAATCTATCAATTGTATGGTGATTTTTGAATTCAGCAGATGGAAATACATGTAAATTCACTATTTTTAAGCCTGAAACATTTTCATTGTTGCCCAGTGTTATTATATTTGTAAACAAATATCAAATTTATAGCACTTCACAAAAAGTCATGAATTACATTACTGCAATGGAAATTTAAAAACGAGTAAACCAAAATTAACGCAAACTTCTGAAAAGAAAAATAATTTGAAGAAAAATGAATTATATATCCGTAAGAAAAACAAAATATTGACGGTAAACAATATACACAAAACACTTTGTAATTGCACTGTTGAAGATCTGTGTTGTTTGAACATGACCGATAAGAACAGTATAATCCTGAAAGCTTTAAAGCTGAGAGATGGACATGTTTGTTGTTGCTTCTAGTTAGAGAAAATGAAGGAGCCGCTCTACAAGAAGTAGGAGACGCATTTCAAATAGACGAAGCCATCGCTGTAGTTGTTCGAGGACTTCTTCACGGAGAGGGCATTGTACGTGAAGATGTTGAAGGCAAGGTGATCAGAAATAATGGAAACCTCAAGGAAACTCTTCTAAATTAACATGTATATGCACATAATCATTAGAGTTTTTAATTACACTTCTAAATTATACACGTTTGAGTTACGAGGGCTGTTCAATAAAGAATGATCATAATTTTTTTACGGTCATAATTTTTTGCACTAAAATTCAATCTTATTATATTCTGTTAGTGTAATGTGAAACAAACACACCGTAGTAGTTTCATTGTTGGTACTCCTGGTTTCCGCCTGTGAGAACCAGGCGAGTTCAGACATGTTCAGTATCGCCTACCGCAGCAATGGAGGTAACAGGCAGTTAAAGTTGATGTTGGAGAAAGATCCTGAGTTTCTTTCAAAATTAATCACTGCTGATGAAACTTGGCTACATCATTTTGATCCTGAGAGCAAACAGCAAAGCTCAGTGTGGAAATCTCCATCACCAACCCCCAAAATAGAAAAAGTGGTTGTTTCTGCTGGAAAGTTATGGTCATCTCATTCTTTGATATTCATGGAATGGTTTATCAGCATGTTGTACCTGCACACACATCAGTAACTGGACAATACTACAGGGATGTCATGAAAACATTGCAAGTCCATGCAGATGCTGAACAAAGATAATGCGTGGCCACATATTGCTAATTTTGTTGCTGAATATCTTACAAAAATCAACGTGAAGTGCATCCCTCACCCTCCCTATAGTCCGGATTTAGCCCCATGTGACTTTTATATTCCCTAACTTGAAGAAACGCCTTTGTGGAAAGCATTATCCATCATCAGAAGCAGTGGTGAAGGCTGCAGAGGCGATTTTGAAGGATCTCTCAAAAAATTGTTTCCAGCATGTCTTTGAAGACTGGCAGAAACGCTGGGGCAAGTGCATCGAATTCAGGGGAGACTATTTTGAGAAGGACCATCAAAATTATGAGGATGAGTAAAGGTACGTTGTCAAAAAAAAAAAAAAAAAAATGTGATTCTTTATTGAAAAGCCCTCATATTTATAATACAGTAGTCACAATCTCTGATGTAACTAGATGCACAGGTCTATAAAACATTACTCCGAAGGTGCACCCCCCTTTCGTGGCCATGAAGGGAGAAGAATGTCTTGACACTTGGTGAGTACACTTCCTCAGGCCTGCTGTACAATGTCTTAGTGAGTTCAATGAGATTTAGTCAGAACACAATCTGTGTCTAACAGAATATCAACAGGAGGGCATCAAATTAGTCATCATACAAAAAGCTTTATATATTGTGACTTTGTGGGTTTGTGAAATTAAAAGTCCCATTGCACAAACTCAAAATGTTCTTTATTTCCACCGAATTACAGTTGAAACACTTGCTGATTACATGGAATTACCTAGCGCACACAATTACAATTTGCCAGTTCGTCTGTCACAGGTCCACTCTACACTCACAATTACGCACAACTCCTCTGATACACGTACACAGTCTTCCGGTCTGTTCACTCACTCGGCGCTCCTCACAGCTGCTCGCCAAGAACTGAACTGACTCGCCAACTGCAGGCCTTATATACGGAAGATCGCCGTTTCTGGAAGTCTCACGGTTCAGTGAATATTCCCGATTGTACCAGACGTCAGGGAGGGGGAAAGAGATGGCTAGTGATGTTTTTTTCCAACCATCCCCTTCGTTAGCGCTACAATATAAATGGGTAGGCATGGCCTAAATGCCTCCTGTCGCCTACCTTGCTGCTAGCTGGTCGGGCCTTCTGATAATTAGGTGACAATATATATTGATATCTTCTTAAGATTGAATGTTATATACAATTGTCCAAGAGTAAACACTGTCTATATAATAATATAATTTCTATTATTTAATATTATTATTTATTATTATTTTTTTCCTATTTATTGCTTCATCAGTATGATCCAATAACCTTGGTAATATTACATGCATAATACAATCATACATGATTCAAAAATATCGGGACACCTGGCTGAAAGTGACTTACAAGTTCGTGGCAGCCTCTATCCGTAATACTGGAATTCAATAAGGTGTTGGCCCACCCTAAGCCTTGATGATAGCTTTCACTCTCGCAGGCATACTGTGAATCAGGTGCTGGAAGGTTTCTTGGGAAATGGCAGCCCATTCTTCACAGAGTGTTGAACTGAGGAAAGGTATCGATGCTGGTCAGGAGGCCTCGATGAAGTCGGTGTTCCAAAACATCCCAAAGGTGAATCACAAAAACTATTTGTAGTTGTTAAATTATAGACGAGTTGTATTTATTACACATCGGCTTCACTTACGAACCCATATTGAGGACATGTTTCATGAAACACCGTTCACATCGTCGGCTCTTATGCGACTTGCATAGGGTAGAACTCGTCAGGGTAGAAATATCATTAACAGTTTTTTGATATTTAAACTTTTCAATTTTCTTTTGTATAAAATCTTTATTAAAACCATTAATTAAAGCAGTATTAATAATATGTTTATATTCTTTTTTAAATTCATCTTTATTCAGGGGTATATGTATTAATCTATAAATCAAACTATTGAAAACAGCAAATTTATGTGAAAAATGGTTAAAACTTTTATTTTTTATATAATTATCAATATGACTATATTTAATCAAAACACTTTTTAATTCAATTCTCGAACTGTAAAAACACTTAAGCTCCAGTTACGTTTTGAAATTAGGACATGTTTCAAGGACACCGCGTCCCCATCATCAGCTGATGTTCTACTAGTTCTTCAGGTGACCGCCTCCCTCTCCTGGCGCTCTTCAATGAGTTGAATGACGTCATCTACTATTGGAATTTCGAAGTTCACTGCTCTCTTTTTGTTCTTCACAATGTGTATATTTTCCCAAACTGTTAATTCCCAATACTTTTTTTGCCGGTACCAAAAGTTTTATGTCTTTGGAAATATTATGATTTTTTGACCAGAAGTGGTACCGTCAAAAAAGTATTGGGAATTAACAGTTTGGGAAAATATACACATTGTGAAGAACAAAAAGTCAGCAATGAACTTCGAAATTCCAATAGTAGATGACGTCATTCAACTCATTGAACAGCACCAGGAGAGGGAGGTGGTCACTTGAACTAGTCAAACATCAGCTCATGATGGGGACGCGGTGTCCTTGAAACATGTCCTAATTTCAAAAAGTAAGTGGAGCCTAAGTGTTTTTATAGTTCGAGAATTGGTTTAAAAAGTGTTTTGATTGATGAAGCTCCACTGTTTATAAATACTTCTATTTATAGTTTTATGACTATATTTCCTATAAATACCAAAATCCAATTTATTATTATCTTCAAATCCAAAAAAGGAATAAAACCATCAATTTCAGTTTCTAATGTGAATTTTATAGCTTCATCTTGTAAATTTAAATCTATATTTCTGGTGCAATCTCAAATTCAAATTTCGTAAGAAAGAGCTTATTTTATTTGACAGTGAAATTGCACCAACAGATGAAGTCTTCACACAGTTGACATAAAATGTTTTACAGAGATAAACTATATTACAGTCAAGTGTGGAAGTTTCACTATATAAACATAATCTGTATTACATCAAAAGACTACTTGTGTTGCTTCACATTTACCTCCATAGTCATAGACTGTAGGACAGACAAAGGACTCTGTTTCAAAGGAAACTTCTCCATGCTTTTTACAATAATGCTGCATTCACCTGTTAGTAATTCACTATCCAAGTCATATGAAATATTTTTTTGTACGTGTCTCTTTAACTTACATCCTCCATTTAGTCATATCAGACAATGAATAGGCTAGGTGAAATGATGCTCAAATGAGCCCAAGGTTCATAAAGTATAGAGTTACCTGACATTCGTCTTTCAGAATAAGGGAAAAACCCCATAAAAATCCTATCCACGTAACTCACACTGACCAAGATTTGAACTCAGGACATGTTGAATGTGAGACAGACAAGCTACTATTTTTACAAGTTTTACCAAAAAATGGCACACAATTCGATTAACACTACAAGGACCGGCAAATATGGTCTACCGAGAAGGACCAACCCGTCATTTTGACGGGTGCAGCTTTATTTGCCCTTTTTAAAATAGTAAACAAATTTGAATGCTTACCAGTTTATTTAATATTATTTATACAGTTTACCAGTATATAATTTTACATTTATCTGAAGAATTTCATGGTAAAATGAATATTTTAAGCCTAAAAATTAATCCAAATATATACGATAACCAAATGTGAAATGGACAACTTCCCTTAGCAAACACACGTGTTTCAACATAAAATTTTGAATACCACAGTATATAGTAGAAAAAAACACGTATAAACCTAATTTCACTCATTCAGAGCCACCTGCAGCATCGTAGTACCTAACACACGTGTATTCAGTGTTGCCTAAACATGGTTCACAAACATACTTGCTGCATTTGTTAGGCTTGCTCCTATTCTTTCCTCTGCATCCACCAATTTGGCAAGTCCTCCAAATGTTGATCTGCTGAGGTACTGTGTTAGGAAGTGCATTTTGTACCCTTGTGGATTTATATGCTGAAGGCAACTCTTCTGCTAAGTTGAATATGAACTGACATCTGCTGTTACTTCCTTATAAGAGTACCCAAAGGCCAACATATTGAAAGAAACATGCATAGGCCACCTTCTGCATCCATATTTCACTGTGTAGTCGAGCCATTTGATCGACGACGTCAACGCCATACTTGGTGTTATTGTAGTACGCCACTGATTCTGGTAGCTTTTTAGGATGTTGTTTATTTATAGTAACTTTGTCATGCATTGAACTCAAAAGAAGCACATTTTTGTTCTTTTTCCCCTGATAACATGTCAGATTATATCACCCGACTTATAAAGTACAGTTGTGTACAAAGGTGCTGTAGCACATTTTGCTGATTGAGGGATTTTCCTTCTATATTTCTTTACTTTGCCCACAATGCTTGTACTTTTATGCTTCAAACTTTCTGCAAGGCATTTGGTTGTGGAAAAATTGTCACATGTAATATTTCTTCCTGCAAAAACAAAGGGCTGTGCAAGACGCATCACAACATGCTCTGCAAGAGAAACACCTGTGGGGCACTGATCGTCTTTACCCAGGTGAGGAAAACAATTCACCAGATACTTTGGATTTGCATCAACTACAACCCAAAACTTTATTCCAAATTTGTCCGGTTTATTGGTCATATATTGAATGAAATATCATCTAGCCCTGCACGGAAACAGTTGCTCATCCATCCACAGTGATATTTTCACTTGGAATGTAATACTGCAAGGAATTGACAATAAAAGGATCCCCGACAGGAGTAGCAGCTGCAAAGCGATCTGTATTTAGTCTTTGAGAACGTGTGTCCTTGTCATCAAATCGCATAAATCACAAAATTTCAGCGAATTTGTTCCTGCTCATTGTGTTCCTGAAAAGTGGTGTTCCCCAGGTATTCGACCACAACAACTACAACGGAAAGTTTTTTGCCCCAACACCTCGTAATTAAATAAGTGGTAGCACGAATTGCACCACTTGGGCAATAAAGCTTTCTTACTCATAGACAAAGGGTCTACAGAGTGCCATAAACCAATCAGGAAGGAAAACAACACATGTGGACAGATCCGAAGGCTATTGTTCACACTTCCGTGCCCGTCAAAATGACAGATGACGGTCCTTCTAGAAGGAGTTGTTTGTACCAGTTTTTAGAAAGGTCCAAAATGCTTAATTCCTTGTGGACGTGTTTGCCATAAGCATTTATATGTAGAAAAAAAAAAAAAACATGTGAGAAATAATCTTCTAATACAGCACATCCGTCAAAATGACAGGTGCAGTCCTTCTAGTGTTAGAGATGGCAATCAAAATGCCACAAGAATAATGCCATCTAGTATTGAGTCACAAAGTCTTTCCATGCCCACTGTGCTGTTTCTCTTGTCATTAGGTTATGGCTAAGTGGGCCAAATACTGAAATTTGGAGTTATAGTGACTTTTCACCCAGTATATAGTTTCATACATTTGTCATACAGCTGTGACAGTAGTTCTTCACCCCCCCCCCCCTTAATAAATAGACTTCATAATGCTGCCTCTATATTTCACACATAATTAACATGTGTTGTGCAGTGCAGAGTGTTAATTTGCTGGAACTTGTACGAGGGCTGTTCAATAAAGAATGATCATAATTTTTTTATGGTCATAATTTTTTGCACTAAAACTCAATCTTATTACATTCTGTTAGCTTAATGTGAAACAAACACGCCGTAGTAGTTTCATTGTTGGTACTCCTGGTTCTTGCCTGTGAGAACCAGGCAAGTTCAGATATGTTCAGTATCGCCTACCACTGCAATGGAGGTAACATGTGAGGAACAACACACGGCTTTGAAATTCTGATTTCGTCTCAAATCTTCAGTTGAGGCCTATACAATGTTACAGGAGACCTATGGAGAGTCTGTTCTTCCCTACAGCACAGCTCGAAGGTGGTTTAAAATGTTTAAAGAGGGGAGACAATCAATTTCAAAGGAAGGTGGATCCGATGCTCCAGTTACTGCTCTTATGGAAGAAAACATCAACACTGCTGCTGCCATTGTGAGAGAGGATCGACGAATTACCTTAAGATCACTTTCTAAAATACTGAACATTTCATTGGGTGCCACCCACACGTTGGTGACAGAAACATTACACATGAGACGTGTTTGTGCGCGATGGGTTCTAAGACTGTTGATTACTTTACAAAAGGACATTCGCATGCAGGTCTGCATGCAGTTAAAGTTGATGTTAGTGGAAGATCTGGAGTTTCTTTCAAATGTAATCACTGCTGATGAAACTTGGCTACATCATTTTGATCCTGAGAGCAAACAGCAAAGCTCAGTGTGGAAATCTCCTTCATCACAAAGCAAAAGTGGTTGCTTCTGCTGGGAAAGTTATGGTCATCTCATTCTGTGATATTCATGGAATGGCTTATCAGCATGTTGTACCTGCAGACACATCAGTAACTGGACAATACTACAGGGATGTCCTGAAAACATTGCAAGTCCATATCAGGCGCAAAAGACCACATTTCTGTAGCACCACGATAATGCGCAGCCGCATATTGCCAATGTTGGTGCTGAATATCTTGCAAAAATCAATGTGAAGTGCATCCCTCACCCTCCCTATAGTCCGGATTTAGCCCCATGTGACTTTTTTCTATTCCCTAACTTGAAGAAACAGCTTCGTGGGAGGCATTATCCATAATCAGAAGCAGTGGTGAAAGCTGCGGAGGCAATTTTGAAGGATATCTCAAAAAATTGTTTCCAGTATGTCTTTGAAGACTGGCAGAAATGCTGGGACAAGTGCATTGTATTCAGGGGAGACAATTTTGAGAAGGACCATCAAAATTATGAGGATGAGTAAAGGTACATTATCAAAAAAAGATTGTGATCATTCTTTATTGAACATCCCTCATATCACATATTTTTGGATGTGCATTTGCTTGGCAAAATCTAAAGCTTTAATAACCACAAACAGAAATGTCCGAAAATGTATTTCTTGTTCAAAGTCCAAGCTGCCTTGATCTATATTGTTGACCAGGGCAAACTGCCACCTCTGGTTATGTGGTAACTTCAATTCATCCCTCTCCAACCAATTCTAGTTACCTACATAGAAAAAAAAATCAAGTGTTTTATTACTAAAATTAGATGTGTATAAAGCAGTTTTCTGTAATAGTGAACAAAAAGCATCCCACCACCTCCATTCAAAGAACTTCGCTCCCTACCACTTCATTCACAAGGCTTGGCTCTCAGACCACATACGTGCCCAATGTAGTTGTCTTACTCCAATATTACTTCCAAGTCTTGTGTGATAGACCACCTACATTTACATCATACATCACCTACCTCCTCAATGTACCGTATGAACCAAAATATACAGTACTGGAAATTGTTACTCTTATTGTCATTACCTTACATATCGAGATGATAGTTTAAATGTTCAAAATGTGCTCTAGTTTGCCGTAGGTAGTGTTCATAACGATGACACAGATTTTTCAACATATTCAGGAACACAGCTTGCTGTAGAGTCCCAAAGAATGATACAATCTTCTGATGTAATGCAGACACAGTTTTGGGTGGATCTGGAAAATTAAAATCTTCCTTCTTTTACATTCCCCACACTTGACTTTCGTCGTAGAACCACACGTTGAACAAGAAATCTGGATCCATGTACACCATGTACAAAAATTGTGCACAATATTCTACGCTGACATACCTATCATGCTCCTCATTTGTTGTCCAACCTGTATTCTGTACGGAAATCCACCTGTCTTTAAATAATCGTCAAAGTGACGTATTACTAATGTTTAATTTCCAGGATGTTTGCCAAAGATTTCGCTTTGGACACTGCAACACCTGATTAAGGACACGTGCATGATTTTCATTTGTGGACATAGTTACTGGCCTACCAGAGCGTCCCTTGCGTTGACACAATACATTACCCGTACAATGAAATTTTTTAACAGATAGCATAACTGGTTGGTAGGTGCTGGCTTATTGAAGTGTTCATGATATTGGTCTGCCACTAACTTTAAATTCGGCCCGCCTTGATAACCGTTTCTGGACCAGCGAAAGTAATACTCCACTATAAACTTTTTCCTCCGTCGCAAGACCCATTGTCACTTCCAATTACAGACCACAGCATTCTTTACACAACTAACTATAAATCATGGCGATGTAACAACACATATGCTCCAGCATGCACATGCACACTGCAAGAAAATCAGTACTGTATATTTTGGCGCATACCATAGTTGTCTGCCACCAATATTAAGTTCCACTATGTATAAAATTTATAAAATTATTTACTATGACAAATGTATATAAAATAATGTATATACAATGTAAATACACTGTGTGATAAAAAGTATCTGGACACCCCCAAAAACATACATTTTTCATATTAGATGCATTGTGCTGCCACCTACTACCAGGTAATCATTATCTGCGATCTCAGTAATCATTAGACATCGTGAGAAGGTAGAGTGGGATGCTCTGTGGAACTCACAGACCTTGAATGTGGTCAGGTGATTGGGTGTCACTTGTGTAAGAGGTCAGTTCACAAGATTTCCGCACTCCTAAACATCCCTAGAGCCACTGTTTCTGATGTGATAGTGAAGTGGAAACGTGAAGGGACATGTACAGCACAAAAGTGTACAGGCCGGCGTCATCTCTTAACTGACGGAGACCACAGACAGTTGAAGAGGCTTGTAAAATGTAATAGGCAGACATCTATGCAGACCATCACACAGGAATTCCAGACTGCATCAGGATCCACTCCAAGTACTATGACAATTAGGTGTGAGGTGAGAAAACTTGGATTCCATGAGCAAGTGCTGCTCATAAGCTACACATCACGCGGGTAAATGCCAAACGACGCCTTGCTTAGTGTAAGGAGCATCAACCTTGGATGATTGAACATTGGCAAAACGTTGTGTGGAGTGAGGAATCACGGGACACAATGAGGCGATCTGATGGTAGGGTGTGAGAATGGCGAATGCCCAGTGTTAAAGTTGGAGCTGGTGGTGGTGTTAGATGTGGTTGTATTTTTCTTGCAGAGGTCTTGCACCTCTTGTTGTTTTGCATGGCGCTATCACAGCACAGGCCTACATTGATGTTTTAAGCACCTTCTTGCTTCCCACTGTTGAAGAGCAATTCAGGGATGGTGATTGCATCTTTCAACACGATCAAGCACCTATTCATAATTTGCTTACATAACAATAACACCCATGTAATGGATTGGCTTGCTTGCACAGAGTCCTGACTTGAATCCTATAGAACACCTTTGGGATAAAACATGGAAAATACTACAAGCAGAAATCAGGGTTATCAATGGGCAACCCACTTTCACCTTTTTTGGCTAACCATTTCTACCCTTATAAAAGACAATTATAATTTAAAAAAATTTACTTACCATCCTTGGTTTAATAAACAATTTCAAAAAGTTTTTAAAGAGTTTGGTATAACTTTGGTTCCTCAAAACAAATATAGTATTACAAATTTACTACATTTCTCTAAAAAAGATGAAATTTCTAATAATAATAAATTTGGTATTTATGAATTTAATTCTTTAGACTGTGATAAAGTTTACATTGGTAAGACGAAACGTAATTTGGAAACCAGAACGAAAGAACATTTTCGTAACATTAAGTATAAATAAACTGATAAATTGGCCGTAGCAGATCATTTTTGGTCATTTAACCATGAAATAAATCCTGAAGTTAAATTATTAAAACAATTAAATGTCCCGATAGATTTAATGGTTTGGGAGAAGATATTAATTTTGAAATACCAGTAGTTGATTCTGTTCTTAAGTTTGTTTTATTTTCAGATTTTGGTAATACTGAAAAAAAAAAAAAAAAAACAAAAAAAAAACAGAAGAACATAGTAACTTCCTTAACAACGAATTTGTTTTCTCCTGTGGTTTTCCTGGACTGAAGATGTGGACAAGAGTTCGTGAAATCGATATCAATTATAAAGAATTAACACCATTTTCTTAAGTTAAATGAGGCTTTTGTTACAAATTGTTACATTTGTATAATATTCATTGTTTCACTGTAGCTAGCTTCATTTTCTATGTTATCATTAGAGATTTTGAGGTGCCCCAAAATTGAATGGAAGTGTATAAAACTTATGGGAGCAGGGTTTATACTCAAAATACTCCAAAGACACAAAAACTGTACGGCTTTATTTTAAATATAAATTAAATCTTTCTTGTTCTACAGAACCGAGAAAAATATTTCACTTGCACAAGCACGTATTAACAAAAAGATTGTGCCTCACTGCGTTTATTACCAATTCACATTAAAATGAACAAGCAACTGTACATAGAGAAGTAAATAAGATTCCGTCACCACTCTGTGTGACTGGCAATACACAGACAACATTCATATCTCCAAGGTAAAAATAATTTTCTATAGGGCCTACAATAAAGAGACTAATCGTTTACAATTATTGCAAATTAAAGAGATGCTTATTTCGTTAAGGCGAAATATTATTTAACATTTACAAAAAAAATTTTTATTTATATATGTATATGTATATATATATATATAGCCAAGATGGTAAATAAACACAAGACTTGAGTGGTCATGTACAGTTCTGAGCAACGTGTTCTCGCTTCGATTGCCGTGAACTTCCACCAAACTTCTTTAAAAGGTACAGAGTTCTACTATACATACAATATTTTACAGTTAGACACACAATTTTTCCTGTTTATAGCTACATAAGAGGAAGTTGGGGCTAGCACCGAGGTCAGGCCCCACCCGAGCTGCGTCTGGGGACTGAGTGAGTGCAAGAGAATAACTTAAAAACCTAGCATTCTATTAAAATATATTGTGATGTTGCACTGCCAGTTCACTCGCTACACAAACACCTTAGCAAGAGCATCTGCGCCGGCACTTGCTATGTATGGTCGAGAAGGATGGAATGCCACATCAAAGATGCTCTCGTCAAACTTCTTTCTGTGGGCTGTTATTTCCTGTACGCAGGTTTTGTTGTCCAAGTTCCATAGACGGATGCTGCAGTCATGACCTGCAACATTTACAATTATTTTAGCACAATGGAAATTAATGACATTCATTCATTTATTATCTGCTGTAAAAATTACAAGGTAATTCATAGCATCATAAAAACAAAACAGAAATACAAAATACAAAAGAAAACAGAAATACTAAAGAAAAAAATTTATACATTGCACAATTAACATTGGACAAGTCATATACTTAATACTTAATACATACATATACTTAATACTCTGGCTATAATTCATCTAAATTATACAAACAGTTATTAATTAAATACTCCTAACTTATATTTAAAATATGTTTTTGAGGTGTTAACCAAATTTTTTAAAGCTACTGATGATCTATTAAATAAGACTGTCCCTCTTGTATTGACATCCTATTCCATGAAACTTGTATTTGATCTAAAGAGGTGAAAGTTATTTCTTGTGTTATGGTTGTGTACTTGACTGTTTCTTATTAATGGTTGTTTTGTTATATACAGTATGGTTCTATAAACATACAGAGAATAAATGGTTAAAAGCCTATTATTGATAAAAGCAGTTCTGCATGATTCCCGCATTGCCATCTTATACATAAATCTGATGCTTTTCTTTTGCTTTTCATTCCAATTTTTCTGTTTATATTTTATGTTTCTACGGTGTTCCATTAATATAGTTTTTAAATTTCTCTTTGTCAAACCAATATAAAATTTGTTGCAATCTTCACAATTTATCCTATATATGACTGATTTTTGTTCTGGTGGGATTGCATTTTTTAAGGGATTATTTAACAACTTCTTGAGTGAGAATCTGTTTTGTGGTGCTAGTTTGATGCCATTATCTTTAAATTTTCATTCAAACTTCGGAAATGCCCAAGGGTTGAAAGTGAAATTTTTGTATTTCCAGTTTTATTTATGTTTTCAAGAGTCGTGATCTTGATGTGCCATCAGTGAGTGGTCTACTGAACTTATGCAAAGAATCTTCCAAGAGTGGGAGCCAATTACAAGAGATCCAGACAACAACCAACTATGATGAGTCACTAATTAGCTGAGGATGAAACTGCAACAGTTTCGAAAACGTTCCTGATTTTGTAAAAGGACATGAGTGAAGTTACAAGTTTTAAAAGGTATGACTCAATTTTAGTCTTTATACATAAAACACAAGACTGTTGGGCAAGTGCAACCTAAGTCTAGATGTAGTAGCGATAAAGCATCAAACCATGAACAATCCTGAATGTTCTATCCAATAACAAAGAAATGTAAGGCTATTTGGACAGTTGCAACCTAAGTCTAAATGCTAACCTATCTACTTACTATTCTTGGGCTAATATACATTTTTGAATTTTTGAAAAGATTTTGGTATAACTCTGGTTCCTCAAAATAAATATAATATAAATAAATTTGCTACATTTCTCTAAAAAAGATAAAATTTCCAATAAAAAAATCTAGCATTTATCTATACTGGTCGCCAAACTAGAATGCGATTGACAGTTTAGTAAGTGCATGGAAGAACGCTGTAAATAAATGGGAGGCGAGGAGTACGTCATAACGGTTGTCATAGTAACCATTAGAAGGACCAATTAGAGTCGAGACGTTTCCATGACAATGTTAGATGCTAAACCTTCGTTGTCAATATCCTAATGTGTTTAGCATGAGGTGTGGGTGAGCGAGTTACGCAAACGCTGCAGTAAACACAATACCTTGGTTTTTGTTTCTCTTCTGATAATGCTGCATAAACAGAATGCCTTCACGTATATGTTGCTGTTATTTTATATAAGGTTACAACAGATAGAGATCCTGTACTGGCAAGTTCCTTTGCATTTTGTTACAATTTCCCTTGGTTTACGTGTGTGTGGGTTCGTGTATCTGTGCATGTGTTGTGATCATTTGCTATTGTATTTTAATGAATGTTTAATTATGTCTAAAAACAGTGACAAGCGAAAACCTGAACGTGCTCGGGAACCAAATAAAACTATATTTGGTAAAGGTATTTCAATTAAAGGACAGGCACGGGAAATACGAGTAATATGCTCCGTGAGAGAATACTTCTAAGAGGAGAAATTGAAAGGGGAGCCTATTAGTCCATTCTCTAAGGTGCTTGATAGGAGTTCACGTGCTGTAGGTATCAGTAAGAACACTGTGGTTAAGGTTGGGAAAGAAAAGTATTTTAAAGAAGGAAGTCAGGCATCAGAGTCTAAATTAGAAACTTCCGGAAAAAAAGTATGTAAGCGGCATTTCCCCACTTCAATAAGCATCAAAACGTCAAAGGTATGCCTCTTTTGTTATGATGATCTTTACATTGATGTGTTCTTACATGTTCTAGCGTTTGCTTGTAGATCCACGACTTTTCTACTGCCTCTGTGTACAGTATTATAAATAATTTAATAATAATAATAATAATAATAATAATAATAATAATAATAATAATAATAATAATAATAATAATAATAAATACCCATTGCAGTCGCAACTGAATCACCTTTGCACACATAATCCTATCGCACTCTTCACGTGGCAGCAATAAGCGGCAACGTTGCATCTCTCCATACAAAATGTCAAATCACTTTCTAGATTGGCGACCAGTATAGTTAACTGTTTAGATTGCAACTGGGTTTACAATGGAAGAACCAAATGTAATTTAGAAACAAGAATGAAAGAACATTTTCGGCTCTTCTTTCTAATATGCAATGCGGAGATTTTTTTGTAAGTCCTTCACATTTTATTGTTTTTATATACAACCATGATTTTTAATATGATTTCTTTACTTTTTAGTGTAATTTTGTGTTGAAGGGCGTTCTTTTAACGTTATTGTTTATTTACTTACTGCCTAATGTAGCCATATTGAAGAATTCAGTGCAGCCTTGTTTCTCCACTGAATGCAATGCTGCCAACAGTCTTACTTGTCCCGAAATTACACTATCTAGCAGACTAACACAAAGTAGTACCCAAATTGCACCTCATTGTAGTCCTCGCCAGCATGACCATGTTGTTTGTGTGCACATTTTTCACTGGGTCGACAAAGTGCACTGAGTGATTCACTCCTAGGTGCGCAGCAAACTCTCCAGCCATCAACCCATACGTGGTCTGCAATTAGACTGTAGAGTGTATTTGCATCCCTTCTGTTGTTGGGGCATATTGTCATTCGCACCTCATTTGTTCCCACTTTGATCCCCAGGATCCAGTTGCCCTCTACAACATGCACACGACAAAACTTACGTTGTCCTATTTTGCATTCGTCGATTTGAACGATGTGGCTGGGACGGCCAATTTTCCCCCTTGCAGTATACTTGGTGTCACTTGACATCATGCACACTTTGTGGCAGTAGCCAAACCAGTACGATACAGTCCGTGAGCTCATACATGTATTTCCTACGGAGCACTCCATTATTGTCGTGTCGTAGGATTGTTTATGTGCAAAGCAGTGCATAAGTAACAAAATTTGACCAGGCGATAACTTAGCCTGCTCAAACTGTTCATTTGCACACGGACTGCGGCACCTACGTCTGGAGCATTTTTGCAGAGGTTGGCTACGAATGTTACATATCTTTCTCATGTTGGCTGCAACGCGAGAACCGGCTGGTCGTCTGCTTGTGCATGCGTATACGTGCACCTTTGGACTTAGAAAATATTCTCGCGTCGCACAAAAGAAAGTTTCTCCACATTTTCAAAATATTAAGTATAAACAGACTGATAAATTGGCCGACGCAGATCATATTTTGTCTTTAAAGTATGAAAAAATCCACAAGTTAAATTATTAAAGCACTTAACTGGTTGGCTATATTTAATGTTTGGGAGAAAATATTAATCTTAAAAAAACATAAATTGCGTAATGAATTTTGAAATACTGTCAATTGATTCTGTTTTTAAGTTTGTCTCATTTTCAGAGTTTGGTAATAAATAAGATTTTATTATACAACTAGTGGCAGAAACGATGACAATGTAAAAAACACTGATGGTGCAATAATTTTCTTAAAAGATAGGTGAAATTTGTGACAAGTAATTACACTTTATGAAGTAAGACCTACATTTTTTGTGTAGTAAGATTTTTATTATCTTTACCAGTTATATAAAAGTCTTCCACAATAAAGACGACTTCTGAGGCTTTCCCCACAAAATTCAAGATATACATTCCATTTGTCATGAAAATATCCTCAAATTATGGTATTATAATCAATCCTTATAACTGTTATTTTAGTTAATTGATGGAAATTAATCATTTCTTCACACTAGCCTTATATAGGCTAAGGTTGTTGATAGTCAACATGAAAAATTCAATTCCATGGCCGGGATTTGAACCACGGATCTCCGGGAAAATATACAAGTCAAATGGAGAATTTAATGTCAGGACGGCATGTTGGTCATGGTAGCTCAATGGGTTAGAGCGACTGGATGGAAACCAGGAGATCCGTGGTTCAAATCCCAGCCATGGCATAGAATTTTTCATGTTGACTCTATCAAAAACCTTGGCCTATATACGGCTAGTGTGAAGAAATGATTAATTTCCATCAATTAACTAAAATAATAGGAGTTAATGATGAAGCCTGGGACTCAAGAACTTACGATAGTAAGTCGCCACAAACGGTGTATCTCGAATGCGAGAGCCCCTAGTGGTCTACCGGGGATATATACGAGTCAAATGGAGAATTTAATGTCAGGACGGCACGTTGGCCATGGTAGCTCAATGAGTTAGAGCAACTGGATGGAAACCAGGAGATTCATGGTTCAAATCCCGGCCATGGCATTGAATTTTTCATGTTGACTCTATCTACCTTAAAACTGTTTTTGAGAAAATAAAAAGTACAGAAAAATGTTCTGTGTAGAGGGTAGTTTGGGGAGGGGAGGATTTGCTTTGTGTTGCAACTTAAGTTTTGAGTTATGTATATACAAATATAATAATTACAACTTAAAACTTCACTTATCTTATTAGAAATGATGACACTTTTCTTATAAATTGTTCGGGATCACGATTTTGTGGAAATTCTTCCACATCATCCATCCTTGGGTTAATAAACATTTTCAATTTTTTTTTTAAAGAGTTTGGTATAACTTAAGTTCCTCAAAATAAATATAGTATTAACAATTTATTGCATTTCTCTAAAAAGGATAAAATTCCTAATAATAAAAAATCAGGTATTTATCAGTTTAATTGTTTCGATTGTGATAAAGTTTAAATTGGAAAGACAAAACGTAATTTAGAAACCAGAATGAAAGAACATTTTTGTAACATTAAGTATAAACAGACTGATAAATTGGCCGTAGCAGATCATTTTTGGTCATTTAACCATGAAATAAATACAGAAGTTATATTATTAAAGCAATTAAATGATCCGATAGATTTAATGGTTTGGGAAAAGATATTTATTTTAAAAAACAAACATTGCGTAATGAATTTTGAAGTACCGGCAGTCTATTCTGTTTTTAAATTTGTTTCATTTTCAGATTTTGGTAGTAATAACAAATAAATATTAACATCTAGCGTTTGTACGATGGTGACAGTTTTGTTTGTGGATCTGGCTGACAATGTGGAAGAATTTCCATGAAATCGCGATCCCAAACAATTTATAAGAAAATTGTCATCATTTCTTATAAGATAAGTGAAGTTTTAAGTTACCAATTATTATATTTGTATATATTTGTTTGCGTCACTGTTAATAGCTTCATATTTTACGTATTTGAGTTATGTGTTCAGACATACACTCAACCCATTTTCTAAATGTGCCTTTTTATTCATGGGACCTCAAATGTATACATATATTTTATTTAGTGAAATGGCTCTTAATTACTATGTACATGGTGGAGCACTATTTCCTTCTTAAGGTGATGCATCTGTGAAATTTGAAAATTCTACACCATGCATGCTATCTGACTGAAATTTATATCAGTTATTACACACAATAAGGGTAACCATTCTGCAAAGTTTCAAACTTCTAGCTTTTATGGTTACAGAAATATTAATTTTATATTGTGTAAATTCACTGCGCTGAGCAAAATGAGGCACACGATGCATTTTTAATTTTTTCCCATAAATCTTCCACTGTTTATAGTTTACAAACTTACAAAGAGATTTGTCATATTAGATTTTTTTTAATCTTCAGCTGTCTAAGAAAAAAATTGTTCCTTATGCATCATTCATAAATTTGTAAAATTTTCACTTTTTCCCATTCTGTTTTTTTTTTGATAAAAATTAAAGCATATTTTTAAGAAAGTAATATGACCATTCGATTTAATGGGATTTTAAGTTATTATAATAAAAATTTAACACAAATACATAAAAAAAATTGCATTGTGTACCTTATTTTCCATATGTCAAAATGTTGAAAAAAAAGTTTACGAGGAAACAGAGTTTAAAGTTTCAGCATGCAAAATTTCAGTATTTCTGACTTTCAGATCTCTTAAAATTCACCAACTCCATTAGTTGGACCCCCTTCCTTCTTGTTATTCTCTTCTGCAGCAATCTTAGAGAGATATAGCTTATTTCAAGAAGACTTTGAGGAATGCTGATCAAGCTTCTCTGCAGTCGATGTTGGTGCCTTACTTGGCTTATTTTCTTTGAAGCTGGGCTGAAGTGAAGACTGTGAGCTTCTTTGATTATTTTTTCACTAGCCAATAATCCCATATTGAACTGGCACAATGTTCTTGTCACCCCCAACATGCAATTTTTTCTTTGAAATAAAAATATCCTTTGGACATTTGAACCATACTATTTTGTTAAAAGCCTCATTGGCACTTTGAGTTTTCCCTGCAGCACATCTCTTCAACAGTTCCTCATTTGCTAGTCTCTAATATATAGCCGTAAGCTTTTGAATTACTTGGGTTGTCAGTGGAGTCATCATTGTTGGGTTATTATGTGGAGGAATCACCTCACCATTTGCAATGGCTCTGTTGTAGAAACACAAAGAATTTGAACTTCTAGGGCATTTATGGTGTTGTGGAGTACTGTGTGTTGAGCTGCAGTGATATATAGTTGCATATATTGATGTTTTCTTATGCCCTACATTAGGACAATTTTCTTTGATAGCTTTCTTATCATAATCAGTTAATTTTACTATTGTATCTTCTTTCAAGCTTCCAAACTTCTGCCCTCCAAAGTGATTCCCTTTGTCTTCCATTCTTTTACCAAATTTCTTATTCCTCTTCCCAACTCCTTAGCTACATGCTTCAAGCATTCTCCTTTTTATCTCAGTATAACTATATACTGCCAAATCCTGTAAGTGTCTCCATCTGAAAAAATTGTTGTGTATCACATTCTGCTTGAGATCTCTTCCACAATATAGCTGCAGCTGTCATTATCCATAGCACTTGAAGAACTACTATAGTTAGCTTTACAACTTCAAAAATGTTTATACTCTGTGACCCATTTCTGATAACCATCACTTTTGAAGCCCAATGATTTATGTTTCTGTGCACAAAAACTTTAGTATTTGGACATAACCTTAAAGTCAATAACAAGACGTGTAAGTACATCTATAATAACTCCTATAATATATAAAGAAGAAAATCCTCACACAGAAAATGAAGCTAGTCACAGTGAAGCAACAAATATTGAACAAATAAAAATATTTTTAAAGGAATCTTCACTTAACTTAAGAAGTTGATGTTAATACTTCCTTCTTTATAATATCGATTTCAAAAGCATCTTGCTTCCATCATCAGTTAATACCCAACTCCGTTGTTAAGGAAATCTTGGTTACGATGTTATTTTCTTTTGTTATGTTACGCATTACCAACATCTGAAGATGAAACAAACCTAAAAACAGAATCAATTGCTGGTATGTCAAAGTTCACTACGCGATGTTTATTTTTTAAAATAAAAATGATATGCTACGGCCGATTTTTTCCTAATTAAAAAAATTCCTAATAATAAAAAAATCTGGTATTTATCAATTTAATTGTTTGGATTGTGATCAGGTTTATATTGGAAAGATGAAACGTAGTTTGGAAACCAGAAAGAAAGAACATTTTCGTAAAATTAAATATAAACAAATTGATAAATCGGCCGCCACAGATCATTTTTGGTCATTTAAACATGAAATAAATCCAGAAGTTAAATTATTAAAACAATTAAATGGTCCCATAGAGTTAATAGTGTGGGAAAAAATATTTATTTTAAAAAATAAACATCGCGTAATGAATTTTGACATACCGGCAGTTGATTCTGTTTTTAGGTTTGTTTCGCCTTCAGATGTTGGTAATGCATAACATAACAAAAGAAAATAACATCATAACTGAGATTTCCTTAACAACGGAGTTGGGTATTAACTGATGATGGAAACAAGATGCTTTTGAAATCGATACTATAAAGAAGAAGGAAGTATTAACATCAACTTCTTAAGTTAAGTGAAGATTCCTTTAAAAATATCTTTATTTGTTTAATAAGAAAATCCTCGTTTTTTCTTTCCAGTGGTTCTCTTGTCTGCCAGTCCACTTATTGCTAAGAAGTTCAGTTCTATAGGCTAAGGCTAAAAGGTCTATACTTCAATGCTATTTTCTAGAGGCACAATGCACAACATGCTAAGGTTTTGATCTTAGTACTATAAAAACTTAAAAGCTCTTATTAAATTTTAGATGAGTCGCATTTTTTACACATCTGCTTCACTTTCGTACCTATTTTGAGGACATGTTTCGCAAATCTTCGTAATCATAATCATTGGCAACCAAAACATAACAAAATTTCAGCAAAGAACACATCCCTAGATAGTGTAATTAATCTCTCAAAGCAAAATTTTAACGAAGAAAAAGATGTACTTAACCAAGGCCTAAAAACATGTATAACATACTCCAGCAACCCGGATGAATTCATTGCAGACATAGAATTAGCAGTAGAAGGCTTGGAAACCATGGACAAAAATATAATTAGAAAAAAATCAGCTCCTATATTGGAAAACTTAATAAATAAAAAGCCAATAAAACATTTGAAACAAATTCAGATAATTAAATCTTTAAGGAAAAAGGATGTAATCTTCTCAAGGGCTGATAAAGGGAACAAAATAGTAATCTTAGATACAGCTACATACAAAGAAAAAATGTTAGAGTTACTACAACAAAAAGAATTCCAGGAAATAGATTCTAATCCACTCAACCGATGCATAAAAGATGTACAAAAAACCATCATTAATAGTAAAATTTTAACAACTACAGAACAAAAAACTATCAAACCAGACAACCCTACCCTTGCAAGAATATATGGTTTGCCTAAAATACACAAACCCAACATACCCATGAGACCCATTGTAAATAATATAAACACTCCTACTTACCTTCTGGCAAAATGGCTAACCAAAAAATTTCAGTCCTTTCCACAATTCCATACTCTGAGTATAAAAAACTCTTTAGACCTGGTAGAAAAAATTCAAAATCTTAAACTAAAACCTCATGACACTTTAGTATCCTTTGATGTCCGCTCCCTCTTCCCTAGCATTCCATTAGACAAACTTTTGATTCAACTGAAAAAATGGCTAAATTCTATAAACCTGGATGCCAATGCAATAGAAGAATATGTGGCAATGACTGAATTATGTATACATCAAAATTATTTTGTCTTCGATGGAAAATATTACAAACAAATTTCAGGACTAGCTATGGGAAGCCCGCTATCACCATTTTTGGCCAATCTATACATGAGCTTTTTCGAAACACATATTACTAAAGCCTTCCCTCATATGTTTAAAACATGGTACAGATACGTAGACGACATCTTTGCAATAGTGCCCTACAAACTAATAGATGATGCTTTGAAACTACTCAACCTGCAAGAACCTAGCATACAATTCACAGTAGAAACTGAAGAGGACTGTACTCTACCTTTTTTAGACCTTAAAATCAAAAAAGGCAATGAAAAACTAGAATTTGGCATTCATAGAAAAGCAACACACACAGATAATTACATCAAAGCAAATAGTTTCAACCCAATTCCACACAAACATGCAACCATCAACAGTCTGACACACAGATTAGTAAATCTACCTCTCAGCCAGCAAGAATATCAAAACGAATACCATCAAATCTTAAAAACTGCAATTAAAAATGGATATGGAAAAAACCTTGTAGATAAAAAACTAAAATTATTCAAACTTCAAAAGAAATTAAAACAGATCACAGCTCTCACACCAATAAAACAAGAAACTAGATTTGCTAAATTTACTTACCACCCCTGGGCCACAAAAAAGTTCCAAAAAATATTCAAGAAATACAATATAACATTGGCACCAAAAAACAATTACAACATTAAAAACCTACTTCACAGTAATAATACTGATAAGATAAAACCAGAGGAAAGGTCAGGCATTTACAAAATTAAGTGTAAAGACTGTGAAAAAATTTACATAGGAAGGACAAAAAGGAACATAGGCACTAGAAAGAAAGAACACTTCAGGCACTTAAGATACAAAAATATTGATAAGTCCGCAATAGCAGCTCATTTCTGGTCTGAAAATCATGAAATTGAAGATAGCACAGAATTACTAAAATACGTACAAAAACATAGTGAACTCGTCATATGGGAGAGGATATACATAGAAAAACATAAAAACCAACTAATGAACTTTGAAATCCCGCTAGAAGAGAATCCCACATTTCAGTTCATCACTGAATCAACAGATGGCACCAACAACCCCAGAATTACCCACACCGCTGGATCTAGCGTCAGTCGCACAAGAGCCGTAGATGCAAACGAAGATTTGCGAAACATGTCCTCAAAATAGGTACGAAAGTGAAGCAGATGTGTAAAAAATGCGACTCATCTAAAATTTAATAATTTTTCGCTTCACTGTGGTGTTCCAATACAGTTGAATCTCGATATATTAAAAGCTCTTATTTGTAATGTACCACATTAGTTGTAGATTCCTATAACACTAAAAGAAGCACAAACAACTAACAATGCTCTGTAATAGCAAAAGAAAACTATATTTCACAGCATCAACAGAACCAGGTGTATGTACTTACTTAGCAGAAAACACAAAATAGGCGGTAAACTGTATTCATTTGTACTAAAAAAACCTTATTGAACAGTCTAGCCAACACTTGGGGTGGAGTAGGGACTTTTGTTAAAGAGGATCTAGTGAGTGATTGACATTGACAACTACTGCGTCGAAAATCATATCGAAGTTGCAGGAATAAATTTAATCCTGAAAAATTTCCGCGCAGCAGTCATTGACATCTACAGACCTCCAAAAGGAGACATTAACATCTTTTTTGATAAAACAGCATTAGTGCTAGAGCATGTCCTTACACATAGTCACCAAAATATCATACTAATGGATGATTTTAACATTTTCTAAAGACCTCAACTACAAGAAGCAGATTTATGCATCCCCTAAATGAATATCATTTAAAACTCCTCATCCAAGAACCTACGCGAATTAGTACATCATCTAAAACAGCTATTGATAATATAATTACAAATTTGGGGCATTTGAACTTCTCAGTAAGTGTGTTACAAACTTGCTTATCAGATCATACTGCGCAATGCTTTACTGTATATAATGTGGCAAAGTCGCCTGAAATAGCGCGTAAAATTTTCAAAAGCACAAAAGTAAGTCGTTTGTTTAATAAAGCATCTTAAATGAGCTTAAAACTGCCCTTGCCAACGAAACCTGGGAAGAAATATATCTTGAACAGGATCCAAACATAAAATTAAAGAAATTATATGACATACTAAATTTTCATATTGATATTCATTGCTCCCCCATTTCAAGTTCGATATGTAAACAAAACAATAAAGCAAAAGCAACTTACTGGATAACTCCGGAAATAAAGAAACTACATATTTTATTAAAGTTAGCCACGGAAAAGAAAAATAGTAACAGCAATCCTGGCCTTACAAACATACATAGTGTTGCGAACCCGATCGCGATAAGGCGGCTTGGCACACAATAGATGGATAGGTGTCAAGGAGATAACGAGCTTGCATAAATAGATAACGCCGGCAAGCTCGATAACTGAGGTAAAGGCCTCGCCGGGTAGATTAAGTTACGTTTCTAGAAGGCAATAGAATGTTCGAAATATGTAACTAGATGCTTGTTTTCCAGAAACCTCTAGTGATTGACAGAACAGTCTGGTAATCATGAATGGAGATATAAAAGGGATTGTGATACGCCAGCAGACAGTTGTAGTTGTGAAGCAGTTGTTGTGTAACAGTCAGTGTTGTAACGAGAGCTAATGTAATCAGCTGCAAGTGTTTGTTATTGTCCTCGACCTTGGAAGATTGTGTGATGTAATGATGTTACATGAGAATTGGATAGTGTATTGCTACGGAAATAAAGGAGATTTTTAATTTCTGCAACTCTGCCTTTTAATTCTACGAACCCACAAAGTTATAATATAAAAGCTTTACAAAGTAAATATGATCAAGCAGTAGCAACGGCTAAACAAAACAGTATCATGGAAAGGATCTACCTCTCTTCAAATATAAGTAAAACCAGTTGGCAAATAATAAATGAATTTCGTAAACCCTCAGGACATTCCACTCAAAATGATATAACTCTAAAATCAAGCAGCAGCAAGATCTTTGAACCTCTAAAAGAGCTGAAACCTTCAACACTTTCTTTGCCTCTGTAGGAGAAAATGTGAATCAGAAAACTAATGTAGATGTATCTTCATCAAAACAGTCAAAAACTCATCAAGTTTTGATCTCTATCCTACAGATACTACTGAAATGGGATACCGATGTCACTCATAAAAGTATGTAATTATCAAATAGCGAAACCACTTGCATCTATAGTAAACTCCTGCTTAGAAATGGGTATTTTTCCTGATAAATTAAAGATAGCAAAAGTGATCCCAGTATTCAAAAAGGGTGACAGAAATGACAAATAATTATAGGCATATAGATAGATAATTTATTCATCTTGTAAATCATACATTGTACATGAGTACTATGATATAAGACACATCAAATTGTGAATTTACAGTGCAATTAACTATACTTGTAAATTAACAAGTCACATCCAATAAGGACAAGTCAGTGTTTGTACAAAATAATGTTTTATAAAGATATCTCAAGAATTTTATAATATACAAAATTAATTCAGAAATGTAACAATATTATAAACTTTCCATAAATTCACTAACAGAATAAAAACAGTGGTCTAGCAAGTATGCCAAAACTGACTTTTTAAATGCTGAAAAATAGCAAGTGGTTTTATTGGCTTTAGGCAGTTTATTAAAAAAAGTGATTCCTAGGTTTATTACACTGTTTTGATGAGCTCTTGTGTTACTTCTATTCACATGAATATCCATTCTCTGTCTAGTATTATGGTTATGAACTGTGTCAAAGGTACAGTGGCCATTTCCATTCATTAAATTTGTCTTTGTAAATTTTAAAATTTCAAAAATGAAAATACATGGGAGAGGTAAGATTTTAAATTTTTTAAACAATGGTCTGAACGTAGATGTTGATTTAACTCCTCCAAGTATTCTTAGAATCTGTTTTTGCATTATGAATAATGATTTACAATGTGGTGAGTTGCCCCATAATGTTTTTGTTCACTAATGACACTGGGGATTAGTTGATTTGCATCATTTTCCCCCTGGCTTCCCAATATAAAGCCTGTAGTAGGTTCTCGCTTTTGAGCCCCATAATGTTATGCCATATTTTAAAATGGTTTCCCAATATAAAGCCTGTAGTAGGTTCTCGCTTTTGAGCCCCATAATGTTATGCCATACATTAAATGTTACTCACATTTGGTGTGAGTACACGCAAAATACATGCTTCTGAGAGTTTTTATGTTAACTATGTGTACCAGTCGTCTGAAATTATAACAAATTGTACTCATTATTAATATTTAGATGAGTCGTATTTATTACACATCTGCTTCACTTTCGTACCTATTTTGAGGACATGTTTCGCAAATCATCGTTTGCATATTCTGCTCTTATGCAGATGTGTAATAAATACGACTCATCTAAATATTAATAATTATTTCGCTTCACTGTGGTGTTCCAATACAGTTAAATTTCGATAAATTGTACTCAGTTTCTTAATTAGATGATCAACATGTGTCTCCCACATTAGGTTACTCTGTATCCAAAGACCAAGAAATTTAGTTGTATTTACATACTTAATTACTTTATTATTACATATTAATTGTGATTGTACAGGAGACTTATTCTGGGAAAACTGAAAATGAATTACATGTGTCTTATCCAAGTTTACAATTTAATAATTATTGCTGAACCATTTAGAAATATTACTGAACATTCTGCTCGATAAGATTTGTAGCTCTTCAAGTGCATTGCTTTCAATTAATATATTTGTGTCGTCAGCATATTGAACTATTGTTTTAGCTGTAATATTTGACTGTAAATCATTTACAAACAATAAGAAAAGACACTGCTTGCCATATCTAACATTTCTGAATGTGTACTGTATAATAGAATAATTAAATACATAACCAAATACAGCTTACTACCAAAAGAACAAAATGGTTTTGTAAACAAAAGATCCATAAACACTGCAATATCAGATTGCATCAAAAATGTAATATATGAAGTTGACTCTGTTAATCATACTGTGGGCATACTCCTTGATCTTACTAAAGCTTTTGACTGCGTAGATGTTAGTATTCTAATGGACAAACTGTATAAGTTAGGCTTTAGAGGATTAGGCTACAAATTGTTAAACTCGTATATGACAAATAGAAAACAGCTGGTACATTTAAAATACGCTAGCGGAGATTATGAATCCAGTCTGCAAAATCTGTCATATGGCGTTCCCCAAGGTTCAATATTGGGTCCGTTACTATTTATTTTATACATGCATGATATAAAAAATAGCACACCAAATGCCAATATAATACAGTATGCGGATGATACAACAATTATAATTAGTAATAAAGGTGCAAATGCACTTGAAAAATATATGAATGCTACAGTAAATTCCATAAATAAATATTTCGGTGACTCAAACTTAACTGTAAACCCCAAGAAATGTGAAATTATAATCTTTGGTTACAGGAACTTAAGCAACCCCCCATTTTAACCATATCTAATATATTATCAAAAATGTAGATTATGTAAACTTACTACGATTAAATATAGACAGTATATTAACTTATAATATGCCATATCGACAAACTGGCACTACAAATTAGCAAAAACTTATTTGTTTTGAGAACTCTTAAAAATTACATTCCACGTACAACAGCTAAAATTATATATTTTGCCCTTATCCACTCGGCCTTATCCTATGGGTTAGAAATTTGGGATAACACCAGTAAAACAAACCTCAGTAGGATATTCATACTCCAAAAACTTGCTATTAGATATATAGGGAATTTAAAACATACAGATTCTTGCAGAAATACTTTTCGGCAAACAAAGATACTCACACTCCCAAGCTTATTTATTTATAGATCTATTCTTCACTTGGTTAATCATAAGTTTCCAATGTAAACAAACTCAGATATCCATAACTATGATACAAGGGGCAAAAATAATCTCGCTATTCCAGGACACAGAATGCACTAATATGAAAAGATGCCTAGTTATACAGGAATAAAATTCTATAATGTACTTCCCGCTTCAATTAGAACCTGTAATAATTTAAATACATTTAAAACACATTTAAAGGCCTTTCTAATAGATAATGTATTTTATACCATCAAAGAATTTATGTGTCACTGTAAAAATAACTAGGCTTTATTACTGATTTTAGCATATTATATTTATTTTTAAATTCTATACCATTAAGCAATTTATGACTAGCTTGTATATTTAATTTTATCTCTCCCATTATTTTGTTATTTCTAATCATTTACTTTTAAGAGAGAGTATGTATTACAAATAACATGGCTTAATTGTGTTCAAACACTGTATTAAATTGCAATAAATATGAATATGAACACAGGATATGCAAAACAAAACTTTCCTGTCACAATGGGCCCTAAATTCAAACTTGGCAAAGTATATGAGTATAGCAACTTCAAAAGCACATGTTTCTGTGGGCGTGGCAGGTGCGAACCATGAGCACTGGCATTTAAAAAATCACATATTTCAGGGTTTAAATGCCTCAAACACAAAGTGTGATGACTTTTCACAAAGTTTAAAGTCCATACTAATTTAACATGCAAAAACATAATTATTCAATTTTTCAAGTTTTTTGGTCAAATTTCACAGATGTATCACCTTAATGAAGCCTCTCAAAGGTACTTACTTCCTGAAAGCAGATACAGGCCATTGGGGTCCACTGCAAGGCTGGTTACCGAATCTAGGTGTGCCACCATTGAATGCACTAATTTGCCTGTAGTGTTGTCAAAGAAGCGAATGTGTCTGTCTTCATGCGCTGTGATGGTGAGTGGCAAGGTTGGATGCGCTACGACACAATTGATTTGACGCCCCATCACGTTGTTATCCACTTCCTACATATACACACATTATTGCAGATAACATTAGGCATTTTATAAACATATGATAGGGAAATAAATAAATATATAATGTCTATATATTAAGGTCAATGCATAATGTAAGAAGCATGAGTTAAAATTCTGACATGAGAAAAAATCATTAGCAATTTTGAGTGAGGAAAGACAATCACAGTATTTTTAAAAACATGATGGCCTGTCAAGTTGACACAGCTTTGAGCATTAATTTCATAAGGTTTGTGGTTTAAAGTGAACCTCACAGCTGCCATGTCTTTAGTGGTTCTAAAACTGAGGGATCCAATTCTACGTTGGTAGTCATAAAAACTTAATTTGTAGATAGTAGAATTTTCCTTGCTCAGGAGCCATGGTCTGCTGGAGTTGGAAGATCCAGATGTTTCGTTCATGTCAGTATCTTCCAACTCCAGCTGACACGGCTCCTGAGCCCGGAAAATTCTTCTATCTACAAATTAGACTCCAGCCATGAAAGCTTACGACTATTCATAAAAACTTAAGATTAAATTTACTTTTTATTGCAACAACTAGCAGAACCTGAACTTATGTTAACTAGCGAATTTCGCTTCCTAAGGCAGTTACAAAATAGGAATGAACATAAGGCAGGGCTAGGCGTGGCTGTTCTATGGCTACTAGCCAATGTGATGCGTGCAACATTGTACAGTTGAGCATGCTACTGGCTTGCTTTGACGAAGAATGCAGCTAATCTCTTTGCTCGCTCTAAAGATACCAATTAAAGAATTATTTTATTTTTCCCATGTTACAGAGCTATTTTTTCTGAGGGTTAATGTCCAAACCCCATGTTTGTAGCACATCTGGTTTTGGAGATATGGAAAGATAAGGCACCTGACTAGAAAGAAAAGAATCATTAACTGTCAGTGATGAAAAGCACACACGTGCTATGCTGCAGTTGCATTTTGTACCTTACTTTCACTATAGTGATCTTTTAAGAGTGCACACATGCTTTTTAAAGTTAGTAAAAATACCACTTAGCAAGCCTAGTACTGGTGCGCATAGTAATAACTGCGAAAAAACTCATAAGATTTTAATAAATAGGCTACAAATATTCTTGTTAATGTGTATTTCTCTTTCAAACAGATGTCAATTAAAGACATTTTCGAAAGTACAAATTTCCCTCAGAGTCGAGAAGCAATGTTACAAGTTTGTCACGTGAGTGCTCATTCTGTAATGAACACTGTTAAAGAAGGCAAACAGTTTACCAAATTAGGACAAGTTTCCATATTTAGATCTATAGGAAAACATCGGGGAGCTAAAAACTTGCTACCAACTTAGACAATTTTCAAAAATGTGTTTCACGTAGAACAGATTTATATAACAAGAGTGAAAATCTAACTGCCAAAAGGCTGACCAATTTAATGAGGGGGAAATAGAATATACAGAATGTGTATTGTCAATGTATAATATTCTGAAATCTCTTGGGTTCAAATATAGGAGAACCAATGATGGTCACAAATTTCTGCTTGAGAGAAGCGATATCGTTGCTGCAAGACTAAAATTAATGCACACAATGTATAACATTAGTACATGAGATTCATGGTGTAAAAGTGCTTCATAAATACACATGCATGTCTTCCGTATTATTTTAATGAAATAAAAATTGGTTTAACATCCATTACAGACAGTATACAAATATGACATCATTAAAATAGAAACTATATTCACAAATTGTTGAAATGTCACTATTTTGTTCCACTGTAGTAAACACCTTATTTCGTAGAACGCATCTAATTTGAATCATTTTGTTTGTGTGCATATGAACAATAGCTACATAAGTGAACTGTTCTCCAGTTCAAGGTTTTAAGGTTCAGATTGTGTGATAATCATTGTATATGATTCTCACACACATGCTGAAACATTAAGCGAACTTCTCTGTCAGCATTGTATCACTGTACATCTCAACATCTGTATGATACTTGCTAGGTTGAGACAAAGACAGATATATCTTCCATCTCTGTCACCCGCTTGCCGTGGAACTGGCAACACCAAGACAGTAGGATAACCGTATTGGCTCAACCCATGTTCATTCTTATTTTGTAGCTAGTCCAATCCTCTACACTACTATATTATGTATTACTGTGATTGATGCCTGGCTGCTGCGGCCCTTATAAAAATTTTGCTGCTGCACAAATTAAATAAGTAATCAATAAAAGGCAATTAATGTCCCAGACCAGTTGAAACCAGTTTCTTCCTCATTGAAATTCACTATTTAGAAGTAAATATTCATTCACAAGATTGCACATATTGAAACCCTGCCAAAGCTAGCTGCAGCATGCTTCAATCACCTACTATATGCGCGCAATTAGAAGAGTGATCGGGTTCCAAGTCCTCATTCGGTAAGTTTCGTTTAACTCCATAAATATAGATGACAACTTTGAAATTTGAAATGCACTATACACTGACATCTAGTGGCTAATACGCTAAGCTTTATCATGTCTGCCATATTTTGTTTTGATCAATTTCGAGGTTAATTAGCTAACCAGTTTACAACAGTCGTATGTTAGAATTAGAATTTTAGTTCGTCCTTGGCAACATATACATGTTATAAGACACGTCAAAATGTATAAATACAGTATATACATAAAGTCAAATTGAGTACATACAATATACACAGTAAGCAGCAGTGGTTTTGCATAGACTAATTTACTACAAGAAATGTCATAATATGAACATTACAGGTTTGTGAATGTACTATGCTCCCAGTGCTCATTTACATGTTATAGTTCTAAAAATTCATTAACCGCATAAAAACAGTGTGCATGCAAAAATTTCTTAACCTTATTCTTAAAGTGTTTTAATGATGCAGTTTGTTTAGATGAATTTGGAAGTTTATTATATAACAGTATCACTTTGTAGTTAAAGCTTCCTTCATAAAGGCTCGTTTGGTGCGCTGGAATTGCCAGTTTATCCTTGTTACGAATGTGGTGGTAATGTACATCAGCATTTACTTGAAAATGATTTATATTTGTATGAACATTTGTGGTTGTTATGGCTCTTGAAAGGGAACATTTTATTATTTGTCTATCTCTGTATAACTGTGATCTGAATGCTATTGAGCTGGCGTGGGCAAAACTAAGGAATGTTTTCAGAGGATGCAACATTACTTATGATATCTTCGCTTATCTTACACACTATTTTGCTGAACTGTGTTTTTCAAGGTTGACCACACTGCAGAAACAAAAGAGCATTAGCTCTAGCTTCTTCCCCTCTGCCCACACCACACCATAAATCCAGTGCTCAACATAAGTTGCGCGTACTGTAACTGCTAATGACATAGAAAAGCGGGTTGTTCTTGCTATTTGTATAACATACTTATCTTACACTACCAGCAGCAAATTCATAACCTGTTTATATTTATATCAAATGCAAACTTTAATAAACAATGCAAAATCCCAACAAATCTTTATGAAATCTTTACAAAACTTCTTAAAGACAAATTGCCATCGTTTAGTTTGACCTTTTTGCATTTCTAATTATTTACCTTACTGTCATACCTCGATTAGGAAATATAAATAACAGTATATACTCCTTTAAGAACTTTATTCATGTAATCTTCTGTTGTAACTCTTTTTATGTATCCAATAGCATGTAAATGTTGCTGTGGGCAAAAATAAATTGAATTGAAATATTTTACTGGTATTTATAACACTACCAAGCATTTTGAAACCTTTTACTTGCAACAAGGAATATGACATGTGATCTTAACTAATTTTGGGTCACTGAAGACGAATCCATTATTTGTTTCTACGTATCACATCAGGTTTTCTTGCAATACGAGCGTGGACTGAAAAGTTTCTGACCTCAATATGAAGATGGCAGCACTCATAAATACAGCTAGTGAATTTTGTTTCTGTTGACAGTTACTCACCAAAGTTTCAGCCATTCTGGATGCTCAGTTGTTATGTAAGTCATTTGAGTGAGTTGATGAGAGTGTTTTTATGAAAATGGACAAAATCAAGTTTCGAGCTGTCATTTGAAAGGCAATGTGCCCACGCAAATCAAAGATGAGTTGGATTCTGTGTATGGAGACTCTGCACCATCATTTCCCAGAGTAAAATTTTGGACAGCTGAATTCAAACGTGGCCGTAAGAGCTTGGGAGACGATGAATGTTCGGGACATCCAAAACTGCAACTACCAACGGAAACATCGCCAAAGTTCACCAAATGGTGCTAAACAACCGCCGAATTAAAGTGAGAGAGATAGCAAAGGCTATGAACATGTCAAAAGAACGTGTTTGTCACATATTAAATCAATATTTAGACATGAGTGAGCTGTCCATGCTTTGGGTGCCGCGTTTGCTCATGTTAGACCAAAAACGTGTTCGAATGAACATTTCCAAATGGTGCAGTTTAGGCGCAATAAATCCAAGTTTTGGCAACGATTAATTACTATAGATGAAACTTGTATATACAATTATATGCTCAAAACAAAAATACAGTCCAAACAGTGGACTGCAAAGGTGGAACCAGATCAAAAAAAAAGCAAAAACTGTTTTTTTCGGCTGGGAAAGTGATGGTGACTGTTTTTTGGGATAGTCATGGAGTTATTTGAATTGATTATCTTCAAAAAAGAAAAACCATTTACAGGAGCATACTACACATCATTACTTGACAAGCTGAAGGCAAAACTTGCGGAAAAAATGGCCACATTTGCAGAAAAAGAAAATCCTGTTCCACCAAGACAGCGCACTATCTCGCACATCAGCTGTTGCAATGGGAAAATCCACAAATTACTGTTTGAACTGCTTGACTATCCACCTTGTTCACCAGTCTAGCTTCAAGCGACTTCTAATTGTTCCCTCATCTGAAAATTGCGCTTGGAGGAAAGAGATTTTCGTCAAATGAAGAGACAATGCCCTTTGTGAACAATTATTTTGCAGAGAAAAATGCTGAGTACTATTTGGACGGGTTACAGAGATGGGAGCATTGCTGGGAGAAGTGTGCAGAGTTACAAGTAGACTATGCTGAAAAATAATAATAATAAAACAATATAATAATTCTGAAAAAATGTCTTGTATTTTTATTAGGTCGGAAACTTTTCAGACCACCTGTGTAAATGCTCTAAGTACTGAACAAATTATGAAGTTTGGAAATATCATAGAGAAAATATAGTGATATTTTGTAAACTGTCCATTTTGTAAACTCTCACTGTTTTGTGAGAGGGAGCCAAATAAACACACATTTCATCTATATAAGTGCCAATACCTAAGGTCAAACCATCTCTTGGTTCACGTATTGCTGAAATGCACAAATCTGTGATTTCTGTGCTCTAGCAATTAATTGCGTCCAAAAAATTCACGAAGGCAATGTATATGTAAAACACCAGAAGATATATAGTCAACATGAAAAATTCAATGCCATGGCTGGGATTTGAACCAAAGATCTCTTGGTTTCCGTCCAGTCGCTCTAACCCATTGAGCTACCATGGCCAACATGCCATCCTGACATTAAATTCTCCATTTGACTCATATATTTCCCCGGTAAACCACGAGGGGCTCTCGCATTCGAGATACACCATTTGTAGCAACTTACTATCGTAAGTACTTGAGTACCAGGCTTCATCGTTTAACTCTTATTATTTTAGTTAATGGATGGAAATTAATCATTTCTTCACACTAGCCGTGTATAGGCTAAGGTTTTTGATGGATAGAGTCAACATGAAAAATTCAATGCCATGGCCGGGATGTGAACCACGGATCTCCTGGTATAGGCTAAGGTTTTTGATGGATAGAGCCAACATGAAAAATTCAATGCCATGGCCATTGTTTCAAATACCAGCCATGACATTGAATTTGTCATGTTGACTCTATCCATCAAAAACCTTAGCCTATACACGACTAGTGTGAAGAAATGATTAATTTCCATCCATTAACTAAAATTCCAGATGTTATTAAAGGAAAAAATTGTAGCCACCTTTACTGCCAGACAGTCCGAGATGTCCCCTTTGAGTGACGGCTTGGCTGCCCAGTGTCTGGCTGCTGCATGTTTGCCATCTCTTTTCAAACACCAACAGTGGTCGGCCATCATTGGTACATCCCAACTACCCTGGTATCTTCTTTCTGCCTCTTTGATGTCTTGGTGAAACCTCTCTCCCATCTATTCACTAATAGCTGCAAAGGTTTTCACGGAAAGTGATCCAGATGAGAATGAAGTACAGTTTTAGGCTCATTATACACCCCAACTCCTTCATGTGATCCAACATCGTTTTCATTATTGTTTTGTACTATTCACCTTTCACATTTCCTAGGAACTTCGTCATGACGTCTCTCACAGAAATCCATGCAGGAAGTTCCACGGCATTTATCGTCTGTTCAAAGTTTGGGTGTTTCAGCAAGTTTCTAATTTGTGGCCCATTAAAAATGTCTAACTTGATATTTGCATCTGATGTGTAAACTTGCTTGCAGTATACTGAAAACAGGGGCAGCTTTTGTCCAAAGCCTTAACATACTGCTTCCGATTCCTAGTGTGATGTGTAGCGGTGGCAAAGTAACTTTCTGTGGATCAACTAAGGCAGCCTTGTAACATTTTTACCCCCGGTATCCACACTTGTCTCTTGGGCCAGGTAGCTCTAGACGACGGCTTGTCCCTAGCTCTATCTCATTCACATAAATGACAAGGAAATTTAGTGTAGCCTGCTTGTAGGCCTAACAGAATTCTACATACCTACAAATCACCATACACATCACACCTGTGCTCATGATATTTGATTTTGTTCCAAAACAATTTGAGGCTTTGTGAGATAATTTTCCTTCAGTGAAATGGTAATGTCCCACAGGTACTGAAGTTAGAAGGTTTCCATTATGAAGTAGTACAGCCTTCAAGCTCCTTTTAAAGGAATCCACAAACAGTCTCCAATCTTCTGATTGGTAATCATTCCCCAGCTGCTGTATCAAACCTGGAAGAGAAGGTCAGATCATCTTCCTTTTTGAAATATATCCTGAACTTCGTATCTCTATTTCTAGACCAAGAAAAGGTAGTTCCAGGAGCAAGACGATTTTTTCTTTCATTCGCGAACCTCGCAGCTCACTCTTTTCCTTTGTGAAATCAAGGTCTCATATCAAATTACTCAACTCTGATTGGTTAAACAATTCTGGAATTGCTAATTCTGTTGCTGGTGAAAAATCCATAACAACTTAATCTCAAAAACTATTTGTAGTTAGTTTATTGATACTCGTCACTTTTTGTATTAATAAGAGATTAGTTTCAAAGGCATTCGCCTCCATTTTCAATCTCTTTCCAACTAGCATCTGTTGTTGTCTGCTCTCTCTCTGGAGGTGGAACTATGAACTTCTTTGTCAAATTATCTACTGGTGGGATTTCAAAGTTCATTACGCGATCCTTATTTTTCCATATGAATATGTTCTCCCATGTTGTCAATTTATTTTGGTTTATCACTCCTTTTAATAATTGTGGATTTGGATCAATGTCATGATTTTCATTCCAAAAATGAAATGCTACTGCTGACTTATCTTCAATGTTTCTGAAGTGCCCTTTGACTCTGGTTTTTAGATTTCTTTTAGTTTGACCTATGTAGCATTTTTCAGAATTCTTACAACTTATCTGGTATATTCCGGATGGGATTTCATCTTTTGTTTTTAAATTTAGCAATTTTAACATTGAGTGTCTATTAGTAGGTGCCAAGATGTTCCTTGAAGATCTTTTTAAATTTATTAAATGTTTTTGGGCGATATGTGAATGAACTGAATATGCTGTTGCTTTCTTTTCCTTTTGTAAATGTGGCTGCTTCCTTAATGGTTTTCTTTAGTTTAGCTTTTCTAACTTTCAACACCAAACTTTTGTTGTATCCATTTTCTTCTGCTATGTGTAGTATTGCTTTTTGTTCTTTGAAGTATTCTTCTTTATCCATGGGTATGTTGACTAGTCTGTATGTAAGGCTGTTTATTATTGCATGCTTATGTGTAATTGGGTTGTTGCTATTATTTTTTATGTAACTTTCTGAATGTGTTGGTTTCCTGTAAATTCCAAACTTTATTTTTGTGTTGTTCCTGATGATATTTAGATCCAAGAAAGAGAGTTGGCCATTGATTTCCTTTTCGATTGTGAATTTGATAGTCCTTTCTTGCAGATTGAGTAATTTTAATGCATCTTCTAAATATTTATTCGGTACGATTGTAAAGATGTCGTCAACATATCTATACCAAACTTTGAAGATCAATGGGAAGGACTTTTTAATTTGTGTTTCAAATGCACTCATAAATAAGTTAGCCAAAAAAGGTGAAAGTGGATTGCCCATTGATAACCCTGATTTTGCTTGTAGTGTTTTCCATTAAAGCTGAAGAAGTTTTGTTCAATGCATATTTTTGTTAGAGGTATGTATTCTTCTGCTTCTATTACTTCCATTTCTATTGTAGTTAGTCTTTTTTTTTTTTAATACAGTCTGTAATTTTTCTGTTGGTATGCTTGGAAATAAAGATGTGACAAATGAAACTAGTCTGTCATTTTTGTCCAAATTTAAATCTTTGATTTTTCCTACCAAATCTAAAGAGCTTTTAAATTTGCACTTTCGAATTTTGGGAAACTATTGAATTTATTTAGTAACCATTTGGCCAAATTATATGTGGGGGCATTTATGCTACTAGTGATAGGTCTCATGCCTTTCCCTGTTTTATGAATTTTTGGTAGCCCATATACTCTTGGTAATGTTGGATTATCTACTTAAATTTTGTGAAATTCTTTTTTGTTGATTATTTTGCTTTCTTTTAGAGTTTTATTTGTGGTTTCAATGCAGTACTTTAATGGGTTAGTTTCTACTTTTTGGTAATTATTGTCTTCCAACAAATCTTCCATCCTCTTTGTGTAATCTTCTTTTTCCAAAATTACTAGTTTACTTCGCTTGTCTGCTTTAGTATAAATAACTGCTTTCTTTTTAAGGGCTTTTATGATTTGGTTACTAAAATTGTCTTTTCATTTTTAATGTGTTCTACTATTTTGGAGCATTTGTTTTTTACTGTGTTTCTATTTTCTTCATTAAGTGTTTGTGTAGTAATTTGCATAACAACTTAGCTTGTCAGCAGAATATGAGGAAGCTCCAGAATCAGGTAAACTGTTAGGAGGTGAAGGTATTGCAATTTCTGAGGAATGTCATGAAATGCATGTCTGATGAAGTCCATGAGGAATGGGACTCATCACCGACTTTAAATTTGGGTCCACAATACTGTCCTTGTTTTTATTAAATCCAGTCACTGCAATGGTCCTGAGATCACACGAAACAATCCCTATGTCGAATGGGAAGGCCTTAAGTTTACCTTGGCTGTACTGTTGTAGGTTTTCAAGGCATGTTTTACAAATTACATGGGGAGCCCATAGCTTGTCCTGGTCTCCAAAAATTCTAGAAGAAGCCCGAAATAATGCAGTTGTTGGGGGACACCCTTTACCCCGCATTAATAATGATTTATATTTAAGGGCGCTCAACTCCATGGTCATTAGCGCTCTTTCAAAAACTGTATTTTACTTTACTATCCTTCCTTTGACTATACCTTGCTTTGCTTTGCCCTCGCTTTGCTCTGGCTTAGCTCTAGCTCTACTTTCGCTTTGCTCTGGCTCCACTCCGGCTTCTCTCCGGCCTCGATCCTATCTCACTCGAACTTCACCCTAAAGTCACTCTAACTTGGCTCTGGCCTAGGTTCCGGTCTCACTCTGGCCTCACTGTTAACTTCATTCTTTAACTTAACTCTGGCTTGGCTTGGCTTGGCTTGGCTTTTGCTTCGCTCTGGCTAGACTCCGGTCACCGCTCCAGTCCCACTTTGGCTTAGCACTGGCTTCATTCAAACCTCACTCTAAATTCACTCTAACTTGGTTCTGGCTAGCTTCCGGCCCCGCTCCGGTCTAGCTCTGGCCTCACACAAACTTCATTCTCTAACTTAACTCTGGCTTGACTTTGGCTCCATGCTGGCTTCGCTCCGGTCCCACTTTGGCTTGGCACTGGTTTCGCTCCGGTTTCACTCAAACCTCACTCTAACTTCACTCTAAATTCACTCTAACTTGGCTCTGGCTAGCTTCTGGCACTGCTCCGGTCTAGCTCTGGCCTCGCACACTTCATTCTCTGCTCCACGCTGGCTTCGCTCTGGTCACCGCTCCGGTCCCGCTTTGGCTTGGCACTGGTTTTGCTCCGGCTTCACTCAAACCTCACTCTAACTTAGCTCTGGCTAACTTCTGGCCCCACTCCGGTCTAGCTCTGGCCTCACACAACTTTATTCTCTAGCTTAACTCTGGCTTGTCTTTGGCTCCACGCTGGCTTCGCTCTCGTCACTGCTCCGGTCCCGCTTTGGCTTGGCATTGGTTTCACTCCGGCTTCACTCAAACCTCACTCTAACTTAGCTCCGGCTAGCTTCCGGCCCCGTTCCGGTCTAGCTCTGGCCTCACACGAACTTCATTCTCTAACTTGGCTCCACGCTGGCTTCACTCTGGTCACTGCTCCGTTCCTGCTTTGGCTTGGCACTGGTTTCGCTCCGGTTTCACTCAAACCTCACCCTAAATTCACTCTAACTTAGCTCTGGCTAACTTCTGGCCCCGCTCCGGTCTAGCTCTGGCTTCGCTCTGGCCTCACACAAACTTCATTCTCTAAATGAACTCTGGCTTCGCTCAGGCTTGGCTCTGGCTAAGCTCTGATCACCACTCCAGTCCCACTCTGGCATTGCTCTGGCTTCACTCTAACCTCAATTTAACTTCACTCTAAATTCACTCTAACTTAGCTCTGGCTAACTTCTGGCCCAGCTCCGGTCTAGCTCTGGCTTCGCTCTGGCCTCACACAAACTTCATTCTCTAAATGAACTCTGGCTTCGCTCAGGCTTGGCTCTGGCTAGGCTCCGATCACCACTCCGGTCCCACTCTGGCATTGCTCTGGCTTCACTCTAACCTCACTTTAAATTCACTCTAAATGCACTCTAACTTGGCGCTGGCTAGGGCTAGGGTCCGGCCCACCTTCGGCCCCGCTCTGGCTTCACTCTGGCCTCACTCCAACCTCATTCTGTAACCTAACTTTGGCTTGGCTCTAGCTTCGCACTTGCTTCTGGCTAGGCTCCAGTCACCACTCCGGTCCCACTCTGGCATTGCTCTGGCTTCACTCTAACATCACTTTAACTTCACTCTAAATGCACTCTAACTTTGCGCTGGCTAGGGCTAGGGTCCGGCCCACCTTCGGCCCCGCTCTGGCCTCACTCCAACCTCATTCTGTAACCTAACTTTGGCTTGGCTCTAGCTTCGCACTTGCTTCTGGCTAGGCTCCAGTCACCACTCCGGTCCCACTCTGGCATTGCTCTGGCTTCACTCTAACATCACTTTAACTTCACTCTAAATGCACTCTAACTTTGCGCTGGCTAGGGCTAGGGTCCGGCCCACCTTCGGCCCCGCTCTGGCCTCACTCCAACCTCATTCTGTAACCTAACTCTGGCTTGGCTCTAGCTTCACACTCGCTTTGCTCTGGCTAGGCTCCAGTCACCACTCTGGTCCCCCTCTGGCTTTGCTCTGGCTCCACTCTAACCTCACTCAAACTTCACTCTGAACTCATTCTAACTTGGCTCCGGCCTACCTTCAGTCCTGCTCTGGCTTCACTCTTGCCTCACTCTAATTTTATTCTTTAACATAACTCTGGCTTGGCTCTGGCTAGGTTCTGGCCCACCTCCAGTCCTACTCTGGCTTCGCTCTGACCTCAAACTAACTTCATGCAGTAACTTAACTCAGGCTTGGCTCTGGCTCTGGTCTGGCTTTCCTGTATCTTTTCTCTGGTTTCATTCTGGCTTTGCTCTCGCATTGCTCTGGCTTCGATCTGGCTTTGCTTTGACTTCACTTTGAATTTAGTTTAATTTACTTTAACTTAAATTAGGGTCAAACATAGATGTGGACCTTGTTTGGGCATTTCACAGTAGCTCTCTCATCACTCAGAGGCACCCAATCGAGAGAGATGTGGCTCGGGACCCCGGGATCGCCAATTCCTGTACCTACCACAGTAGGCCCCTGGGGGGTTACCCTGCATTATAACCTTACCATGGTACACAGAGATGCAACCATAGAAGGGACAAAAATCAGTCCCACCCAATTGGACGAGGGAAATATCTGTAATAATAAATTTCAGTGCAATATTAAACTCTCGTATACCTATTGGGTAAATATATTACTAATTTTTGTTTATAAAGAAATCAGTAAGTTTTGATTGAGGCAGTGATCTGCTATGTTTTCTCTTCACTTGTGGCAAGATGGAGGAGATGAATGCTGTTTGATTCATTTTGCCAGTCCATCTATGGAATCATTTTGTTTAAATGAGTTATTACTTCACTAACATTCAGAATATTTTCTTCTGCCTCCACATCTTTTCACCACAATCATCTTCACCATCATTTTGTTCTTCATTGCAGACAGCATTAAGTGAATTGTTGCATCAGCTTCATATGCTACTCAAATAACACATTCGTTAGAAATGTGACACAGTCCTTGCAAAAAAATTGTCACACAATTTACCACCTGAATTAAATGTGCAAATCTGTTGCTATTAATGCAATTACAATTGCACAATTGTACATGAATTTATTTAAGTTGTATAATACCAGATCGACTGCTTCTTCACTGGGGATGTTTAGAACGAATGTCATGATTTTCTATAAGCATTTTCTCTTTGTTTGTATTTTTTTTTTCAATTTAAAAACCAGTTCCCTCGTTAGTCTGTTTAAGGACTTACTGCCCTGAATGTTAATGCTATCTCTTAAAATATGTAATTTAGCTACTGTAGGAGCACCTTTTTCCTTAACATAAACATTTTGAATCCTTCTTCTAATGACACGTTTGACGAAGTCAGCCAACTAGTCAGCTAACAATGAAGCAGAGGCATTAAAACTACACAAAACTTGGTAGTCAGCTTTTAGAAAATAATTTCATAGCCAAATCATGCGCTGCAATCATAGAAAACCATGCCCCTTCAAAACTAAATCAGGACCAATCAGAAAGCGGGAGGGCGGCACTTTTCAGCATATATAAGCCAGCTCCTACTGCTGACAATTCAGTAGCTACGAAAAGAACAAGGAGAACTTCTCTACGCCACTGATGATGCTTGCCACAGTTGCAAGTGATCAGCTAGTTCCATTACTCATGCTTTTTACCTGGAGTTCCAAAGATGTGCTCTGATTTTCATTTTGTTGCATTCTTTAACAATTCTTTTTACTGTTCTTTCTGACATTCCTGTGTCATCTGTATGCACTTTTTAGCTTTCAGAATCTTTTTGAAAAGATCTTTTTATGTAGTCAGTTCTTTGCTTTCAACTGGAGCGACGGTTAGAAAAGATACTTGGGGATTACCAAACAGGATTTAGGAAACAACGCTCTATATTAGACCAGATTTTTATATTACAACAATAACTGGAAAAGTTTTATGAATTTGACAGACAGCATCATCAGCTGTATGTGGATTTTAGACAGGTGTATGATAGCCTGGATAGAGCTAAAATTTATCAGATAGTGAGAGTTTGGGATACCACCGAAACTGGTGAGATTGACAAGAATGACTATGGAATTGACAAGATGCAGGGTTAGAATGGAACAAGATTTATCAGGTATGTTTACCGTTGAGAGGGGGTTGAGACATGGAGATGTGCTATCCACACTACTGTTTAATTTAGCACTGGGAAAAGTAATCCGACAATTACCCATAAACCCTGGAGGAACCATACTTTCCAGATCAGTACAAATAGTGACATATTCTTGCAAGGAATATAAGAGTTCTTGAGGAAAGTTATGTAGTGTTGGAAGAGAAAGCACAAGATCTAGGATTGGTAGTGAACATTACTAAAACCAAACATATGAGGATGGGAGATGATGTGGATGCAAGAAGAGAACCTACAGTTTAATTACATGAACAAGAATATCAATGAGTGGAAACATTTAAATACTTGGGATCTATAGTAACAGATGTTTCTATGCCTTGCAGAATATGCTTAAATCAAGGAACATCAGTAGGAATATTAAAATTAAAATATATACAACTGGACTGAGACCAATAATAATGTATGGTTCAGAAAGTTGGGTGTTGACAACCAGAGAACAGTGGTTATTATGGTCAGAAATGAAGATTTTGAGAAATATATTTGGAACAATAAGGGACTTGGACGGATGGAGAATGCGGACTAACTTGGAGTTACAGTGCCTATTTGGACAAACAAATATAGTAGTGAAAATGAAACAAGGATTGCACATGGTGCAAGGTGGATTGGGCATGTGCAGAGAATGCTGGAAACCAGTATAGTTAAGAAGATATTCAAAGGAAAGCTGGATGGCAGAAGAAGAGGAAGACCCAGGAAAAGATGGGTAGGTCATGTAGAAGATGACCTGAGAAAGTTGGGGTTTAAAGGCTGGAGAAGAAAAGCAGAGGACCGAGTAGAATGGAAGAGGGTGGTTAGGGAGGCCAAGGGTCTACATGGCCTGTTGTGCCTATCATCATCATCATCATCATCATCATCATCATCATCCCTGCCTCGGTAGCGTAGATGGTAGCATGTCTGCCTACCGTTCAAGAGGTCCCGAGTTCGATCTCGGTCAGGGTGAGTTACCTGGATAAGGTTTTTTCTGGGGTTTTCCCTTATCCTTCAAGATGAATGTTGGGTAGCTCTGTTTTTTCCGGGGTTTTCCCTTATCCTTCAAGATGAATGTCGGGTAGCTCTAAGCTCCATGGACCCTGGACTCATTTGAGCATCATTTCACCCAATTCATTCACCATCCAATATGACTTCACGTTGGAGGACGTAAATTACAAAAAACATCATCATCATCATCACCACCACCATCATCATCTTTGCTTTCAGCTTCTTTCTTCATATGTGCTAATACATTTAAAACATTTTCTCGACTCAGACTGTGTTGTGCTTTGGATCCTAATTTACAAAGTACGAGGCATGTTTTTAAGTCAGTACCGTTTTGAAATTAAAAAAAGACGTGCATAGATATCGCAATAATTATATTTTTACATGAAAGCCTGTACCTTAATCTACTTTTCTACATCATTTTTGTGAATATTGAGGAACTTGTCATAACGTGGCACCAGTTTTTGAATACCCTCCTCATAAAATTCTGCCGCCTGACGTGTTAACCACTGTATCACAACTATTTTGACTTCGTTATCATCTTGAAGACGCTGACCGCCCAGATGTTTCTTCAAGTGCAGGAACAAATGGTAGTCACTGGGCGCCAGATCAGGGCTGTATGGAGGATGATCTAGAGTTTCCCATTGAAAAGATTTGATGAGATCTTTGGTCCGATTAGCCACATGTGGACAGGCATTATCATGCAGCTAAACGATACCCTTACTCAACTTGCCACGTCTTTTGTTCTGGATTGCACGGCGCAGATTGTTGAATGTCTCACAATAAGATGCTGCATTGATTGTCTCATTACGAAGCAGAAACTCCACTAGCAATACTCCTTTTCTGTCCCAAAAAACTGTGCACATGATTTTCCGGGCAGAAATTGTTTAATTAAACTTCACTTTTGTGGGTGAAATCTTCAGTAATGACTGAAGGACGCCCACTCCGTTCTTCATCATGCACATTTGTGCGGCCATCTTTAAATGCTCTCACCCATTTCCTTACCATTCCATCACTCATAATGTTTTGTCCGTAAACTTCACAGATCTCACGATGAATAACGATCGGTTTTACGCCTTTAGCACTAAGAAATTGTATAACAGCCCGTACTTCACAATCGGCAGGACTCACGATTGTCGGAGGCATCTTAAATACTCAGTAACCGCCGTATACAATGAAGAATCAGACTGTAATGGCGTCAGTGCGTAGACAAGAGATGTAGGTAACCAGCACGCATGCGCGGAATGCCGACCGTAGCGCTGCGGTGGCGGAATCGCAAAACGGTATTGACTTAAAAAACATGCCTCGTACACTGATGGCATAACTAATTTATGCAATGATCAATGTATGAAAAATATGCTATACTAACTAGTTATTGCAAAACTCTTATTATGTCTTCAATAACACATTGCACAAAAAAGAAACTGATTTATCAAGGACTGTGCCTAAGATGCAGACAACATAACTACCTTACCCCTTCCCTCTCCACGTGTAGTGCACGATTTCATTCAGCAGAATTATATGAGCTGATGAAAAGGCCAAGGCCAATAACGGTGGTATCATTACTTTCCTGCAATGTCAACGAACAGGGGTTATGGTGAAAATTATACTGCAGAACCTCTGTTTGTGGAATATTTTTATCTGAACTTTCCAAATAAAAAAGTAAATACAAGGGGTGTCCAGAAAGTAAGTTCTGTTTCAATTTATCTCCACTGCAGCACTGCGATCGCAGTTGTGCACATGCACGGTAGATGCTCTGTATCAAGGAGAAGAAATGTGCACCATTGTGAGATCGCTGTCAGCCACGTATGCTTTGCTGTGCTTGTTTACAATGTTGGTGTTGATTGAAAATCACGCCTCTTGTGAAATCAGATCTGTGATTCGTTTTCTGAATGCTAGGAAAGTGAAACCAATTGAAATTTATCGGCAAATTTGTAATGTCAAAGGTGCTATGTTTCTTCACAACAACGCACGACCACACACTGCAAATGCGACGAAAAACATCCTACAGGGATTTTGGCTGGAACGTGTTTGACCAACCCCCATACAGCCCTGACTTCACTCCTAGTGACTTTCATCTGTTTATGCATCTCAAATCTTTCCTTCGCAGTCAACACTTCTACAATGACGAAGAGCTGAAAGAAAATGTTTCCAACTGGTTGAAGACACAGACGGCAAACTTCTATGAAGAAGTATACAAAAACTTGTGCCTCGCTATGACAAAGGCCTGCAAAATTTCGGCAGTTATGTGGAAAAGTAGTTTAAGAGTTGTAGAATTTTGTGCAATTTCTGTATCTGTACACAATTTAATTTTATTACCAAACAGAACTTACTTTCTGGACATACCTCGTAATTAATTACAATATTATTTAATGGGGGACATACTTTTACCTGCGTTAAATCTGAATCTGCAGAATTTCGGACCATGCTATTTTGGGCTTCTACTGTACTTTAAAATATGCATAGTATAAATGTTTCACCAATGCAGTTATTGGCTGTCTCTGCCCCTTCATTATGTAGCATCCACATACGTAATAGAATGAGTCTGGCTTATTCACACATCTAATTCTTGACACACTCGCCGTTTTCACGCAGAACAAAATATAAGTAACAGGTCAGACTCAATACATAGCTGTCACTGAACTAGGCAGCATTAAGAATTTTGCCATTACCCAAACTAAAAACATGCAACTCTGCATTTCAACACTGCATTTCATTAGTAACAATTCTAAAAATGGATTGATATTGGAGAGTTCAATGGAATGATGTTGGATTGAGAAGCATGCACAAGAATAACACAGCAAAGCACAACTACACTAACAGCCAATTCCCTGTTATTCCAAAGCAGCAAGGAGCTGCAACGTGCACTTTAAGACAGTAAATTACGATTAGCAAGAAAACTAGATGTGATACAGGAAAAAAGTCCAAAAAAAGTCCAAAGGTGCACGTATATGCATGCGCAAGCAGATGAACAGCCAGTTCTGGCATTGCAGCCAACATGAGAGAGATATGTAACACTTGTAGCCAACCTCTGCAAAAATGCCCCAGACATAAGTGACACAGTCCTTGTGCAAAGGAACATGGTTTGAGCTGGCTAAGTTAGCACCCGGTCAAATTTTGTTACAAATGCACTGCTTTGCACATAAACAATCCTACGACACGACGATAATGGAGTCCTCCATAGGAAATACATGTATGAGCTCACTGACTGTATCGGACTGGTTCGGCTACTGCCGCGAAGTGTGCATGATGTCAAATGACAGCAAGTATACTGCAAGGGGGAAATTGGCGGTCCCGGTCACGTCGTTCAAATTGACGGATCCAAAATAGGACGACACAATTTTCATCGTGGGAGCATCGTAGAGGGCAACTGGATCTTGCGAATGATCGACATGGAAACAAATGAGGTGCGGATGACGATATGCCCCAACAACAGCACAGATGCAAATACGCTCTACAGTCTAATCATTTTGACATCATTCTTTTTTATTTCATTTATTTATTTTTTTGTAATTATGTCCTCCAACTTTAAGTCATATCGCACGATGAATGGAATGGGTGAAATGATGCTCAAATGAGCCCTGGGATCCATGGAGCTTAGAGTTACCCGACATTCATCTTTTAGGATAAGGGAAAAGCTCAGAGAAAACCTTATCCAGGTAACTCACCCTGACCGAGATTCGAACTCGGGACCTCTTGAACGTGAGGCAGACATGCTACCACCACGCTACCAAGGCGGGTCCATTTTGACGTCACACTTCGTGGCAGTAGCCAAACAAGTCTGAGACAGTCCGCAAACTCATTCATTTAGTCTGCTAGATAGTGTAATTTCGGACAAGTAAGACTGTTGGCAGCATTGCTTTCAGTGGAGAAACAAGCATAGTTTGGCTGCACTGAATTCTTCAGTATGATTACATTAAGTAGTAAGTAAATAAAGAAACAACATTAAAAGAATGCCCTCCAACACGAAATTACACTAAAAGTAAAGAAGTTATATTAAAAATCATGGTTGTATATAAAAACATCAAAAAGAGTGAAGGAATTAGAAAAAAAATTGCCGCGTCGCATATTAGAAAGAAGAGCGTTTTCGATGCTTTGCCACAATAATTATGCTGGGTAGTGTAACTGGCACTCCATAGCACCTAGTAACTGAAGTACAAAGTGAACAAACTCAACTACATATATCTGAATATGGAAATCAAACATTTTGTACATGCTTGGCATTTGCACTTTTCCATGACTCACTGTATAGTACCAATGCATTAGATGTTAGCAGATATTTACAATTTCTCATGCCAAAACCCCCTCACTTACTTGAGTTGTTTCCAGTCTGACAACTGGCTTGCCGGATTCAAGATCGTACACAACGCAATGTGCAGAATTATAAGCTGCTACCATTCGGTTAGGTTCGTCACGGATAAAATCAACTGAAGTTGGAGCTCCATCTGTAAAACACACATACAGTCACCTCTAGTACTGCTTTCTATTGCAACCAACACAAATTTGTATTATAAAATTCATCCTATCTTCTGTTTGCCTAGGGATTGCTATACATTAATGTGATAAAGCAAAATGTATTTCAGGTTAAAATGACATTTTCTTAGCATATTGACATGTTCTTCAATGTTATGTAGGAACTTTAAATTAAGATATAATTGGATTTCCTAAATAATACCAAAAGTCCACAAAAACAATATTCACAAATTTTCATAGCGATTTTAGAGATCAATATCCTCATGGACAGATAGGGTCAAACTGAAAAATTCAATGCCACGGCTGGGATTTGAACCACGGATCTCTTGGTTTCCATCCAGTCGCTCATGGCCAAGTGCCATCAAGACTTAAATTCTCCAACTGACTTGTATGTTTTCCCGGTAAACCCCTAGGAGTGTCATATTTGAGTTAGACCATTTGTGGCGACTTACTATTGTAAGTACTTGAGTCCCAGTCTTCATCATTAAACCTTTATTATTAAGTTAATTGATGGAAATTTATCGTTCCTTCACACTAGCCATGTATAAGCTAAGGATTTTGACAGATAGAGTCAAACTGAAAAATTCAATGCCATGGCCAGCAAAACATGCAAGTCAATTGGAGAATTTAATGTCTTGAAGGCACATTCATTCATTCATTTATTTTCATCCATTAGAACATATACATGTTATCGGATACGTCAACAAGAAATATTTACAATTTGAGGTAGTTAGTACAATTATTAATTTATAGATGAGTCGTATTTATTACACATCTATAAATTAATAATTATTTCGCTTCACTGTCGTGTTCCAATACAGTTAAATCTCGATAGTACATATTTACAAACTTAAAAATTCATCTACACTATAGAAACTGTGTTCTTCTAAAAATTTTAATAACATTCTCTTAAATTTTCGCTGTGGTTCAATACTTTTTACGGATTCAGGTAGCTTGTACAGCCAGCATATGCAAAACTATTTTGATAAATTTTTGTTTCTGTGAATTTATAAATACAAGGGGCATCCAGAAAGTAAGTTCTGTTTCAATTTATCTCCGCTGCAGCACTGCGATCGCAGTTCCGCACATGCGCGGTAGACGCTCTGTATCAAGAAGAAGAAACGTGTGCCATTGTAAGATCGCTGTCAGCTACTTACGCTTTGTTGTGCTTGTTTACAATGTCGGTGTTGATTGAAAATCCAGCTACCTGTGAAATCAGATCTGTGATTCCTTTTCTGAATGCTAGGAAAGTGAAACCAATTGAAATTTATTGGTAAATTTGCAATGTTTACGGACAAAATACGATGAGTGATACAATGGTGAGAAGATGGGTCCGACAGTTCAATGAAGGACGTAGTGAAGTGCACGATGAAGAACGAAGTGGGCATCCATCTTTGGTTACAGAAGAACTGGTTCACGCGATTGATGACAAGCTCCAGGAAAACCGCAAGTTTTCAATTAGTGCTCTCGCTATGGAATTTCCCCAAATCTCACGATCACTAGTTCATGAAATTGTTACCGAAAAACTGAAATTTCGTAAACTTTGCTCATGTTGGGTGCCAAAGATTCTTACTGAGCAACTCAAAACAAAATGGATGGGTAGTGCACTTCAGTATTTGACCCGTTATGATGAAAGTGACAAAGAATTTCTGACACAGTTAGCCACAGGAGATGAAACTTGGGTTTCTTATGACACCCCTGAAAGAAAGCGTCAATCAATAGAATGGAGGCACACCTCATCCCCAGCAAAGGTTAAAGCCGAAACAAATCTTGACCCCTCGAAAAATGATGTGCACAGTGTTCTGTGACAGGAAAGGCATCTTACTCATTGATTTCTTACTGCGTGGTTAAACAATGAAAGCAGATGTTTATTGTGAGACACTTAGGAAATTGCGCTGCGCAATAGAGAATAAGTGCCGAGGAATGCTGTCAAAAGGTGTTGTGTTTCTTCATGACAATGCACGACCACACACTGCAAATGCGACGAAAAACATCCTACAGGGATTTGGCTTGGACGTGTTTGACCACCCCCCATACAGTCCTGACCTCGCTCCTAGCGACTTTCATCTGTTTTTGCATCTCAAATCTTTCCTTGGCGGTCAACACTTCAACAATGACGAAGAGCTTAAAGAAAATGTTTCCAACTGGTTGAAGACACAGGCGGCAAACTTCTATGAAGAAGGTATACAAAAACTTGTGCCTCGCTATGACAAAGGCCTGCAAAATTTCGGCAGTTATGTGCAAAAGGAGTTTAAGAGTTGTAGAATTTTGTACAATAAATAATTTTTCTGTATCTGTACACAATTTAATTTTATTACCAAACAGAATTTACTTTCTGGACGTAACTCGTAAATTATGTTTAGTTCTAGTATTATATATATGAACTTCTGAATTTGTTTTAAAGTTACTTAAGCACAATTTCATATAGACAAGAGTTTCATATACATATATACATGGCAAAGGTAAAATATTTAATTTCTTAAAGTATGGCTTACAACTGGTTGAGCTCAGAAGATCTGCTATGATTATAATTATTTTCTTCTGTAGTTTGAACACTTTAATACTGTCTTTAGAATTTCCCCAAAGAATTATACCATATACCAATAAGGTATGGATATATGTAGAATTTACTCTAAGAATCTTTGAGCTAGACATACATTTGACTGCCCTAATTAAATAGTATATTTTACTGAGCTTTCTTGTCAACACATCTATGTGAATTTCACAACTCAAATTTTAATCTATGATAAACCCCAAAAATTTAGTAAAGTTTACATAGTTAATTTGGTCCTTTCCCAAAGAAATTTTTGTACATATTTGATTTTTACTCATTTTGTTGAAGAAGCTTAGAGCTGCCATTTTCTCTTTACTTAGTATTAACATATTTGTACTGAACCAATTTTGAATATATTCTAAACCCTTTTCAACATGTACATTGGCTCCTTCCTTATTCTCACTTTTTATAAAATACTTGTATCGCAAGCAAAAAGCGCAACATTTATATTTGTCATATTATCTACATTATCTGGCAAGTCATTTATATACAATAAAAAGAGGCCCTAGAACAGATCCTTGAGGTACTCCATATTTTACTGTGGCACTACTTGACATTTGAGTTTTAATTTTGCTATTTACACTTTCAACATATTCTACCTCTACTGACTGCTTCCTATTATCAAGATATGACTTGAACCAATTTAAAGCTAATCCTCTAATCCCACACATAGATAATTTCTTTAGTAGCAGTTCATGGTCAGCCAAATCAAAAGCCTTCGTAAGGTCCAAGGAAATGCCTATTCCTAGCTGCTTGCTATCTAACACTTCATACACTTTATCAATAAAATTTACCAGAGCAGAATTTGTCAACTTATTTCTTCAGAAACCATTTTGGTTGTCATTTATTATTGTAAATTTATCCAAAAAGCTTACTACTCTTCTGTATAATATTTGTTCAAAGATCTTTGCAAAGGCTGAAATTATTGATATCGGTCTGTAGTTCTCTACCTCCCCTTTGTTACCTTTGGTAGCTCAATGGCTATGAGCAACTGGATGGAAACTGGGAGATCCGTGGTTCAAATCCTGGCCATGGCATAGAAATTTTCAGTTTGACTCTATCCAAAAACTTGGCCTACGTGGCTAGTGTGAAGGAACGATTAATTTCCATCAATTAACTTAATCCTAATGGATGTCCACTCAAGAATAGAACCAGACAAAAGTGATCCATATCAGCTGGATCATCAGCCTAAGGTCTACAGTAGCATATTATTATTTATGAATGACTTATGGTAAACAAGTATTACATTCCATCCAAAAGTTTTACACAGAGATTTCACCAGAAATACATGTTTTGAGGATCTTATGAACAGCACAACTCAATTATTTAAGTTAATTGATGGAAATTTATCATTTCTTCACACTAGCTGTACACAGGCTAAGGTATTGAATTGACAAGAGTCAACATTGAATTTTTCATGTCAACTCTATCAATCCAATACCTTAGCCTGTGTACGGCTAGTGTGAAGAAATGATTAATTTCCATCCCAGCCGTGGCATTGAATTTTTAATGTCGACTATCACAGCACAACTCAAGTTTGAATACAAATCTTTTGCTTTATATTAAGATGAGATAGAGAGATGTGTAGTGTTTAACGCCCGCTTTTACTACATATGGCACCGCAGGCGGTGACACTGATGATACATGAGATGAAGATGGAGCACCGGTGGAATGAGATGGCGGGGGAAACCGGAGGTCCCGGAGAAAACCCGCCCCAACGCCGTGTTGTCCACCACAAATCTCACTTTGCGGTCGCCTGGGATCGAACCTGGGCCGCCTTGGTGAGAGCCAAGCGGTCTAATCACTGAGCCACGGCGCGGCCACTTTATATTAAACCCCTTCTTTCAAAAGTGGCACTCAACAATTTAAACATAACTTATGTTTAAACATTTGCACAATACACAGCCTGTGAAGTCCTCTTTAGTATGAAGGAATTCAGTACAATGAGTAAACTATAAAAGTATACCACATAAAGATTGCAGATCCTCAGCCATTTTTGAGTTGGTTTTATCATGTTTAAAAGTGCTCTTGTATTCATTTGGTTCTCACGTTTTAAAGACAAAATCTGTTTTGTTCAGTTTCCTCTATCCCTCTTGTACCTATAGTGAAAAGTATAATCAAACTATTCCTTTAAATGCTTATTTTCATTTATATGAAGAAGATTATCTTGTATAAACTATTCACATATTTCCCTATAGGAGAATACCACTGGTCATTATGGGACTACTTTGATATTATCTTTGCATGATTATATAAAAAAGAAATCACTTCCTATTTGAACAAATTATAACTATTCTAAAATTCAAATCAATAACAAGGAATATCTCAAAAATGCTTAAATCACAAAAAATATATTTCATATAAAAATTATGTGTACATAAATTGCCTTAACAAGATCTACATTTTTTGCAGATTAAGACATTTCTCTTATGTGCTCAAGTTGTTCTCGGGAAGCAAGCCAGGTGAAAAGACAATTAGAAATCGTTTTGGGAGTGTGCATCTCTCTGATCACCAGGATATTTATTATATGTTATAACAGCAAATGAAACACTGGATATAACACAAATATAAACAAAGACAAAACACTATCAAAATTCGCATGTCAGGTCAGGAGATGGTGTGAGTATAGAAAATTAATTGGGTCAAAGAAACGTAACCAAACTTGATAATCAAGCTGTATTGATCTGTGCTTCTTAAGTCGACGGATTTCCATTTTTAAGGCCAGTTTCCAAGAGGAGCTGAACTGAAATCCAGCACCACAATTAAGCATGCTCCTCTTGGAGGAAATGGCCAAAGCCTCCTTAATTCTCCACTCCCAGTAACTGTTGCATTTTGCCAAGATGGCAGTCTCCTGAAAGTTGGCTCTATGGTCGTTATCAAAACAATGCTCTGCCAGCCCAGACTTCTCAGGTTGCATTAAATGAATGCTCCGTCCATGTTCATTTATTCTGGTAGTGGTACACAGGGAATGCGGTACACTCCCAGAACTTCGAAGTCCAGTTTGTCTTTCACTGGTCTCAACAGATGTTTAATCTTCGGAGGTGGCTTGTGGATGGTCCTGATGTATTTGGCGAGAGTTCTGCTGATTCTGCCAGATAGTAGTTGTATTTGGCAAGAATTCTGCTGATTTCTGGGCTGGCACAGCATTTCATTTACTGAAAACAGTCTTTTGTTCAGTAATGCAAATTTTGATAGTGTTTTGTCTTTGTTTATATTTGTATTATATCCAGTGTTTCATCTGTGTTTATAACATTTAATAAATATCCTGATGATGGGAGAGATGCACACTCCCGAAACTCCATCTGGCTTGCTTCCCGAGAAGAACTGGAGCATATTCGTCTCCAGGAAAGCGTCAGGTCTTATTTCTCTTATGGTTTACCAGTTATACAAAAGTCGTGCAGAATAAAGAGCACTTGTGAAGACATTTCCAAGATAAAATTTTAATTTTCCATAAAAATATCTTAAACATATGGTATTTAAATCAGCCATCAGAGCCATTTTTGAGAAAATCAAAATGTTCAAACATGTTTCCACGTACAAACTATGGAGCTTTTTGTCAACACACCTCTATTACACTTATTGGTGGAATGAATATCTTCAATAAAGTAAATGTTATGGGTTATTCACAAACTTGCAAATACCAATCGGAAAAACTGTTTGTAGTCGGTTTACTGACACTTCGTCACTTACGTACTTATGACTACAAATACTTTTTCCAATTAAGTTTGACGTCACTGTTACTACAGTATGGCCGTTGGATCTCCGGCTCTGACGTTTTGCAGTTGCAGGAGGCAGAAGGGGAAGGTTAACCCTTTGCGAGCGGAAACCCATATATGAGTGACACGTCCATTTGCTTTGTCAGGAATTCCTTTCGTTGTTCTCACCAGTAAAGCAATAAACAGTGCAGTGTTTTGGTACTAGTAAGCCTCATTTTATTTCATTTTTGGCATAATGGCAGCAAAGAAAGGGTTGACAGACAAAGAAATTGAAGCTTTGTTGAACAAGAGCGATAGTGGTTTGTCAGATTTTGAGTTCAGTGATAATGAGAGTGAAATATGCGAGAATTCATGTGTAAGTGCGAGAGTGACTAAAGTGCTACTACGGACAACAGTACTCCTAGCTGGGCAGAGGTGAGTAATTTTGATCCTGGCCCTATATCTGTTATACCAGCGCACAATATCCAGCAGGGACTGATTCTTCCTTCTCACTTTGGTGAGAATACTACTCCCATAGACTTTTTCAGGCTATTTTTGATGACGAAATTCTGAAAATAATTACCGAGGAAACCTGCATTCAAGGGAACACAAAAAAACAACAGGCGACGCCTCCAACAAAGAAAGTCAGGATTGCCTGGAATCCCCCAACAATTGACATAAAAGCACTAATTGGGATGGTTATCAACATGGGGCTTCACCCTACCTCTGACATCCCAGACTTTTTCTATGAGTTGGGTAGATAAATTTCCATTTTTCAGCAATGTATTTTCTCGTGACGAATTTCTCCTTTTGTTTTGGAATCTTCATTTTGCGCATGTTGAGGGAAACAGAAAATAATCTAAGGAAGAATTTATTCAAAATTTAATGGAGAAACTACGACAAAAATGCAGTTTATTCTATTCCCCAGGTCCATTTGTATCAGTTGACGAGAGCACCATCAGTTTCAAGGGAAGAGTAAAATTCAAAGTGTATAATCCAAACAAACCTACAAAATTTGGAATCAAAGTTTTCAGCTTATCTAATGCTTCCAGTGGATATCTATGCAATTTCCAACCCTACATTGGCAAAACTGAATCAAATTCTAACCTCCTGAAAACTACCTTGTGTAAAAGACCTGTATTCTTCCCTCCTAAAGGATCCTGTAGACCCACCTAAAGGTTTCCATGTTTACACAGACAGGTACTATACAATACCTGAATTAGCTGAAGAATTGTGGAAAATGAATATGGTGACTACTGGGACAGTTATGAGCAACAGAAAAAATATGCCACACAAACTAAAGCCAGCAAACGTACAGAAAATTGAAGAGGGGTGAGATAAAAAGCTTCCGCAATCAGCAAAAGCTTGTCCTGTGTTGGAAAGACAAAAGAACTGTAATGGTTCTCAGTACCAGTCATAAGGGCGATTAACCCTTCCCGAGCGGACATGTTTTACGGCTCTGAGCGGAAGGTAATTTTATAAAAATATGTAACCCTTCAAAATACAAATAAAAGTATAATTTCATGCTTGAATGTATTAAAAACGTGCTGTACCTTGTTTTTTTGTTGAATTCCACCACTGTTGTTCGACAGGAGTGAAGATTTGTTAAACTGCGTAAAAATGTTCCTGCAAAATCGGCATAAGTGCCATTTTTGGATATTGCATCACATCTTGTAGTTCTAACACACACATACACACGTGTTCACACATAAACTAGGAACAGTTCAGGAACTAAATACTGTCATATAAGTATATGTAACATATGTTTTGTAAAACCGATGATAATAATAGATAATAATTCATAACTTTGATAGAAATTTGAGGTTACACCTAGCTGGAGCAGGGTATCTACGGTTTCAGACTGATGGTTTTATCTCAGGATTATTCACACAGGGGAGCAAGGGAATAACAAACATCATATAATCTTCAGGGGTGTTAAAATCTTTCCCTAATATTGTTCTTTTGTGTGATATATTTTGAAACACACATCTGGATGCAGGGGAGGCTTGGAGACGCAGGTTTCACAAAAATATATTGTTTTCTTTATTTGTTTTTGGGCCTTACATACCACACAAGGATTTGCCCAACTTCCTTGCTCTCTTCTCCCCATGAAATGTGGAAATCCATTTAGCCTTTCCAAAGTTGGGCCCTGTGAAATACGACCCTTACTTGACGTAGCATTGTTTTGCTGCGCACCCATTCGCTCCGCCACCAGAGATCTGACGAGATGCTTGCGAAATTTCCTATGTGACAGGATCGGTTTACATTTGCTTGTCATATGCATTGTATATAACAGGTACGAATTTACAATGCAAACTTCCAGCAACCAGAAAAACATTTTTCTATACCACTTGCGTGTTCTCCTGCAGAACTGATACTGCGCAATATAATTATCAGTTCTATTGACACCACCCATGTGTCGAGTGTAGTCCAAAATAATGTTTGGTTTCAATGTTGCTGCCTGGTTTGGAAATTTTGAAGGCACCTCTGTCATTTCGTTTTTATCGCCCTTGTGACTGGTACTGAGAACTGTTACAGTTCTTTTGTCTTTCCAGCACAGAGCAAGCTTTTGCTGATTGCGGAAGCTTTTTATCTCACCCCTCTTCATTTTCTTGACGTTTCCTGGCTTTAGTTGGTGTGGCATATTTTTTCTGTTGCCCATAACTGTCCCAGTAGTCACCATATTCATTTTCCACAATTCATCAGCCAATTCAGGTGATGTATAGTACCTGTCTGTATACACATGGAAACCTTTAGGTGGGTCTACATGATCCTTTAGGAGGGAAGAGCACAGGTCTTTTACAACAAGGGTAGTTTTCAGGAGATTAGAATTTGATTCAGTTTTGCCCATGTAGGGCTGGAAATTGTATAGATACCCATTGGAAGCATCAGATAAGCTGAAAACTTTGATCCCAAATTTTGTTGGTTTATTTGGATTATACACTTTGAATTTTACTCTGCCCTTGAAACTGATGGTGCTCTCGTCGACTGATACAAATGGACCTGGGGAATAGTATAAACTGCATTTTTGCCGTAGTTTTTCCATTAAATTTTGAATAAACTCTTCCTTAGTTAATTTTCTGTTTCCCTCAGCATGCGCAAAATGAAGATTCCAAAACAAAAGGAGAAATTCCTCGCGAGAAAATACATCGCTGAAAAATGGAAATTTATCTACCCAGCTTGTAGAAAAATAGTCTGTGACGTCAGAGGTAGGGTGAAGCCCCATGTTAATAATCACCCCAATTAGTGCTTTTATGTCAATAATTGTTGGAGGATTCCAGGATGCAATCCTGGCTTTCTTTGTTGGAGGTGTCGCCAGTTGTTTTTTTGTGTTTCCTTGAATGCAGGTTTCATCCGTAATTATTTTCAGAATTTCGTCATCAAAAAATAGTCCGAAAAAGTCTATGGGAGGAGTATTCTCATCAAAGTGAGAAGGAAGAATCGGTCCCTGTTGAATATTGTGCACTGGTATAACAGATGTAGGGCCAGGGTCAAAATTACTCACCTCTATCCAGCTAGGAGTACTGTTGTCTGCAGTATCACTTGAGTCACTCTCGCACTCACTCACACTTACACATGAATTCTCACATATTTCGCTCTCATTGTCACTGAACACAAAATCTGATAACTCACTATCACTCTGGTTCAACAAAGCTTCAATTTCCTTGTCCGTCAACCCTTTCTTTGCTGCCATTATGCCAAAAAACGAAACAAAATGAGGCTTACTAGTACCAAACACCGCACTGCTTATTGCTTCACTGGTGAGAACAACGAAAGGAATTCCTGACAAAGCAATTTCGGGGATTTACCGACCACCAATGTTTCAAAGCACATTTCCTGCCATCTGCTGGCACTATATCTTAATTATATGAACGTAAATAGCCGACTACAATAGCTCTATAGCTGCGCACCCATATATGGGTTTCCGCTTGTGGGCGACTGGACGCGTCACCCATATATGGGTTTCCGCTCGGGAAGGGTTAAAACGAAATGACAGAGGTGCCTTCAAAATTTCCAAACCAGGCAGCAACATTGAAACCAAACATTATTTTGGACTACACTTGACACATGGGCGATGTCAATAGAACTGATAATTATATTGTGAAGTATCAGTTCTGCATGAGAACACGCAAATGGTATAGAAATTTTTTTCTGGTTGCTGGAAGTTTGCATTATGAATTCGTACCTGTTATACACAATGCACATGACAAACACATGTAAACCAATCCTGTCACATAGAAAATTTTGCAAGCATCTCATCAGATCTCTGGTGGCAGAGTGCGGCAAAACAATGCTACGTCAAGTAAGGGTCGTATTTCTCAAGGCCCAACTTTAGAAAGGCTAAATGGCTTTCCACATTTCATGAAGAGAAGGGAGAAGAGAACAAGTTGGGCAAATCCTTGTGTGGTATGTAAGGCCCAAAACCAAAGAAAACAACATATTTTTGTGAAACTTGCATCTCCAAGCCTCCCCTGCATCCAGAGGTGTGTTTCAAAATATATCACACTAAAGAATAATTTTACGGAAAGATTTCACATCCTTGAACATTATATGATGTTTGTTATTCATTTGCTTCCCTGTGTGAATAATCCTGAGCTAAAATAATCAGTCTCAAAACCAAATATATAGTAGATACCCTGCTCCAGCTAAGTGTAACCTCACATTTCTATCAAAATTATGAATTATTATTTATTATTACCATCGGTTTTACAAAACATATGTTACATATGCTTATATGACAGTACTTAGTTCCTGAATGTCTGTCTGTGTCTGTCTGTCTGTCTGTGCCTGCCTGTGTCTGTGTCTGTCTGTGTCTGTCTGTCTCTGTCTGTGTCTGTCTCTGTGTCTGTCTGTGTCTCTGTCTCTGTGTCTCTGTCTCTCTCTCTATCTCTCTGTCTCTCTCTGTCCGTCTCTCAGTCTCTCCCTCAGTCTCTGTCTCTCTCTTAGTCTCTCTAAGTCTCTCTCTCCCTCTCTCTGTCTCTCTCTCACAGTCTCTCAGTGTCTCTCTCTCACAGTCTCTCAGTCTCTCTCTCAGAGCATCTCTCAGTGTCTCTCTCAGAGTTCCTCTCAGAGTCTCTCTCACAGTGTCTCTCTCTCCCTCACAGTCTCTCTCTCTCACTCGCAGTCTCTCTCTCACTTGCAATCCCTCTCTCTCACTCACTCACAGTCTCTCTCATAGTCTCTCACTCACAGTCTCTCTCTCACTCAAAGTCTCTCTCTCGCAGTCCCTCTCACTCAGTCTCTCTCTCTCACACTCACAGTCTATCTCTCTCACAGTCTCTCTGTCTCTCTCTCACAGTCTCTCTCTCCCTCTCAGTCTCTCTCAGCCTCTCTCAGTCTCTCTCAAATTCTCTCTCTCACAGTCTCTCAGTTTCTCTCTCACAGTCTCTCAGTTTCTCTCTCACAGTCTCTCTGTCTCTCTCTCACTCACGGTCTCTCTCACTCACTCACAGTCTCTCTCTCTCACTCACTCACAGTCTCTCTCTCTCACTCACTCACAGTCTCTCTCTCACACAGTCTCTCTGTCTCTCTCACGGTCTCTCTCTCAGTCTCTCTCTCACTCAGTCTCTCTCTCACTCAGTCTCTCTCTCACTCACAGTCTCTCTCTGTCTCTCTCCCAGCCTCTCTCTCTGTCTCACAGTCTCTCTCTCCTTCAGCCTCTCTCGGTCTCTGTCTCTCTCCCTCAGTCTCTCTCTGTCTCTCAGTGTCTCTCTCTGTCTCTCAGTGCCTCTCTCTCACAGTCTCTCAGTGTCTCTCTCAGTCTTCTTCAGAGTCTCTCTCAGTCTCTCTCTCTCTGTCTCTCTCTCAAACTCACAGTCTCTTTCTCACTCACAGTATCTCTCTCTCACTCAGTCTCTCTCTCCCTCACTCACAGTATCTCTCTCTCACTCAGTCTCTCTCTCCCTCACTCACAGTCTCTCTCTCAGTCTCCATCTCTCTCACAGTCTCTCTCTCCCTCTCACGCTCTCTCAGTTTCTCTCTCTCACAGTCTCTCAGTTTTTCTCTCTCTCACAGTCTCTCTCTCACTCACAGTCTCTCTCACACTCAGTCTCTCTCACACTCAGTCTCTCTCCCTCATTCAGTCTCTCTCTGTCTCTCTCCCAGCCTCTCTCTCTGTCTCACAGTCTCTCTCTCCTTCAGCCTCTCTCGGTCTCTGTCTCTCTCCCTCAGTCTCTCTCTGTCTCTCAGTGTCTCTCTCTGTCTCTCAGTGTCTCTCTCTGTCTCTCAGTGCCTCTCTCTCACAGTCTCTCAGTGTCTCTCTCAGTCTTCTTCAGAGTCTCTCTCAGTCTCTCTCTCAAGCTCACAGTCTCTTTCTCACTCACAGTATCTCTCTCTCACTCAGTCTCTCTCTCCCTCACTCACAGTCTCTCTCTCAGTCTCACTCTCTCTCACAGTCTCTCTGTCTCCATCTCTCTCACAGTCTCTCTCTCCCTCTCACGCTCTCACTCTCTCTCAGTTTCTCTCTCTCACAGTCTTTCAGTTTTTCTCTCTCTCACAGTCTCTCTCAGTCTCTCTCTCACTCACAGTCTCTCTCACACTTAGTCTCTCTCCCTCATTCAGTCTCTCTCTCACTCACAGTCTCTTTCTCTCACAGTCTCTCTGTCTCACAGTCTGTCTCACAGTCTCTCTCTCACAGCCTCTCTCAGTCTCTCTCTCTCTGTCTCACAGTCTCTCTCTCTCACAGTCGCTCTCACAGTCTCTCTCTCTCTGAGCCTCTCTCAGGCTCTCTCTCTCTCTAGCTCACAGTCTCTCTCTCACTCACAGTCTCTCTCTCCCTCACTCACAGTCTCTCTCTTTCTCTCTCACTCAGTCTCTCTCTCTCAATAACAGTCTCTCTCTCACTCACAGTCTCTCTCTCACTCACAATCTCTCTCTCTTACTCAGTCTCTCTCTCACAGTCTCTCTCTCACTCACAGTCTCTCTCACTCAGTCTCTCTCTCACTCACAGTCTCTCAGCCTTTCTCTCTCAGTCTCTCTCTCCTTCAGTCTCTCTCTCAACCTCTCTCTCACAGTCTCTCTCTATCAGTCTCTCTGTCAGTCTCTCTCTCAGTCTCTCTCAGGCTCTCTCTCTCTGTCTCTCTCTCACAGTCTCTGTGTGTCTCTCTCAGTCTCTCAGTGTGTCTCTCTCACAGTCTCTCAGTGTCTCTCTCAGAGTCTCTCTCTCAGTCTCTCTCTCTAGCTCACAGTCTCTCTCTCTAGCTCAGTCTCTCTCACTCACAGTCTGTTTCTCTCACAGTCTCTCACTCACAGTCTCGCTCTCACTCACTCACAGTCTCTCTCTCACTCACTCACTCACAGTCTCTCTCACAGTCTCTCTCACTCTCACTCAGTCTTTCTCTCACTCACAGTCTCTCACTCACACAGTCTCTCACTCACACAGTCTCTCTCTCTCCCTCTCACACAGTCTATCTCTCACACACAGTTTCTCACACAAGGTCTCTCTCACACAGTCTCTCTCTCACACACAGTCTCCCTCTCTCACACAGTCTCTCTCTCCCTGTGTCTCTCTCTCAGTGTCTCTCTGTCTCTCACTCACAGTCTCTCTCTCACTCAGTCTCTCTCTCCTTCACAGTCTCTCTCACTCACAGTCTCTCTCTCTCACTCACAGCCTCTCTCTTTCTCTCACTCACAGTCTCTCTCCCACACACAATCTCTCTCTCTCACTCACAGTCTCTCTCTCACTCAGTCTCTCTCTGTCTCACAGTCTCTCTCTCTCTCAGCCTTTCTCTCTCTCTCAGTCTCTCTCTGTCTCACAGTCTCTCTCTGTCTCACAGTCTCTCTCTGTCTCACAGTCTCTCTCTGTCTCACAGTCTCTCTCTGTCTCACAGTCTCTCTCTGTCTCACAGTCTCTCTCTCTGTCAGTCTCTCTCTCAGTATCTCAGGCTCTCTCTCTGTCTCTCTCTCTGATAGTCTCTCTCGGTCTCTGTCTCTCTCCCTCACAGTCTCTCAGTGTCTCTCTCACAGTCTCTCAGTGTCTCTTTCTCACAGTCTCTCAGTGTCTCTCTCAGAGCCTCTCAGTGTCTCCCTCAGAGCCTCTCTCTCTGTCTCTCTCTCACTCACAGTCTCTCTCTCTAGCTCACAGTCTCTCTCTCTAGCTCACAGTCTCTCTCTCACTCACAGTCTCTCTCTCTATCTCACTCAGTCTCTATTTCACTCAGTCTCTCTCTCTCGCTCACAGTCTCACGCTCTCGCTCACAGTCTCTCTCTCACTCACAGTCTCTCTCTCACTCACAGTCTCACTCTCTCTCACTCACAGTCTCACTCTCTCTCACTCAGTCTGTCTCTCACTCACAGTCTCTCTCTCACTCACAGTCTCACAGGAGTCTCACTCACAGGAGTGGTAAACCAATATAAATGGACATGGGAGAACATATTCATATGGAAAAATAAGGATTGCGTAATGAACTTTGAAATCCCACCAGTAGATAATTTGACAAACAAGTTCATAGTTCCCCCACCAGAGAGAGCAGACAACAGATGCCAGTTGGAAAGAGATTGAAAATGGAGACGATTGCCTTTGAAACTAGTCTCTCATTAATACAAAAAGTAGGTGACGAGTATCAATAAACCAACTACAAATAGTTTTTGCGATTAATTTTGACATCACTGTTACTAATTCCTCCAAACACATTACAAAGTGCTCTAATACAAGATCCATTTTCTCCCACCCATTTTCTATCCACCATAGCTCTTGCTTGACTCTACTAGGGCTGTATGAAGCCTTTCAAACCATGTCACCTTCATCATTGGTGCAATATATAAGCATTTTCTCAAAAGCCTCACTGCTGATCTCCCCTTTGCCAATGCCCACCTCTTGTTCTGCTTCTCCCAATCCCCCTTCCTGCTTAGCTTGACTCCGCAGGTAAATGAAATCCTCTACCATGTCAATTTCTTTGCCCCCATAAATCACTTTTCACATTTCTTCAGTTTATTAGCTTTTTTTAAACACCATTATCTTTTGTATAAAGACTAAAATTGAGTCATACCTTTTAAAACTTGAAACTTCACTCACGTCCTTTTAAAAAATCAGGAACGTTTTTGAGACTGTTGCAGTCTCATCCTCAGCTGATTAGCGACTCATCAGTTGGTTGTTTGGATCTCTTGAATTGGCTCCCATTCTCAGAAGATTGTCTTCTGAGATTGTCTTCTAATCTTACGAGAGTGGGAACCAATTCAAGAGATCCAGACAACAATGAACTATGATGAGTCACTTATCAGCTGAGGATGAGACTGCAACAGTTTTGAAAACGTTCCTGATTTTTTAAACGGACATGAGTGAAGTTACAAGTTTTAAAAGGTATGACTCAATTTTAGTCTTTATACATGAAATTAGCTTGACTGTTAACAACGCTTTTATTTATAACTATTCAAACCATTATCTTTATTAAATTATAGATGAGTCTTATTTATTACACATCAGCTTCACTTACGTACCTATATTGAGGACATATTTTGCAAACCATCGGCTCTAATGCGACTAAAGCTTGATCCAGTGGTGTGGGTAGTTCTGGAGTTGCTGCTGCCATCTGTTGATTTTGTGATGAATTTAAATGTGGGGCTGTCTTCTGGCAGAATTTCAAAGTTCATTAGATGGTTTTCATGCTTTTCTATGTATATTTTCTCCCAGATGAGAGTTCACTATGTTTTTGTACGTCTCCGTAGGGGAGGGGATCCGTCCCCTTCAGCTGCTGTGATGCAAGTGCTGCGGACCCTTAGCACTCATGGTACCTCTGACGTTACTAGAGGAACCCTGGGCCGAACATTCGAGCCCCTCCCTGATTGGTAGTTGTTCGGATTGGGTTGGATTCGAGGGGGCATGGTTCCCGATACCCGTGGGAGATCGGGTACGTCTCTGGATGGGGGTTGAGGGAAGCCATATATTCCCGCATACTAGCCTGAAGAGCTAGTAGAAGCTGTGCTAGATCACCAGGCGGCCCTACCAAGGTTAATCAGTAGCCTTCCCATTTGGGGTTGGCGCGCGCAAGTGGCGTATCCACTTCCATCCTGTCTTCAGTCCACAGAACCAGAGGGGGGGGGGCTTGTTAGTCTCTAGGTCTTGCCCTATGGAAAGCCCCACAGAGGTGCCGGGCGCCCTTTTTGGAACAGCTCGGTAACTCCCTGGTCATTAGAGGGGGGGGGGCAGTCTTCACTCTGTGTGGATTGCCCTGGTAGATACCCTCGAGCTTATATATGTTTTTGTACGTATTAATAAATACAAGTCTTCTTTAATTTAATAATTGTTTCACTTCACTGTGGTGTTCCAATACAGTAAAATTTCAACCATTATCTTTGTTTTACTTTGGCTCACTTTGAGACACCAAACCCTGCTACATCTCTCAATTTTGCAATGGCCCAGCTTAGTCCTATCTCCGATACTGATCCAACCACAATTCAGCACACAATAAGATTGGGATTTCTCTATTTTCTATAATTGGCATATGAATATTAGCTTAACTTACACTATCCAAGATGTCATCTATATATAAATTAAACAAAATAAACCCTTGACTGAGACCCTCTTCTGGCTAACCTCAACTGTAACGTCCTCTTCCCCACATTTTATGCAAAAAGATTTCTTCTGATATAGTTTGGTTAGTATCTCCACCATTCCTTTACTTAGGCCTGTAAGTCTTAGTGCTTCCCTTATTATTTTATTGTATGCCTTCTCAATATCTATAAATACAGTATACAGTCTGCCCCTTTTCAAATGCAAGTATTTATCCACTGGTGTTTTAATAATCAGTATGTTAATATAATTTTGAGTTGAACTAATACTCAATGCTCCACTTATTGCTAGTATTTACCTAGAATGCATTTTTTTGGGATCTTCCTAACATCAGCTGTTGTCGACTAATAGATGTTGGTTTGGTGATCTCATTGGAGATGATATGTGCATCTGTCGGTATCTTGATGAACTTGAAGTTTGGTTTTTTTTTTTTCAAAGGTAGTGTCAAAATTAAACAATTTTCTTTCATATTTCTTTATGAAGATTTTTGCCACGTGGTTAATGCAGCTGGACCTTGGACACTTTTTAATAAGTGGATTTCTCGTTTTATATCATGATTCTCCTTCCAAAAATGGTACGCTACCGCTGATTTATCTATTTCTTTGTTCCTGATGTTCCTAAAATACTCTTTAAGCCTAATGTTCAAGTTCCTTTTTGTTTTTCCAATGTAAAAGTTGTCACAGCCTTTGCAGTTTATCCGGTACACATCTGATTTTTTGTCTGTGGGTATGCTGTTATCAACAGTTTAACTTACAGGCTGGTTAATGTACCTTTAAACAAGATGGAATATATCAAAGAGTACAATAACATTCACATTGCAGAATACATTGGATTCAGTGCTGAATTGATCAAAAAGAAAATTGATAATTCAAAAGACAACAAAGATAAAAACAAGTAACTACTCTTTCCCTAATCAGCAATGAAACTTCATACAGAAAATTTACATATCATCCCAGAGCTACACACCTTTTCCAAAATGTCTTCAAAGAGCACAATATTACTTTAAATTTAGTGTACAACACCTTTTGAAATCACATAATACAAAGGAGATACCCACAGACAAAAAATCAGGTGTGTACCAGATAAACTGCAAAGGCTGTGACAACTTTTACATTGGAAAAATAAAAAGGAACTTGAACATTAGGCTTAAAGAGCATTTTAGGAACATCAGGAACAAAGAAATGGATAAATCGGCAGTAGCGTACCATTTTTGGAAGGAGAATCATGATATAGAACGAGAATTCCACTTATTAAAAAGTGTCCAAGGTCCAGCTGCATTAACCACAAGGGAAAAAAAACCTTCATAAAGAAATATGAAAGAAAATTGTTTAATTTTAACACTACCTTTGAAGAAAACCCAAACTTCAAATTCATGAAGATACCGACAGAGATGCACCTTTCGCCTCCAAGGAATTCACCAAAGCAACATCCATTAGTCAACAACAGCTGATTATGTTAGGAAGATCTTAACGAAACACATTCTAGGTAAATACTAGCAATAAATGGAGCATTGAGTATTAGTTCAACTCAAAATTATATTAATTTTGTGCTTCATTGTATCATAGTCCTTACACATTCGGGACTGCAATCTTTCCCTATCCTCACACCATGCTTGAAAAAGTTCTACCAGCAGGCCATCTGTATCTATGACTTTATTCTTTGAAGGTTTGTAATTTGAACTTCAGGATTTGCAACTGGTGTGTTTCGTCATATTTCAAATGTCAACAGATACACTTCCTCAGGATATAGCTGAAATATCGCAACAAATGCCATTCTTATTGTGATATTCATGTTATCAATTGCACTATAAATAATACAGGATGCCTATTTAAAATAATTAAAGTTTATGATGAAAGTTGTATTTTCTTAAGTTTCTGAATGGTCTATATCATTTAGTTTAAGTAGCGTCCTCCCTGCATTCATACCTATGAACATTTAAGAAATGATAAATGAGTTTAAAAAACAACAAAACTACAAAACCAAAGATGAATGATTAAAAATTAACAAAATAGAGAAAGTGCATTCATAATGAATGTTAGTGTGTTGAAACCAACTTACCTTGCTCTGAAACGTAGGTAGACAATAACGGAACTTTACTTGTCGGAGACCAGAGTTTTACAGTGCCATCTGCTGAACACGATAGCAATTGTAAACGTTGACTATGTATGCTGAGACCCCAAACAGCATCTGTATGACCTTCCATGCTGCCAGTAAGAACACCTGGATCTGAAAATCAGACATCGTGTGTTTAAAGTTACATCTCCAGTATCTTACAAGTGCAGTTGTTTTGTGGCCTGGAAACAAGTACATGTACTAGTAGTAAATGGCCTACTCAAGGCTACACTTTATTGGCTGTCAGTAGTTTGCTCATTGACCATCTCAAAAGTGAAAGGTTATTCAAATATCTGTGTTGTGTGTCAATTACTTTCAAGAGTATTCTGATCACTATCTCTGTCTTTATTAGCCTCTGAAAACTTAACGCAACAATCAATTTTTATGCAAAATATGAGGGGGGACCCAAAAGAAACCGGATTGTTGTCATAAAGCCTTTATTGATGAACCTTTTTACAAAGTTACTTCAGTCACCTTCAAAATATTCTCCATTACATGCGATGCACCTGTCAAGTCTCTTTTCCCACTGTTGGGGGCTTGTTTGGAACTCTTCAAGTTTCATATTGTCCAGTGCCCTTTGCGAAGCTGTTTTTACTGCCTCCACATCGTCATAACACTTCCCTTTTAGTATTTTTTTCATTCGTGGCAATAGGAAAAAGTCGCACAGGGCTAGGTCCGGTGAATACGGAGCGTGGGGAACGACAGACCACCTCTGAGTTGCCAAATAGTGGGTCACTCATAAGGCCGTGTGTACTGGGGCATTGTCGTTATGCAGAAACCAGTCACCTGATTGCCAAAGTTCCAAGCGTTTCCTCCTCACATCCTCTCGCAGACGCCTTAAAACATCCAAGTAAAAGTGCTGGTTAACAGTCTGGCCAGGGGGTACGAATTCCCGATGCACAATTCCACGAACATCAAAAATGACAATGACCATCGTCTTCAGATTTGACCTCTTGCCTTGCTTTTTTTGGTCTGGGAGAGTTGGGAGTCCTCCACTGGCTTGATGCTTGCTTGGTTTCTAGGTCATACCCGTAACACTAACTCTCATCCCCTGTAATGACTTTGTTCAAGAAGTTTGGATCACGTGCAATCTCTGTTTTCAAGTCCTGACACACATTCATGCAGATGGTTTTGTGCTCCTGTGTGAGAAGGCACGGAACAAATTTAGCAGCAACAGGTCTCATGTGCAAATCCTCCCGCAAAATCCACTGGCACGAGCTCCAACTGATTCCTGTCGCTGCTGAAATTTGGTCGATTGTTTGGCGGACCTTTTCAATGTTCTCCTCATTTCGCGATGTTGAAGGGCGTCCAGAACGAGCTTGGTCTTCAACACACATCTCACCACATTAAAAGCGCCCAAACCACTCGAAAACTTGTAAGCGGCTCATAGCCTCCTCCTGGAAAGCTTCCTGAAGCATTTGGTGTGTCTCCGTTGCAGTTTTTTTTTTAAGCATGAAACAAAATTTCACGCACACTCTTTGTTCTTTTAAAGTTGCCCTAACAACTTCGCAGAGGCAACCCATCAACAGTCAGAGAAACACAATACCACACTTTTTCAATTTTTCAATTTCAATTTATTCATCCCCTATATTTCATACAGAGGATACATCATTTTACATTATAAGAAAACATAAAAATACACCCAAAAGTCTACTATATGCACTGCTTAGAAACTAAAATGTACATTGTTTATTTTCCATTTTTTGTTTGTACTCTTCCACACTATAAAAAGCTTGTTCTGACAAATACCTTTTTATAATCTTAATATTACATAGTTTAGTATTCTTTATTTTACCTGGCAATCTATTATACATGTCTTTTCCGATACTTTCTAATGATCTGTTGTTTAGTGTTCCCCTTAGTGTGGTCCTAAAATAGTCAGCTTTATTTCTTACATTATATGAGTGTACATTACAGTTTTTTTTAAATGTATTCCTTTCTATTACATATTTAATGCTTTCATATATGTATATGCATGGAACAGTTAAAATATTATGCTTCTTAAATATCTGCCTACAGCTAGATCTTCTCTCAACATTTTCAATTATTCGGATACCTTTGTTTTGTAATCTGAAAATTTTTAACACCTCTTTTGCATTTATATTACCCCATAAAGATATCCCATATTTTATATGTGAATAGATAAATGCATAATACACTTGTTTTAAGGTTTTATTATCCATAGTTCGCCTAACTTTTTTCATTACGTACATACCTTTATTTAGTTGTTTTATTATATGTTCTATGTGTTGCTTGCACGCTAGGTGTTTATCAATTACTACCCCCAAAAATTCTGTTTGGCATGTTTCTGGAATACTTTCACCATCAACAGTAATTTTTATATTTGTTGAACACTTCTTGAGATCAAACTTTATCCAGCATGTCTTATTTAAATTTATCATTAGGTCTAAGTTTAAGAAATACTGTTTTACTATTTTTAGGATTTCCTTTGCTTTATCTTCCACTTCTCTTTCTGTAGATTCATTTATTATTATGGTTATATCATCTGCCCGTTCACCTTACACTGATGCCGTCTGCACAGCTATTTCATGAAGGTCTCTACTAACACCATCTAGCGTGAGAACTCTGCACTACGTCTAAGAGTAGCAGCGCCCTCGGAGTCTGGTTCTTTTTGGGTCCCCCCTCGTACATATCACATATATAATTTCAGGAGACATCTGCTAAGTTTAGGACAACAGAACTGTTAACGCTAAACCTAGAAAGCAAAAAAGACATGTTCCTATGGAGGAAAATATTGACAAAATTGATGCTTCATTTGAATCCTCTCCAAAAAAAGATATGACATCTTGCCCACCAAAATACTCTGTTCATAAACTTTTGTGACGCAACTGGAAGGTCAATGCTGGGAACTGCAAAAGTAAATAAATAAGGCACATGTTAGTCTATCAGCATTGCTAGAGAACTATTATGTGTTTCAAATGGGAAGAGTTCTCGCCTGTAGCGAATCAGATGCGTTAGAGCCTTCACTGCTGCCACCTCGTTATCCCCACTCTCTCTCTCTCGCACACTTGCGAGTGTTCATGGCGCTAGACGTAAGGGAACGCAAACTGAATTTTCCAAGTTTTATAATAATGTAGTTGTTGAAATCACAATTGCAACATGGATGTTCGTATATTACGCAAATGGTTTAAATATTTAGTTTAAAATTAATTATAGTTGAATGTTACTTACGTTAAGAGATAATTCGTCATTGTCATCTTCAATGTTGGAGTACTGCAAATTTATGATAAGTTTCAAAATCTCGTTACGTGCTATTTCTTTCCGAAAGTCATCTTCTTCTAGTTTATCTGATGTCTCACACAGTTTTCCCAGTCTTGTTATGTTCCTTGTCAATTTCTTTGTGAATAACGCGTTCAGTGTCAGTCAGTTTAAAAATATTATTTCTAAAATAAGACCTGAAGCTTTCCTGGTGATGAATACGCTCACTTTCTTCTCGGGCATCCAGCCAGGTGAAAAGATGATTAGATATCAACGTTTCGGGAGTGTACATCTCTCCCATCATCAGGATATTTATAAAATGTTATAACCACAAATGAAACACTGGATACAACACAACTATAAACAAAGACAAAACACTATTAAAATTCAACATCAATACATCAGGACCATCCACAAGCCACCTCCGAAGATTAAACATCTGTTGAGACCAGTGAAAGACAAACTGGACTTCCAAGTTCCAGGAGTGTACCGTATTCCCTGTGTATGTGGGACACCGTATATAGGAAAACTGGAAAGACCATCGCTACCAGAATCGAACAGAAACAGAGCATTCGTTCAATGCAACCTGAGAAGTCTGGGCTGGCAGAGCATTGTTTTGATAACGACCATAGAGCCAACTTGCGGGAGACGACCATCTTGGCAAAATGCAAGAGTTACTGGGAGAGGAGAATCAAGGAGGCTTTGGCCATTTCCTCTGAAAAGAGCACGCTTAATTGTGATTCTGGATTTCAGTTCAGCTCCTCTTGGAAACTGGCTTTAAAAATGGAAATCCGTCAAATTAAGAAGAAAAGTTCAATACAGCTTGATAATCAAGTTAGGTAGTTACGTTTCTTTGACACAATTTTCTATACTCATGCCATCTCCTGGCTTGGCATTTAATTTACTGAAAACAGTCTTTTGTTCAGTAATGCGAATTTTGATAGTGTTTTGTCTTTGTTTATAGTTGTGTTATATCCAGTGTTTCATTTGTGGTTATAACATTTTATAAATATCCTGATGATGGGAGAGATGCACACTCCCGAAACGTTGATATCTAATAATCTTTTCACCTGGCTGGCTGGCTGCCCGAGAAGAAAGTGAGAATATTATTTCTATTTGCAACACAATTTGAGCCCACATTAACTCAATGGGGTACACTTTTTCATGGAAGAGTAACTGAATAATGCTGCTTTGAACTCTCTAGAATAAATAGAGATTACGATCCATTCATAAACAAAGATATAATGTGACCAGACACGTTCTGTCAGACTAGCAAGAAGTGTATCGTTTCCTCTAAGCAAATTTAACAAACACCTTGGCTTATTCAAAGTACATATTTCTTTCACCACGTCATTTCAAATGTTTACGTTTCAGTTCTGAGCAATTTCAAATATACGTTCATGCATACATGCCAACCAATAATGATATTCATTACAGTGCTTACGTTGCAATGCATTGTTGTAATATAATGGTATCACCTCATTTGTACTAGGAAAACAATTTGAGCTAAAAATATGGGGTTTTCATGGTTATGTTAGATACATTACTCTCTACCTTCCACATGGATGAGTTTTGGCAAAATCTGAATTTTTGTCTTAGTGCGAATAGTATTTCATACAGATTGATTAGTTTGACTCTCGTCACACACCACTTAGCGGGAATGCAATACAACAACACCACCACAGGACTCCAATTGGTTGCTCACCTAGTAGCGCTCAAGGACAAACACCTTGCACTTTAAAACACATAATAGAACCTTCTAAGAAGTTCCTAAGGCTATATAAGTGCGCACTCCAGAGAGTGCAAGTCAGGCCGTATGTGACTGAGAAGGTCTGGCAAAGTTAGTTTTGTGAAGTGAGTTCCTGGTGCATTGTTCTCTAAGCGAGTTGGGGATGACAGTGATGTTACTGCAGATTGTAGCCATCTTATGGAAGTGAACCATCCCGAAGACAGCTGGGAGTATTTTGTTACGCCCATACGCAATGGAAGTAGTTCACATTAGTGAAGTAACAAAGCAAGCTAAACAAATTCTCGGTGAAAATTAAAGCAGTATTAATAATATGTTTATATTCTTTATTAAATTCTTCTTTATTCAGGGGTATATTTATTAATCTATAAATCAAGCTATTAAAAACAGCAAATTTATGTGAAAAAGGGCTAAAACTTTTATTTTTTATGTAATTACCAATATGAGTAGACTTCCTATATATACCAAAATCTAATTTATTATTTATTATTATCTTCAAATCTAGAAAAGGAAGAAATCCATTAATTTCAGTTTCTAATGTGAATTTTATAGCTTTATCTAGTAAATTTAGTAATTTTAAAGCATCGTTAATTTTTTAAACCAATTCTCGAACTGTATAAACACTTAAGCTCCACTTACTTTTTAAATTAGGACAAGTTTCAAGGACACCGCATCCCCATCCTCAGCTGAGTTCGAGAATTGGTTTAAAAAGTGTTTTTGATTGATGAAGCTCCACTGTTTATAAATACTTCTATTATAGTTTTATCGTTAATTTGTTTATCAGGAACAATAGCAAAAATATCAACAACACATCTATACCATGTTTCAAAAATCAAAGGAAAAGCTTTAGTGACTTGAATTTCGAAAAAACTCAATTTTTTAAAATTATTTAAAAGTTTTCCTCTAGGAATACTAGGAAATAAGGTAGTTACATCAAAAGAAATAAGTTTATCAGTTTTAGATAATACAACACTGTCAATCTTTTTTATTAGTTCAAAAGAATTTTTAATACTTAAACTTTCAAATTTATCAAAATTACTAAATTTGTTATGTAACCATTTAGCTAAATTGTAAGTTGGTGAGTTTATACAATTAACAATAGGTCTCATTTTATTACCAGGTTTATGAATTTTAGGTAGGGCGTAAATTCTAGGTAAAACAGGATTACTAACTTTTACAAAATGTTTTTCTTTGTCCGATATAACTTTCACTTCATTAAGTATTTTATTAACATTTGTAATACAAGATCTTAAAGGGTCTGTACTAATTTTTATAAAATCTTCACCTTGAAGTAAAAGTTTTTCTATTAATATAATCTAATTTATCCAAAATTACAATTCTATTACCTTTATCTAAGTGAAGTTTTTTGTTACAAATATTTATATTTGTGTAATAATTCTTAGTGAAAGTTCAACTACCTATACAAAATTAAGTAAATATGAAAACTAAGCAACGAGACAGATTGGAAAACTGGATGGAGTCCCACCTTTAACACCAAAAGCCTACAGCTTAGTGATGATGCATGTTAGTACTTATAACCTCTTACTATATGTAAAGCTTTGGTTCATTCCTCTGGCATTCCAAAACAGCACTGAGAAGTACTCTTCTTTTGTACTGGGAAGCATGCCTGTTGGACTTTTAGGTAATGAACATGCTGACCAACTAGCAAAAAAAGGTGCAATTCAAAATATAAAACCTGTAAGACAAACTGAAATTAATAAAAAATTAAACAACATTAAGCAATATTTTACAAGACAGCACAGACTTGATGAAGATGAACTTAAAGACAAGGACTATAAGAACATTGGAGACAAAACTGACATACAAAAATTGCCAAGAAAAACTGCAGTGGCCCTATTTAGAATGGAAACTGGCCATGATTGTCTTGCAGAACACCTTTATAAAATACACTGTATACCTAAACCCAAGTGCACTAACTGTCATGAACACACATCATTTGGACAAATGTAATGGTCTCAAAAGTGAGAACCTACAGGCTTTATATTGGGAAGTCAGGGGGAAATGATGCAAATCAACTAATTCTCAGTGCCATTAGTCAACAACAACTATCTGTAAAGCAGGAGTTTTAGAATGGAAACTACCAATATACTCAACAGAGCCCACACACCAGTTCCAGAATACAGTACGCACGCTAAAAAGCTTGGCTGGTAGGCCCAAGGCCGTCTTCTGGTCATGTAGATATGACAGTTACATGGCATGTTACCCAGTCACACCTGTATGTCAAATCCAATCTCAAATCACATTAATAATTAATCACAATAAACACAAAACATACCTTAACACAGGAAAAGCTGGATATGTTGTCCATCTATAGTATCAATACATCTGTGATTTCTTCTGAGGAAATTTACATTCACATGCATTATTTCACCTTCCGATAAACTTATGTCCTCATATTTTGTTCAAATCTTCAAATGTGTGGGGATTAGTTTTGAATACTATATGCGCGCGATATGAAGAGCAATCGGGTTCCAAGTCCTCATTTGGTAAGTTTCGTTTAACTCTGTAAACATAGATGACAACTTCAAAATTTGAAATGCGCTATACACTGACATCTAGTAGCTAATACGCTAAGCTTTATCATGTCTGCCATATTTCGTTTTGATCAATTTCGAGGTTAATTAGCTAACCAGTTTACAGCAATCGTATGATAGAATTAGAACTTTATTACACAAATACAAATATTTGCCACTAAGGCTTCACTTATCTTAAGAAATTGGTGTTAATACTTCTTTTCAAATGGAGATCGATTTTGCAAACAAACCCTTGCGTCCTCAGTCCACAGAGACCTTTTCTGGCTTTTTTTTTTTCTCTGGACTGAAGACGCAAGCGATTTGTTTGTGAAATCGATCTCCACTTGAAAAGAAGTATTAACATCAATTTCTTAAGATAAGTGAAGCCTTAGTGGCAAATATTTGTACTTGTATAATGTTTATTGCTTCACTGCAGCTAGCTTCATTTTCTACGTAATTAGAACTTTAGTTCATCCTTGGCAACATATACATGATATGAGACACGTCAAAATGTATAAATACAGTATATACATAAGTCAAATTGAGTACATACAATATACACAGTAAGCAGCTTTTCTATGGTTTCATGTGGTATTTGCATAGACTAATTTACTACAAGAAATGTCATAATATGAATATTATAGGTTTGTGAATGTACTATGCTCCTAGTGCTCATTTACATGGTTATAGTTCTAAAAATTCATTAACCGTATAAAAACAAGTGTGCATGCAAAAATGTCTTAACCTTATTCTTAAAGTGTTTTAATGATGCAGCTTGTTTAAATGAATTTGGAAGTTTATTATATAACATTATCACTTTGTAGTTAAAGCTTCCTTCATAAAGGCTCGTTTGGTGTGCTCGAATTGCCAGTTTATCCTTGTTACGAGTGTGGTGGTAATGTACATCAGCATTTATTTGAAAATGATTTATACTTGTATGAACATTTGTGGATGTTATGGCTCTCAAAAGGGGACACATTATTATTCTTCTACCTCTGTGTAACTGTGATCTGAATGCAATTGAGCTGGTGTGGGCAAAACTAAGGAATGTTTTCAGAGGATGCAGCCTTACTTATGATATCTTCGCTTATCTTACACGCAATTTTGCTGAACTGTGTTTTTCAAGGTTGACCACACTACAGAAACTGCACACTGCTCTCGCTTCTTCCCCTCTGCCTGCACTACACCGTAAATCAAGTGCTCTTCATATCTTGCGCATACTGTACTTTATTTTTCAAGTTGTCCCATGAATAAAAATGAGATCTGTAAGATCAGGGGACTGAGAGGGCCATAAAGCCTAACAATTCTATACTAAAAAAATTCTGCAATAAACTGTAATGACTCAACATCTGTAAGAGTGGTGGCAGAGTCTTGCTGCAAATATCCAGACTGACATTCAATGTTTGTCAGCTGTTCGAAACACAGTGCCAGTATATTAATTCTGTATCTTTCTGCATTTATGTTACACTTATAAAAAGAGGCTCTATTATTCTGTATCTATTTACTGTGCACTATACTCCAAATGTTTGTTCATGCAAGGAAGTTTCATGAACAAAATTAGATTTATCTTTTGCAAATATCTATCAGTTGCGTTGTGATGACACTGACAATGCGATTGAAACCATGATTTATCACTACAGTAGCTACAAAATAAGAATGAACCAGCATTGTGCCAATACAGTTATCCTACTGTATTGGTGTTGCCATTTCCACTGCTAGCGGGTGACAGAGATGGAAGATATATCTGTCTTTGTCTCACCGCATCCATCTAGCAAGTATCATACAGATGCTGAGATGTACAGTGATGCAGATGCTGATATAGAACTTCGCTTAATATATCAGCAAGTGTGTGACAACATATACAATGATTATCGCATAATCTGAATCTTAAAACCTTGAAATGGAGAACAGTTTGCTTACATAGCTATCGTTCATATGCACACAAAGCAAAATGATTCAAATCAGATGCATTCTACGAAATAAGGTGTTTGCTACAGTGAATAAAAATAGTGACATTTCAACGATTTATGAATATAGTTTCATTTTAATGATGCCATATTTGTATATTGTCTAATGGACTTTAAACCAATTTTTGTTTCATTAAAATAGTTAATAAATATGGAAGATATGAATGTGTATGTATGAAGCATTTTTACACCATGAATCACCTATACTAACGTTATGCATTGTGCACAGAAATTGTAGTCTTGCAGCAACAATATTGCTTCTTTCAAGCAGAAATTTGCGACTATCATTGGTTCTCCTATATTTGAACCCAAGGGATTTCAGAATATTCTGCATAGAAGATACAGAATCCGTATATTCTATTTTCCACATCATTAAATTGGTCAGTCTTTTGGCAGTTGGATATTCATCCTTGTCATACAAACCATAAATGGTTCTACGTGAAACACACTTTTGAAAATTGTCTAAGTTGGTAGCACGTTTTTTAGCTGCCCGATGTTTCCTGGAGATCTAAATATGAAGACTTCTCCTAATTTGGTAAACTGTTTGCCTTCTTTAACAATGTTCGCCACAGAATAAGCACTCACGTGACAAGCTTGTAACATTGATTCTCAACTCTGAGCGAAATTTGTACTTTTGAAAATATCTTTAATTGCAATCTGTTTGAAAAAGGAAAACACATTAACAAGAATATTTGTAGCCTATTTAGGTAAGATCTTATGAGTTTTTTTCGCAGTTACTACTAAGCGCACAGTACTAGACTTGCCAAGCCGTATATTTACTAACTTTAAAAGGCACATGTGTGCTCTTTAAAGATCACCACTTTACTGAATGCAAGGTACAACATGCAACTGCAGTATAGCACATATGTGCTTTTCTTCACTGACAGTTAATAATTCTCTTCTTTCTAGTCAGGCGCTTTATTTTTCCATATCTCCGAAGTGCCTCACGTTCAAGATGTCCCGAGTTCGAATCTCGGTCAGGGTGAGTTAGCTGTATAAGGTTTTTCCGGGGTTTTCCCTTATCCTGAAAGACTAATGTCAAGTAACTCTTAAACTCTATGGACCCTGGGCTCATTTGAGCATCATTTCACCCATTCCATTCATCGTCCGATATGACTTAACATTGGAGGACATTAAAAAAAAATCTCCGAAACCAGATGTGCTACAAACATGGGGTTTGGACAGTAATCCTCAGAAGAAATAGCTGTGTAACATGGGAAAAACAAAATAATTCTTTAATTGGTGTCTTTAGAGCATGCAAAGAAATTAGCCGCATGCTTCGGCAAAGCGAGCCAGTATGCATACTTAACTGTACAATGTTGCACGCACCGCATTGGTTGGTAGTGATAGAACAGCCACGCCTAGCCCCGCCTTATGTTCATTCCTATTTTGTAGCTACCTTAAACATTATTAATTGTGGATCAACTGTTCCATCATTAACATTCCTCTAAATACATTTACAGAAATTTATCAGACTACGGAGATCACGTGGTAGTAATTCCTGTACAATGTAACCTTCAATGGTTTGAGTTTTAAAAATTTTAATGCTTTCCATGCTGAAGCTTTCAAAAACTCAGTTTCTTGTGCAAGGCATTTAACAGATTTTCAAGGCAACTGCTCTAATCTTTCTGATATTTCGACTAATTTCTGCTCCATAAGCACAAGCCTTCTTACCTTTCTATTCATATGGTCCTGTCTCTATTAATAACTGCAACAAACAATCAAGGCATTCTGAAAACACTTCTAATGTTTCGAAATTTAAGTGTATTGGAACACCACAGTGAAGCGAAATAACTATTAAATTATAGATGAGTTGTATTTATTACAAATCAGCTTCACTTACGTACCTATATTAAGGACATGTTTCGCAAACCATCATTCGTATCATCCACTTTAATGCGACTTGCATTGAGTCACATTAGAGCTGATGATGCGAACGATGGTTCGCGAAACGTTCTCAATATAGGTACGTAAGTGAAGTTGATGTGTAATAAATACGTCTCATCTATAATTTAATAAATACTTCTAATGTTATTCATCTATGAACTGGACTAGAACAGAAGTAAGACTTACACATGTGTGACGACTAGAACGGATGTAGGACGTGCAGTGAAAGTCACACAAGGTGTCTTGTCTGCTGGCCAGGTTATGTAGCATATGTACTGTACAAAGGTTCATCAGATCACACAACAATACACTGCTGACTTGACTTGATTACATACTGAAGCAGCTGTATAGATGCATATTGGTACATGGTAGGTTCCTGTAGCGAATGGCATCATCAAGACCTCTGCTATAACATTAAACTTGGGTACATAAAAGAATCATATGGGTCTACGTTAGAAGATAGTAGGTTCCAGCGTGAATGGCATCATCAAGACCTCTGCTATAACATTAAACTTGGGTACATAAAAGAATCATATGGGTCTACGTTAGAAGATAGTAGGTTCCAGCGTGAATGGCACCATCAAGACCTCTGCTATAACATTAAACTTGGGTACATAAAAGAATCATATGGGTCTACGTTAGAAGATAGTAGGTTCCAGCATGGATGGCACCATCAAGACTGCTGCTTAAACATCAAACTTTAGCGTGTACCAAAAGAATAGTATGTGTTTATGATGGCACAAGCCACACTCCAACAGGAATAGCACCATGAAGAGCTCTGCTATAACATTAAATTGGGTATGTACCAAAAGAAATCTATGTGTCTATGTTGGCACTTCATAGGTTTCAACAGTGGATGGCATCACCAAAACTGTTGCTGAAACATTAAACTTGGGTACGTACCAAAAGAGTCGTATGGGTCTATGTTGGCACATGGTAGGTTCCAGCAGTGGATGGCACCATCAAGCCCTCCGCTGTAACACTGTTCTCCCGTGGCGCTCATTGCCAAACAAAGCACTGGCCCAGTGTGGCAGCGGAATGTATACAGTGGCTCCACATCCAGAGATGCTGACCTGAAACATAACATGTTAACTATAGATCTATCAACTACACCATCAAATTTAGCTTCTTCACCAAATCACGTTGATAACTCACTTTTTAGCAGGTACAGTTTTTTGGAGGTTCCATAATTTAAGTGTGTGGTCTTCACTTGCTGTAATAAGAACAGGTTCAACCGGATGAAATGCAAGAGCTCGAACACCATCAAAATGACTTCGTAGTGTATACTTTGCATTCCACGTCTTCCTATAAGACTCCTTGGTAGTAGCCATCTGCAACAGCAAAATCTCATCAGTTTGTTCCACAGTGGATTTGAAGAAACAATCTATATATATATATATATATATATATATATATATATATATATTTTATTTTAACTAAGCCAGTACAAATGAGTGTGACTGGTGTTCAACCCTGGCTCTGTACCAGTCATACTCACTTTTACAATAAATCCTTATTTCTAAACAATTATGAATAATTATAAGCTTTCATGGCCGGAACCTAATTTGAAGATAGAAGACTTTTCAGGGCTCAGGCGCTGTGATCTGATGGAGTTGGAACATCCATATGTTTCATTCACGTCTGCAGTGAACATCATCGGTGGTGGCGTGGTCTGAGTCTTCTGGGTAAAGTTTCAGTTACAACTGACTCACTAGCTGGCTATGCGGCCGTATTTATACTTGGTCTGCCATCTCGTGGTTGGCTCGGCTGGCACTCCGTGGGAGGGGGTGGTGGTAGACAGGGACCAACTGCTCCAGTGTAGTCAAAACTTGATTGGTTTCTGTGTTTTCTGCGAATATTGTAGTGTTTGATCCGCTCAAGGATCGGATGCCAGTTTTTGTTTAATTTTAAAGCTTCCTCCTTCCTGTTAAACCCCCCCCCCCCCAGGGGCCTACTTCGGTAGGTACAGGTTTGGCGCACCCAGGGTCCCGAGCCAACAGTCACCCTCGTGTGGGCTCCTCTTCGTGGTTGAGGGAGACGGTCAACAGGCCCACCCACGTGTAGGCCGTGCGTGGAGACCCGTGTCGGTGGAAAGGTTTGTCCTGGTGGTTGAGGGATGCGTATCTGAGTTCGTAACAGTGTTTTTCTGAATTCGGGGAGGGTGCGCATTTCTAATACACTACTTTGGCTTCTGCTTCGCCTAAACGGGAGGTTAGGGACTAACCCACCCCTAATCAATTGTCCAGGACTATTCTCTGTTTCATATAACCTTGCCCGGCTGAAATGTATCACTCTGCGTTCAACAACCCTCCCCCTCACCCTAATTGGCTAATGCTTTCGCGTCATACGCCATAGTCGGTGCCTTCCCGTCATATTTAAACGTGCAGTAAATGTAATAATTGCCGGGAAGATAAATAAAATCATACAAATAAGGATATGAAGGCATGCAAAAATACAAGTTTATAATGAACTGAGCAAATTGAAACAGAATGGCTGAGCAATGAAACTGAAAGAGTTTATAATGAAAGGCATTTGGCCTTTTCCACTGGGATTTTTTAAACCAGCACACATACCTTCCAAAAATGCTTGTCTTTCAGTCTTAAAAGTCGTGTCACACCATACTTTACTTTTCGTGTGTTCTTCGTGTATATTTAGCGATTTGTATCTCGGTGCAGTGTGGTTGTCCTTAAATAGCGTCTTCGCCACACAGCAATATCGCCTCTGTCTTTTAGCACATTTTTCTTGCCTCTTTTTTCATTCACAAATCCCAGCTGTATAAGCAATCTGCTGAAATTTGGTAAATCTGCATCCTCATTTACAGCAGACGAAATGTTACTTATGTTAGGGAGTTTGTTTCTAAAGAAAACCTACACACATGACGACGCACAACACTTTTCACGTATTTTCTCCGAGCACGCACTTTTGTTTATTCCTGCATTTGCCTGGAGTGGTAAGTTTTCCGGTTTCCTCAATTTCATGTCGCGATGTTCCTACGGATCTAACACTCACACCTGTAACTTCATAGCACAGCTGTTCGACTTCTCTCACTGACAAAGATGGATTCTTCTCTGTGAGTGCATTAAACACATGCAACACAATTCTTTTTTCGCCTGTTTGTAAATAATTATCCTTGCGATACTGAAACGAAAAACTGGCGGTAGACTCTGCCATTATACATATAATACATGCGCAATAAACGATCAATAAAATAATTTAGCTCCCGAACTCTCGAATGGCGATGCATGACTAATCCAGTTCAAAACAAGGTCAGTGATAAAAGTCATAAACAAATGTCACCACTACCGCTAAATCACGTGCTGTCGTGCCATGTGCTTGAGAGCAAAGGAAACTCCTCTTCGTTTAAGAATTAACATGCATTTCAGATAAATAAACTCTGTTGCGTAATATATTTAATTAAAACAGTTACGAAAATATAAATTTGACAATTCTCTTCCAACATATAATGATATATCACCATGTTAAATAACGAACTAATTTTTACCGCACGACAGTCATTACCACAACAGCAACCAATGAGAGGTGATTAGGTCACGTGACCGTTAAGAGATACTGGGCAAGCTTACGTGAAACAAGGTATAGGTATTGTATCAACCTCCAGGGTGAGTGGGACGGCGAGCTCGCTATATCCCCTGTGTAGCCCTGTCATCCCAGTGGGATGACCCCTTGTTGGGCTCCGTGGTGGGTGAGGAGCACTGGGGGATGAAATTTACACCAACTATTATGTTAAACCCTACTTTTAAAACCAATTCAAAAAATTGCGGTAGCAATCGAAAAGAAGTAGTCGAGTCTTGTGGTCCTTGCTACTTGGTAGTCAGTCGAAATGAAGAAGGCCAGAAGTTTACGACAGTGAACCCTTTTACCATCCAGAGGGGATTAGACAAGATTGCTGGTCCTGTCAAGTCTTGTATACGATCGCGAAACGGCACGCTCCTGGTTGAGGCGCATTCTAACTCCCAGGCAGCATCATTATTGAAGGCAAGCATGCTAGGCAGTTATCCTATAACCGTTACAATACATAAGACCCTGAACTCCTTGCGCGGGGTGGTAACCACCCGTGCATTGGACGGTATGTCCAACGAGGAGATTCAGGAGAACCTGAAAGACCAGGGTGTTACTTGTGTGTACCGAGTACAGCGCAGAGAACGTGGGGAATTGTTGCCTACTCGTACCCTGTTCCTTACTTTTGATACGGTAGATCTTCCTCAAAAGATTAGGGCACGATACGAGAGTATTGTTAGGCCCTATATACCAAACCCCCTGCGGTGCTACAAGTGTCAGCGTTATGGTCACACTAGTCAAATGTGTAACGGATCTCCAGCATGCGTCAACTGTGGTTTGGCATTACACGATGGTGAGTGATCCTCACCCATTAAATGTATAAACTGTGCCGGGGGGCATCCATCTAGTTCCAAAAACTGCCCACGATTTGTGGAAGAAAAGGCAATACAGGAAATCCAGGTTAAGGAGCAGGTATCCTACTCGGACACCCGGAAACTCCTGTGTACTCGCCTGCCCTCCGTCCCCAGGTCCGGTACTTATAGCTCTGTCTTAGCTAAACCTGTTCCTAGAAAAGAAATTGCAACGCAAACCTGCGCTGCAGGTGAGGCTACCATCTCAGACAGAGTTCTTGTCCCGATACAATTACGGAAGTCTACAAATCCATCATCAGCGTCGGCAAATACATCGCCTAAACGGACGAAGGAAACTAAAACCTCAGCCCCGTCCCCAGCCAAACCGTCGACTTCTACATCTAAATATGACAAGCCTGTAATATACGATCCACCGCCTAAAGTATTTAAGACCAGTTACCAGAGGACAGATTTCCTTAAAGATTCGATCCGTATCCCCAGAAAGAAGGAAGCCTCTAGGACATCCCGAAGCTCTTCTTCTGAAGAGCTTTCTGGTGATGATTCGGATCGACGACTGTCATCTTCGTCGATCTCTGTGTCCAATAAATTTGAAGCCCTCGAACCTAAGTTCTCTTTAGGGAAAGGGGCCTCCTCCGCCAAAGAGATGGACCAAGAGGATACGGACAACATTGCAAGAACGGCAACAAAAAAGCGCCAGGATAAACCGGACGAAAAAGGTGTTAGCCCTACACCAAAGAAAAAGGGTAAATTGATTCGGCCACCGATGAAGTCGTCTTAATGTAGACTAACTTTTACATCTTATCCCCATAGTTCCGATGGCTATCCTACAATGGAACATACGAGGTTTAAGAGCACATCGACCAGAACTGGAACTTTTGCTCAGTAAGCATAACCCCTTGTTGGTATGCTTACAAGAGACTAAGCTACGACCACAAGACAACTTTAAAATCAGACGCTACACACCACTGAGGTGTGATATTGAAACAGAAGAGGGCATTCCTGCTCACGGGGGCACTATGATACTCCTCAGGGAAGACATATTTGTAGATCTGTTACAGCTACAATCTGACATACAATCTGTAGCTGTAAGGATTAAGCTGCCATCAATCGAATTTTGCATTTGCAATGTATATGTACCGCCATCAGATGACCTCTCATTAATTGCCCTTGAAGATCTGGTTTCCCAACTTTCAACACCATTTCTAATAGTGGGAGACTTTAATGACCATCACCCACTTTGGGGCTCAAATCGGGCATGCTCGAGAGGCAACCTCATTGCAAAATTCCTGGAGAGCAATAACTTGGTTCTCCTTAACACCGGAGAGCCAACCTTCCTCTCAGAAGTCTTTAACACGTATTTGCACATCGATTTGGCACTGTGTTCATCCCAGTTAGCAGCTTCATTTCAGTGGAATGTCATCTCTGATTTACATTCCAGCGACCACTTCCCATGTCTTCTTAGTCTCTTAGCACAAGATGTGTCTCCCACACGTATCCCTAGATGGCGCTTTGATCGTGCCAAATGGAACCTTTACACCCAGTTGGCTGTCTTTGAATACAACGAGCACGATTCTGTGAATGATTTAGTTGATCATCTCACAGAGAAAATTCTTTCCACTGCAGAACAGTCCATTCCACGTTCGGCTACCCAACTCGGTCGATTTCCTGTCCCATGGTGGACAAACGACTGCTGGAAAGCTATTCGTGCTCGTAGACGTGCCCTAAGGGTATTCCAACGACACCCTACACTAAGTAATCTAATTGGGTACAAGAAAGCGCGTGCAAAGTCTAGGCAACTTTGTATCATCTTTTAACAGATGTACACCTTCATCTGTTGTATGGCATAGGTTAAGGCGCGTGGCTGGAAAATCAACCCACTTGCCAATCGCTGGTCTGAAAACAACTGCAGGAGTTGATCCGTTTGTCGTGGCTAACACCTTCCGCTGTGCTTTCACTCAGGTGTCTAGCTCAAGTAATTATGCTCCTGAGTTTATCTCAATTAAGACTCAGGTAGAATCTCAAGGTTTCGTGTTTAGTTCCAGAAACCTTGAAGATTATAACCGCCTCTTCACCTTGGCAGAGTTAGAACACGCTCTTTCATCATTGCGACTGACAGCACCAGGACCGGACGGAATCCATGTTCAAATGTTACAACATCTCTCACCTGAAGGTAAGGCATTCCTGCTCGAGGTCTATAACCGTGTTTGGGTTGATGCCACGTTTCCTGACAAGTGGCAAGAAGCCACCATTATTCCTATCTTAAAAGCTGGCAAGGACCGTCACCTCCCTTTTAGCTACCGTCCTATTTCCCTCACCAGTTGCGTCTGCAAGGTAATGGAATGCATGATAAATAGGCGGTTGGTATGGTGGCTGGAAACGCACAACCTACTGAATAACATCCAGTGCGGTTTTCGACGGCGCCGTTCAACAGTGGATCATCTTGTGTACATGTCGACACAGATTATGAACAGATTTCTTAAAAACTGTCAGTCGGAATATTTTTTGACCTCAAAAAGGCTTATGATACGTGTTGGCGGGCAGGGTTGCTACGTACTCTGCACACCTGGAATATACGTGGACGCCTACCACTCTTCCTTCAGGAATTCTTGAAAGACCGTGTATTCCGAGTAAGGGTTGGCTCGGTTTTTTCGAACCTTTTTGTTTAAGAGAATGGTGTACCACAGGGATCGGTACTAAGTGTTACATTGTCTGCTATTGCAATTAATTCTATCTCGAAATGTGTACCTTCTCGTCATGCCTATTCATAGACGACTTTGCCGTCTACTGTACATCTCAGCGCACTCCGTTTTTAGAGCGCCGTCTTCAGACCACCTTGGACAACCTTAAGGGTTGGAGTTTAAAAAACAGCTTCCGATTCTCCGCTGAGAAAACCATCTGTGTTAACTTCTGGCGTCAGCAGAGTCGACTACCTCCAAGGCTCCGGCTAGGCGCTGATCTACTACCTTTTGCAGATGAGACGAGGTTCCTTGGATTGATATTTGATAGAAAAATTAGCTGGTCGTCGCATATAGCACAACTGAAAGCACGATGTGACCAATCTTTAAATATCTTGCGGGTACTAAGTGGAAAATCGTGGGGAGCGGATCGTACAGTGTTATTGCGACTTTATCGCGCACTCATCCGTTCCAAATTAGATTATGGTAGTATTATTTATGGCTCAGCACAACCATCTGTGCTGAAGAGATTAGACACAGTCCATAATTGTGGCATACGTATAGCAGTTGGGGCATTTCCAACGAGCCGAGTTATAAGCCTGTATGCTGAGTCTGCGGAACCTCTTCTGCAGTACAGGCGCAACATGTTATTAGCAAATTATGGCTGTGGACTTAATTGCATGCCCACACATCCATCGTTTACGCTGTTCTTTAATACCTTCATGGATGTGCGTTATAGGAACACTTCTATTAAACCAAAGCCACCTGGTTTTCATTTCCGGGAGCTCCTTAGACATCTTGATACTGAAATGCCCAAGATGTATCCTAGGGGGGAGAGGACATACCCTCCTTGGTTGTGCAGAGCGTCCCACATTGATCTGGGCATGACTAAACATGATAAATCTACCATGTCTATGTCTAGTATCCGCACATTTTTTAGAATTTTTATCGCGATGAGGACCATTTTGTAATTTATACTGATGGCTCCAAGAACTCAAATGGTGTTGGTTGTACTTACGTGTGTGGAACTGAACCGTATACATTCGGATTCCACACTATCACTTCCATTTTTACTGCAGAGCTTTATGCAATATACCGGGCCATTTTACATGTACATCGACGAAAGTTTGGGGAACTGCTTAATCCTAAGTGATTCCCTCAGTGCACTTCAAAGCCTACGGCAGCTGTACAACTACTACCCTATTGTGCAGCGTATACAGGATGCCCTCTATGTTTTACATGCTTCTGGCATTAACGTGGTGTGTGCATGGATCCCTGGTCACGTAGGCTTGCGGGGGAATGAAATGGCGGATTCGGCAGCCAAGACGGCTACCATGAAGCCCAGGGTCCGAGTACCATCTGTGACATTGGAAGATTTTAGGGCCGTATTGCGGAGAGCTGTGCAAACCTGCTGGCAGGAAGAGTGGTCCGCTCTCCGCAATAATAAACTTAGATCTGTCAAAGAACTTCCGATTCCCTGGGTTACCTCCTGTCAGTCATCTCGTCGCGAGGAGGTGAGTTTGGCTCGGTTACGTATTGGGCACTGCTTTTTTACTCATAGTTTTCTTTTTAAAAAGGAGCCTGCTCCACTGTGCCCGTTTTGCAATGAAGCGTTATCTGTACATGTGCTGCTAGAGTATTTTCACCTAGCAGACCTTAGGACGTCTCTGCGGCTGCCGGCCAGCTTTGCAGAGATGCTAGCGGATGATGACACAGTGGTGCAGAAGGTTTTTAGATTCTTTTCTAGGATATGCTTTAAGATTTAGTAGGTTTTTATTGATATTTCTTTTTATTCTTTTTTTTTATACAATGTATGTTTAGTTTTAATAGGTTTATTTACAGTTGTATAGTTTTTAGAAATTTTATATCTGGCTTTTGCCATGACAAGTTTTTTAAAGGGCGCTGATAACTGCCATAGTTGAGCGCCCTTATACACATCATCATCATCATTCCTGTTAAAATTGCAGGGGTGTTTGTAAATCTCTATGGCTTGCCATTGTAGTCTGGCATGATAGTATGGCATAGACGAAATGACTGATGCTTCCTGGTATTGGATTATGTATTCCCCTTCTGCCCAAAGTGCATTTTCAGCAACTGCGGACTTCTTAGGGTGGCCTAGACGGCAACATATCTTGTGTTCCGTGAGCCGGGTGTTGACGTTACTTTGTGTAGTACCTATATAGACTGAACAGCAACTGCAAGGGATTTTGTGCAAGCTGGCCGAATTAAGTGGGTCCCTAGGATCTTTAGTGGAGTGTAATAACGAACTGATTTGTCTTGTGGGCTTGAAGGTAGTTTTGACATTATGGCGCTTGAGTAAGCGTTCAATCCTGTCTGTAACTTTTTGAAGTAAGGCAGGAAGGCAGTACCTTTGCTTTTGGGCAGTTCTTTTGTGAGACTGTTCTTTTGTGTTTTATGTGGTCGTATAGCTCTGCAGACTTCTTGTGCCATGTTGTCATTGGTCACCAGGGTCTGTTCACTAAAACAAGAACTGCATCATCTTGAACAGACCAATGTCGGTTCAGTCTATATAGGCACTACACAATGTAGTGTCAACACCCGGCTCACGGAGATGCTGCCGTCTAGGCCACTCTGAGAAGTCCGCAGTTGCTGAACATGCACTTTGGGCAGAAGGGGAACACATAATCTAATACCAAGAAGCATTAGACCTTTCATCTATGCCACACTATCACGCCAGACTACAACGGGAAGCCATAGAGATTTACAAACACCCCTACAATTTTAACAGGAAGGAGGAAGCTTTAAAATTAACAAAAACTGGCATCCAATCCTTGAGCAGATCAAACACTACAATATTCACAGAAAATACGCGAACCAATCAAGTGCCAACTACACTGGAGCAGCTAGTCCCTGCCTACCACCACCCCCTCCCACGGAGCAACAGCCGAGCCAAACACGAGACGGCAGACCAAGTATAAATATGGGGCTGCATAGCCAGCTAGTGAGTCAGTTGTGACTGAAACTTCACCCAGAAGACTCAGACCATGCCACCACTGACGATGTTCACCGCAGACGTGAACGAAACATATGGATGTTCCAACTCCATCAGACTACGGCTCCTGAGCCCGGAAAATTCTTCTATCTAAACAATTATAACAATGCAGGTTCCTTATTAGTTCTGTTCACTGTCCATAACCACTTTTTTTAACTTTGTCCAAGAATTGGCCGATCTTCTTACTATCTTTAACAAACATTTCAGCTATAGCTATATTCCTATCTAACTTAAACCATTTCTTATTAATAAATTCTTTCCTCAAAATTTCTGTCCCTTTACACTCAAACAATATATGGCACATTAGTTCTCATTTCCCCTACATATGGGACAGTAATTTTGTGGAATACCCTTCCTTATACCTTTCAGTCGCCATACTCCTGCTCTCACGCATGCAATACCTTCTTTCCTCTATATATATTAAACTGGCAAAGATTAACAAGGATAGATAGAGTCAACATGAAAAATTCAATGCCATGGCCAGAATTTGAACCACAAATCCCCTGGTTTTCGTCCAGTCGCTCTAAGCCATTGAGCTACCAGGCGAACATGCTGTCCTGACACCAAATTCTCCATTTGACTCGTATATTTCCCCAGTAAACCACTAGGGGCTCTCGCATCCGAGATAAGCCGTTTGTGGCGACTTACTATCGTCAGTACTTGAATCCCAAGCTTCATCATTTAACTCTTATTATTGTAGTTAATTGATGGAAATTAATCATTTCGTTACACTAGCTGTACATAGGCTAAGATCTTTGAGAGTCAACATGAAAAAGTCAATGCCTGAAAATCAGGAGATCCGTGGTTCAAATCCTGGCCATGGCATTGAATTTTTCATGTTGACTATCTATCAAAGATCTTAGCCTATATACAGCTAGTGTAAAGAAATTATTAATTTCCATAAATTAACTAAAATTAAGAAGCATATTCTAGAAAGTTCATGTAATATTGGGAGTGCTGATACTCGCAGATAGTGTCTTCCAATTATAATCTTGTCCAAATGTGTCAGTTACTATTTTAAAGTTACCCAAATGTGAAATTTAAAAACTCCACAGTTTTTGCTCTATTGATTTTAAACTTTGATACAATATTTAGAACATTATTAATAGCAAACCTACCATATTTCAACTCCTTGCATACAATAGTTCTGTTGGCATTTTGAAAATTGCTCCACATAATAAAACCTTTTTTAAAATCTTATAATTTATACAAATTTTTATAATGTTTTAACAAATTGTAGGAAATCATTTTCAATAGTAGCATTAGCTTTTGTGAATATAAATTTTTACATTATAAACTGTTATTTTCTGTAAAATTTCAAAACAAAATAGTATACTTCTTTTAATTAATTGACTACTACATATATTAGCAAAACTTCATTCCACCAATTTCTTTTCAAAATTACATCATGGGAAGTAATTGAAAGATGGAAATGTGATGAAAAATAAAAAAATGTGAAAATGACATTTGAATGGAGGACACAAAACATCTGGTGGCACTGGTAGAGCACACGCCTGCCATGCTAGGGGTCCCAGGTTCGATTCCTGGTGGTGGGGGATTTTTCTCCAACCAAGATAATTTCTCATCTTCCCTATAGTTTGGAAGTATGAATTAGAGTGTGAATGTGTGTGTGATCTACTGATTAAAACCCAACGAATAAGCATTCAGGCCAGGCCTACTCATGTGGCTGGTTGGCACTCGCTGAGGGGATGGGGAGAGAAGTAACCACAAGTCACTGGACCGTCTCTTTCCCCTCCTCCTGCCATCTGGAAAGACCATGATGCTTCTAGGTTCTGCAATTGGTGTGTGTATATAAGTGATGTATTGGGCTAAAGGAACCAGTTGTTTCTTGGCAGGAAGCCATAAGAGTGCAGTGCTAGTGAACAGTGTGCTGACAGACTGGAAGATTGCGTACGTGTTATCAGAGGTGCACGAAGCATATTTCTACGGAAAGAAAGAACAATTTGAATTTCTGCAAGTTGGACCTTTAATTCTACGAACCCGCCAAAGTCACAATTGGTGTCAGAAGTGGGATATAGGAAATGGACGCCGAACTGAAAGAAATTAAGTTGGCGAACGACACCTTCGCTAAGAAGACGGAAGATACAAATAGCAACTTAGCCGCGACTATGACCGCGAAGCTGGCCGAATTGAAGGTGGAAATGAAAGCGGCGAACGATAACCTGGTAACCGAAATGAAGGCTGCGAACGAAACCCTCGACGCCAAATTTGAGGAGCAGTTGGTCGGCGTAAAGGAGGACGTCACGGAGTTAGGCGAGCGCGTCGAAGACCTGGCAAGCCACGTTAATGACCTGGAAGAAAAGGCCGACAGCAGCGTCAAGTCCCTGAACGCCACGGTGGATATCGTCGGCAGGAGGTTGAAGGATTTGAAGGTCGACGCGCCGGGACGCGACACAAAATCTGCGAGCGTCAAACCTAAATACGACGGCGCGATAACGTTCGAAGCCTTCCGCCGCCAGTTCGACACGGTGGCCAGGCACAAGTTGTCACCGGAGGAAGAGGCCGCACAGCTAATAGGCAGCCTCCAGGGACGGGCCGCAGAAGTCCTGAACGCGGTCCAGACAGCGGCGGAGCCCAAGGACATCTGGGATCACTGGAGAATCGCTTTGGAAACCACCGCTTAGCCGCAGCGTACCGCAGCCAGCTGAAATCAAGTTCGTATCCCGGGAAGCCGCCTACACCCTTGTTGACGGGGTACGAGACACCGAGATACGTCAGCGCCTAATGCTCGGCGATTACACAACTATCCATGAGGCGCTAACGGCAGCATTGAGGATGGAGGCGGCCAAGGTGACGGCTAACCCGACGTCGCGAACCAGGAGTATCCGCTACACGGAAGACCGAAGATCAGTCGAGGGACGCCGACGAGGACCTAGTGGCATGTGCTGGGGGTGTGGACAGCCGGAACACCTAGAGAAAGATTGCGGACACCAGGAAGAGCAGCCGGAAAAAAGAGTAAGGTCCGTCGTGGCGAGGAGCACGTCGGCGCCAGCACCACCATCCCCTCGAGTGAAGCTGCGCACCGTAGGCCGGCGGATGGATGACAGCCTCATCACGGACGGTTGGGTGAGAGGGAAGCCGTGCCGCGTGCTCGTGGACACCGGGGCAGCCGTGACCGTCATCAGACCTGACATAGCCAAGGGTTTGCCGTCCAGGAAACCAAGCCGACCATAAAGGCTTGTGACGGCATCAGGCGACACCTTGCCTGTGGAGGAGGCCCTATTGAAGTTGACCTTGGGACGGAGTGCCGTGCGTCTGTGGGTGTTCGTCGCGAAGGTGGCTGAGGAGGTGATACTGAGACTGGGTGCCCTCCGAAGGCACGAGGCGACGGTCGACGTCGGCAGGAAAGTCCTGCGGCTTAATGGATAATTGTTTTTATATATCATTTACGTCCTCCAACGTTAAGTCATATCGGACGATGAATGAAATTGGTGAAATGATGCGCAAATGAGTCCGGGGTCCATGGAGCTTAGTGACCCGACATTCGTCTATCAGGATCAGGGAAAACCACGGAAAAACCTTATCGAGGTAACTCACCCTCACCGAAATTCGAACTCAGGACCTCTTGAACGTGAGGCAGACATGCTATCACCACGCTACCGAGGCGGGCGTTAACGGAGAAGAAGTCATACTCCGGCAACCAGAAGAACGCCTTGGAATCTGCAGGGTCGTCTTGAAGGAAGACGTGGTTGTCCCCGCGAGAAGCGAAGTGGTGGTGACGGCGCGACTGGAAGGCCAGCGAATCACGAACATGATGCTGGACCAGAAGAAGCCTGTATACTGGCTATGTGTAGCCAGAATATTATTGCCGCGCCGAGAGGAGGTGCCAGAGAGACTGCTCAACCTGACGGACACCGATGACATCCAGGCTTGGACGGAGTTGGGGACGTGCAAGCCCGTGCTCAGCGTGACAGCAATCGACAAGACCGAGGAGCCGGTACCGACGCAACACCTGGGGCCCCGGCTGGAAGGCTTACTGGAGAGGGCGGCCGACCACCTGACCGCAGAACTACTGGAGAAAGTTCATCAACTGCTGACACAATACCAGTGCGTCTTCAGCCAAGGCGACAATTCAATTCATGTCAGAGGATCTACTCCCATTAGTCCTGGACCCGTAGGACCAAGGACCCGGGCCTCCTACCAGGGAGTTACCGAGCTGTCCCGAAAGGGCGCCCGGCGCCTCGAAGGCTTTTTCCATAGGGCAAGACCTAGAGACTAACACGCTCCCCCATCTGGTCCTGTGGACTCAAGACGGGATGGAAGTAGATACGCCACTTACGCGTGCCAACTCCAAAGCTAAGGCGACAGCGACTACGGCCGCAAGGACCGAGTGCTCCAACGCATCGACACCGGAGACGCAAGGTCTATTCGACAACCACCTAGACGCGTTCCGCTGGCCAAACAAGCGGCAGTACGGGAGATGCTGAAGTGACTGCAGGGTCTGACAGCCCTTGGTGTTCCACTGTAGTTCTGGTAACAAAGAAGAACGGCGAGTGCGCTTCTGCGTGGACTACAGGAAGTTGAACGCTGTCACCCGGAAGGACTGTTTTCCCTTACCCCGGATTGACGACACCCTGGACACGCTAGCTGGTGCACAGTGGTTCTCGACCCTGGACCTGAAGTCGGGTTACTGGCAGGTAGCTCTGGACCCAAGAGGTAAGAAGACCGCTTTCTCGACAGGCCAAGGGATTTGGCAGTTCACAGTTATGCCCTTTGGCCTTTGCAACGCACCAGCTACCTTCCAACGCCTCTTGGAATCAGTAATGAGAGGATTGACATAAGACGCCAGCCTGTTAACCTTACTCCTCGTTAATTGCCTATATTTTCTGGTTTTATGTCTTGTTTACATTAAAGTTCTGTCAATTCTGTTACCAAGAACTGAGATTCTTATTAGCAATACAGTTTTATAGCAACATTTATATATTTATAAATTTAAAGAGCGTGGATGGTAGCGTGTCTGCCTCACGTTCAAGAGGTCCCGAGTTCGAATCTCGGTCAGGGTGAGCTACCTGGATAAAGTATTTTTCCTGGGGTTTTCCCTTATCCTTAAAGACGAATATCGAGTAGCTCTAAGCTCCATGGACCCTGGATATATTTGAGCATTATTTCACCCATTCCATTCACCGTCCGATATGACTTAACGTTGGAGGATGTAAAATTACAAAAACATTGACAAAAATCTTTTTCCACCAAACATGCAATACCTGGACATCATCGTCGCCGGTAAGACTTTCGAAGACCATCCGGAAAGCCTGAGCAAGGTGCTACAGACTACAGGCGACCAATTTGAAGCTAAATGCAATGAAGTGCCAGCTCTTCAGCAAGGAAGTCAACTACTTGGGCCACATAGTCTCACCAAACGGAGTGTCAACATACCCGGAGAAGACACGGGCCAAGAGAGATTGACCTCGTCCAAAGGATAAGAGGGAATTGCGCAGTTTTCTGGGGCGGTGCAGTTATTACCGCCGTTTAATAAAGGGGTTCTCCAACATCGCCAAACTCCTCACCCGCCTGACAGAGGAACACCGACCATATGTGCGGACGGATGACGCTGAAGATGCCTTCCACCACCTGAAAAAGACACTGTGCAGTTCTCCTATCTTGGGATTCCCACAACCAGGTGGGGCTTTTATTGTGGACACCGACGCCAGCGACCACTGCATTAGGGGTATCCTATCCCAAGTCCAGGACGGCCACGAGCGGGTGATAGCTTACTACAGCAAGACGCTATCCAAGGCAGAGAAGAACTACTGCATCACCCGGCGAGAGCCACTGGCGGTAGTGAAGACCTTGGAGCACTTCCACACATACCTGTACGGTCAGCCATTCCACCTAAGGACTGACCGTTCCGCCCTAATCTGGCTACTGAGCTTTAGAAACCTGAAAGGCTAGACAGCCCGTTGGCTGTCTGCAGGAGTACGACTTCACCTCTGAACATCGTAGAGGGAAGAGCCACGGTAACGCAAACGCTATGTCCCGGAGACCCTGTCCAGAGGAGTGCGGCCAATGCACAAGAGTGGAAGAGAAGGAGCGTGCCGCAGCTGTCAGAGTGGACACGGCAGTGCCTGCGGATGGCTGGCATAGCGCAGGCTTCAGGAGGGAGCAGCTGGTGGACGCTGACCTGGGGCCACTCTTGGAGGCAGGGACAAGACCAACTTGGGAGGACATCGCACTGAGGAGCGCCTCATACAAGTCGTACTGGGCCCAATGGGATTCACTGAAAATCAGAGTGGGCGTGCTGTTCCGGGTTAAGCCCAGAGGTTCTACTCCCATTAGTCCTGAACCCGTAGGAACTGGACCCGGGCCTCCTTCGACCAGGGAGTATCCGAGCTGTCCCAAAGGGCGCTCGGCGTCCTCCGTGGGGCTTTCCATGGGACAAGACCTAGAGACTAACAAGCCCCCCCCATCTGGTCCTATGGACTCAAGACGGGATGGGCTGTTCCGGGTCCCCGTAGGGGAAGGGATCCGTCCCTTTCAGCTGCCAAAGTGCGGGCGCTGCGGACCCTTAGCACTCATGGTACCTCTGACGTTACTAGAGGAACCTCGAGCCGAACAGCTGAGCCCCTCCTTCGGGAGTTGTTCGGAATGGGTTGGTCTCGAGGGGGCAGTGTGTTCCCGATACCCGTGGGAGATTGGGTACGTCTTCGGACGGGGTTGAGGGAAGCCATTAAGTTTCCGGGTACTAGCCTGCTCAGCTAGTAGAAGGTGTGCTAGATCACCAGGCGGCCCCACCGAGGTTTTCGGTAGTCTTCACCTTGAGTGTTGACGCGCGTAAGTGGCGTATCCACTTCCATCCCGTCTTGTGTCCCTCGGACCAGATGGGGGGGGGGGCTTGTTAGTCTCTAGGTCTTGCCCTACGGAAAGCCCCTCGGAGGACACCGAGCGCCCTTTGGGACAGCTCGGATACTCCCAGGTTGAAGGAGGCCCGGGTCTTGTTCCTACGAGTTCAAGGCTAATGGACTTAAACATGTTCCGGGTATCGAAATCACCTGAACGGAAGACGCAAAGAGAACAGTTGGTACCTCCCTACTGGTTGAGGCTCCGAGCAGATGTGAGAATTGGTGCTGTCAATGTCACGTGTGCACGGCGAGTCGCGGCCCTCAGACTCGGAGCCGAGGTCGCATCCAGCAGTACAACGTCGGAGCGCTATTCGAAAGGATCGCCGTCGACATAGCTGGACCATTCCCAGTGTCCGACCAAGGCAACAAATACCTGATGGTGGTCGTGGACTACTTCACCAAGTGGCCGGAGGTGTATGCCATCCCGAACCAGGAGGGAAAGACAATCACAAACTGCCTCGTGGAGCAAGTGTTCTGCCGATTTGGGGTGCCGTTAGAGCTCCACAGCAATCAGGGTACCAATTTTGAGTCCAACCTCATGAAGGAGGCACTTGAAAGACTTGGGGTTAAGACCCGCACAACACCTCTACATCCCCAGTCGGATAGCATGGTCGAAAGGTACATCAAGACCTTAGAACACCTGAGGATGGTCGTGGCCAGCCATCAGCGAGACTGGGACGCCAAGGTGCCACTGTTCTTGCTGGCCTACCGCTCGTCAAAACACGACACCACTGGGATGACACCAACCAGCATAATGTTCGGCCGAGTTACACCTTCCTTGTGACCTGGGTTTTGGGAGCCCCCCGGACGCCAAACAGCCAGCAACCGAGTATTTGGAGAACCTGGTGGACCATCTCCACGACATGCACGAGATGGCTCATCAGAACATCCAGAAGGCGAGCGACCGCATGAAGACCCGATACGACAGGCAAGCCAACAGCCAAAGGTTCCAGCAAGGTGACCTGGTCTGGTTGTACCGCCCTACCCGGACCAAGGGACGCTGCCCGAAACTTCAACAGCCGTTGCAAGGACCGTACCGGGTGGTGAAGAGGATCAACGACGTGGTCTACCGCATTCAAAAGTTGCCCCGAGGGAAGATGTTGATGGTACACTCGAATCGTCTGGCCCGCTACGATGGTGCTGTTCGGGACGACCAGCTTTGAGGGAGCAGTGTCACCCGATTGTCGGAAGACTCGATAAAACCAGCTGGCAGGAAGGGTTGGAGACAGATAGCGTTTAGGCCATGCCTATTCATGTAGCTGGTTGGCACTCGCTGAGGGGATGGGGAGAGAATTAACCACAAGTCACTGGACCGTCTCTTTCCCCTCCTCCTGCCGTCTGGAAAGACCATGATGCTTCGTTGAGTCGGGAAACTTCTAGATTCTGCAATTTGTGTGTATATAAGTGATGCATTGGGTTAGAGGAATCAGTTGTTCTTGGCAGGAAGCCATAAGAGTGCAGTGCTAGTGAACAGTGTGCAGACAGACTGGAAAATTGCATACGTGTTATCAGAGGTGCACAAAGCGTATTTCTACAGAAAGAAAGAACGATTTGAATTTCTGCAAGTTGGACCTTTAATTCTACGAACCCACCAAAGACAATATGTTCCAAAAGAGAACGTTTGCCGAAATGTGTGTGTAGTGTTTAACGCCCGCTTTTACTACATACGGCACCGCAGGCGGTGACACTGGTGATGCATGAGATGAAGATGGAGCACCGGTGAAATGAGATAGCGGGGGAAACCGGAGGTCCCGGAGAAAACCCGCCCCAATGTCGTGTTGTCCACCACAAATCTCACTTTGCGGTCACCTGGGATCGAACCCGGGCCGCCTTGGTGAGAGCTAAGCGGTCTAACCACTGAGCCACGGCGTGGCCTAAAAACGTTTGCCGATATGACCATTGGAGTTAATGGCGCGGTATAAATGGAACAATAAAAAGACATCTGTACGTAAGACTTGAAGCTTTCACGGCGAGCATTACTAATCAAGGGTTCGCTGGTGATCAGCCGTGTCAGGTTTATGAAGGTCGAGCTTTCGGCCATTGTAGACCCCATGGCCTTCTTCAGGATCTGAAGAATCATTTAGATCCTGCAGGTCATGGAGTCTACAATGGCCGAAAGCTCGACCTTCATAAACCTGACACGGCTGACCACCCGCGAACCCTTGATTAAAATGACATCTGGTCTGCCATTTAACCCTTCCCGAGCGGACATGTTTTACGCCTCTGAGCGGAAGGTAGTTTTATAAAAATATGTAACCCTTCAAAATACAAATAAAAGTATACTGTCATGCTCGAATGTATTAAAAAACATGTTGTACATTATTTTTTGTTGAATTCCACCACTGTTGTCCTACAGGGGTGAAGATTTATTAAACTGTGTAAAAATGTTCCCACACAATCGGCATAAGTAACATTTTTCGATACTGCATCACATATTGTAGTTCTAACACACACCCATGTGCACACATACACTAGGAACAGTTCAGGAACTAAATACTGTCATATAAGCATATTGTCACCCAATTGTCGGAAAGCACGACCAACTGACAGCTGAGTAGGGGACCGGAGGCATTCAGACCACGCCTACCCATTTATCTCATGTCACTGAGGGGATGATTAGGGAAGTGTCACTGGTCGCTGGCCGCCTCTTTCCTCTCCCCCCTGGCGTCTGGAACATTCAGGATTATGTTCTGAACCGCGAGACTTCCAGAAACGGCGATCTTCCCTATATAAGGCCTGCAGTTGGCGAGTGAGTTCAGTTCTTGGCGAGCAGCCGTGAGCAGCCCCGTGGTTAGCGAACGGACTGGAAGACAGTGTACGTGTATCAGAGGAGTTGTACGTAATAGTGAGCGTGGAATGGTACTGTGACAGACAAACTGGTGGATTTTAATTGTGTGCGCAAAGTAATTCTATGTAATCGGCAAGTGTTTAAACTGTAATTCGGTGGAAATAAAGAACATTTTGAGTTTGTGCAATTGGACTTCTAATTTCACGAACCCACAAAGTCACAACTGGTGTCAGGAAGCGGGACGACAACACCACCGAAATAACGGCCATGGAATCGGCATTGGAAAAGATTTTGGAGATGATGGAAATGAAGGCCGAACTGACCTCGGAAATGAAGACGACAAATGACATCACCGAGAAAATGGAACAGAAGTTGCAGACCGCGAATAGCAACTTGGCCGAGAACATGTACGAATTAACAACGAAGACGGAGACCGCAAACAACAACCTGGCAGCGGAACTGAAAGAAATAAACACGGCAAATGACAACTTTGCTGCGAAAACAGAAGCGGCAAATAACAACCTGGCCGCGGAACTGAAGGAAATTAAGACGGCAAATAACAACCTGGCCGCGGAACTGAAGGAAATAAAAACCGAATTGACCACGGAAATTAAAGCAGCAAACGAGGTCCTCGCCGCAACATTTGAAGAGCAGTTGGCCGACGTAAAGGAGGACGTCAGGGAGCTCGGTGAACGCGTCGAAGACCTGGCAAGCCGTGTTAACGACCTGGAAGGAAAGGCCGACAGCAGCGTCAAGTGCCTGAACGCCATGGTGGAGGACGTCGTCGGCAGGAGGTTTAAGGATTTAAAGGTCGACGCGCCGGGACGCGACACATCTACGCGCTACAAACCTCCTAAATAACACGGCGCGAGAACTTTCGAAGTCTTCCGCCGCCAAATCGACACAGTGGCCAAGCACAACAAACGGTCACCAGAGGAGGAGGCCACGCAGTTAATAGCCAGCCTCCAGGGACGGGCCACGGAAGTCCTGAACGCGGTAGACAACGGCGGCGCCCAAGGACATCCGGGACTTCCTGGAGAATCGTTTTCGAAACCACCGCTTAGCAGCAGCGTACCGCAGCCAGCTAAAGACAAGGTCACAGCAGCCAGGGGAGACGCTGCAGGAGTTCGCCCTGGCAGTTGAACAACTGGCTAGCAAGGCCCTAGTCGACCTCCCACCAGAGTTCGTATCCCGGGAAGCTGCCTACACATTCGTTGACGGGGTAAGAGACACGGAGATTCGTCAGCGTCTAATGCTCGGCGATTATAAAACCATCCACGAGGCGCTAACGGCAGCATTAAGGATGGAGGCGGCCAAGGTAACAGCTATCCCGGCGTCGAGAACGAGTGTCCGCTACACCGGAGACAGACCAGCCGAGGGACGCTGGCGAAGACCTAGTGGCCTGTGTTGGGGGTGTCGACAGCCCGGACACCTGGAGAGAGAGAACCCACACCAGGAAGAGCAGCCGGAAAACGAGTAAGGGCCGTCGTAGAGAGGGGCATATCGGCGCCATCACCACCATCCCCTCGAGTGAAACTGCGCGCCGTCAGCCGGCGTATGGATGACAGCCTCATCACGGACGGTTGGGTGAGAGGGAAGCCGTGCCGCGTGCTGGTGGACCCCGGGGCAGCCGTGACCATCATCAGACCTGACGTGGCGAAGGGTTTTCCGACAAGAAAGCCGAGCCAACCATACCAGCTTGTGACGGCATCGCATGACACCTTGCCTGTAGTGAAGGAGGCCCTGCTAGAGTTGACCTTGGGAAGGAGTGCCGAACGTCTGTGGGTGTTCGTCGCGAAGGTGGCTGACGTGATACTGGGATTGGGTGCGCTCAGGAGCCACGAGGTGACGGTCCACGTCGGCAGGAAGGTCCTGCGCCTCAATGGAGAAGAGGTGATACTCCGGCAACCCGATGAGCGCCTTGGTATCTGCAGGGTCATCTTGAAGGAAGACGTGGTGGTCCCCGCAAGAAGTGAGGTGGTGGTGACGGCGCGACTGGAAGGCCAGCGGACGAAGAACATGATGCTGGACCTGATGACGCCTGTGCACGGACTCTGTGTAGCCAGGACATTATTGCCGTGTCCAGAGGAGGTGCCAGTGAGGCTGCTCAACCTGGCAGACACCGACCACGACGACCAGGCCGGAACGGAGCTGGGGACGTGCGAGCCCGTGGTCAGCGTGACAGCTATCGACAAGACACAGGAGCCGGTGCCGACGCAACACCTGGGGCCCCGGCTGGAAGGCTTACTAGAGAGGGCGGCCGACCACCTGACCACAAAAAAGTTGCAGAAAGTTCGACAACTGCTGAGACGATACCAGCGCGTCTTCAACCACGGTGATAGTGACTACGGCCGCACGCACAAAGTGCTTCAACGCATCGACACTGGGGACGCCTGGCCTATTCGGCAACCACCTAGACGCGTTCCGCTGGAGAAGCAAGGGGCGGTACGAGACATGCTGGAGGACATGAGATCCAGGGGAGTGACTGAAGAGTCTGACAGCCCTTGGTGTTCCCCTGTAGTCTTGGGGACGAAGAACGGCGAACTGCGCTTATGCGTAAACTACAGAAAGTTGAACGCTGTCACCCGGAAGAACTGTTTTCCCTTAACCCGGATTGACGACACCCTGGACTTGCTAGCTGGTGCACAGTGGTTCTCGACCCTGAAGTCGGGCTACTGGCAGTTAATATATATATATATATATATATATATATAGGGCGCTCAACTACGGCGGTCATCAGCGCCCTTTAAAAAACTAGTCATGGCAAAAGCCAGATATAAAACTTTCTAAAAACTATACAAGTGTAACAAAACCTATTAAAAATACACGTACATAAAAAACATCAATCAAAACCTACAAAAATTTCGTTCACTAAATCCTAAACTCTAAACTAGACAAGAATCTAAAAACCTTCTCCACGGGTCTCCACACGCGGCCTACACGTGGTTGGGCCTGTTGACCGTCTCCCTCAACCATGAAGAAGAGCCCACACGAGGGAGACTGTCGGCTCGGGACCCCGGATGCGCCAAACCCGTACATACTGAAGTAGGCCCCTGGGGGGTACTGGCAGGTAGCTCTAGACCCGAGAGACAAGGAGAAGACCGCATTCTCGACGGGGCAAGGGCTCTGGCAGTTCAGTTATGCCCTTTGGCCTCTGCAACGCACCAGCTACCTTCCAACGCCTCATGGAGTCAATGATGAGAGAACTGACTTACGACGCCTGCCTGCTATACCTGGACGACATCATCAGCGTCGGTAAGACTTTTGAAGACCATCTCGAGAACCTGAGCAAGGTGCTACAGCGACTGCAGGTGACTAAAATGAAATGTGTAGTGTTTAACGCCCGCTTTTACTACATACGGCACCGCAGGCGGTGACACTGATGATGCATGAGATGAAAATGAAGCACTGGTGGAATGAGATGGCGGGGGAAACAGGAGGTCCCGGAGAAAACCCGCCCCAACGCCGTGTTGTCCACCACAAATCTCACTTTGCAGTCGTCTGGGATCGAACCCGGGCCGCCTTGGTGAGAGCCAAGCGGTCTAACCACTGAGCCATGGCATGGCCTGCAGGAGACCAACCTGAAGCAAAACGCGAACATGTGCCAGCTCATCCGCAAGGAAGTTAACTACTTGGGCCACATAGTCTCAGCAACCGGAGTGGCCACAGACCCAGAGAAGACACAGGCTGTGAGAGATTGGCCTGGCCCAAAGGATAAGAAAGAGTTGCACAGTTTCCTGGGACTGTGCAGTTATTACAGACGCTTCATAAAGGGGTTCTCAAACTTCGCCAAATCCCTCACCTGCCTGACAGAGGAACACTGGCCTTATGTGTGGTCAGAGGATGCCGAAGACTCTTTCCAGCACTGAACAAGACCCTGTGCAGTGCTCCAATTTTGGGTTTTCCAGAACCAGGTGGCGCCTTCATTGTGGACACCGACGCCAGCGACCATTGCAATGGAGGCGTCCTATCGCAGATCCAGGACGGCCATGAGCGGGTGATAGCCTACTACAGCAAGACGCTATCCAAGGCTGAAAAGAACTACTGCGTCACCCGGCAAGAATTATTGGCAGTAGTAAAGACCTTGGAGCACTTCCACAGGTACCTGTATGGTCAGGCATTCCACCTGAGGACTGACCATTCCGCCCTAACCTCGCTATTGAGCTTTAAGAACCTGGAAGGCCAGACAGCACGTTGGGTCCAGAGGCTGCAGGAGTACGACTTCACCTCGGAACATCGTAGAGGGAAGAGCCACGGTAACGCAGACGCTATTTCCCAAAGACCCTGTCCAGAAGAGTGCGGCCAGTGCACAAGAGTGGAAGAGAAGGAGTGTGCCGCAGATGCCCGAGTAGTTACGGCAGTGCCTGCGGATGGCTGGGATAGCGCTCGCCTGAGGAGGGAGCAGCCCGGCGGACGCAGACTTGGGGTCACTCTTGAGGGAGGTGGAGGCAGGGACAAGACCAACCTGGGAGGACATCGCACCGAGGAGCACCTCATACAAGTCGTACTGGGCCCAATTGGACTCACTGAAGATCAGAGAGGCCGTGCTGTTCCGGGTATGGGAATCGCCCAATGGGAAGACACAGAGAGAGCAGTTGGTACTTCCCCTGAGTAAGGTCCCAGAAGTCTTGGAGGAAGGGCACGCCGGTACTTCGGGAGGACACCTGGGAGCAAACCAAACGATTGACAAACTACGGCAGCGCTACTACTGGTTGAGGCTCCGAGCAGACGCTGAGAGATGGTGCTGTCAGTGTCACGTGTGCGCGGCGTGTCGCAGCCCCCAGACTAGGAGCCGGGATCGGATGCAGCAGTACAACGTCGGAGTGCCATTCGAAAGGATCGCTGTCAACATAGCTGAACCATTCCCAGTGTCCGACCGAGGCAACAAGTACCTAATGGTGGTCGTGGACTACTTCACCAAGTGGCCGGAGGTGTACGCCATCCCGAACCAAGATTCAAAGACAATCACAAACTACCTTGTTGAGCAAGTGTTCTGCCGATTTGGGGTGCCGTTAGAGCTGCACAGTGACCAGGGCACCAATTTTGAGTCCAGCCTGATGAAGGAGGCACTAGAAAGGCTTGGGGTGAACAAGACACGCACGACTCCTCTACATCCCCAGTAGGATGGCATGGTCGAAAGATATATCAAGACCTTAGAGGAGAACCTGAGGAAGGTCGTGGCCAGCCATCAGTAAGACTGGGACGTCAAGGTGCCACTGTTCTTGCTGGCCTACCGCTCGTCGACAGACGACACCACGGCGATGACGACAGCAAGCTTAATGTTCGGCCGAGAGTTACGCCTACCTTGTGACCTGGCTTTTGGAAGCCCTCCAGAAGTGAAACAGCCAGCGACCGAGTATGTGAAGAACCTGGTTGGCCACCTCCACGACATGCACGAGATGGCTCGCCAGAAAATCCAGAAGACAAGCAACCGCATGAAGACCCGATACGACAGGCAAGCCAACAGCCAAGGGTTCCAGCAAGGTGACCTGGTCTGGTTGAACCGCCCTACCCGGACCAAGGGACGCTGTCCGAAGCTTCAGTAGCCATGGCAAGGACCGCATCGGGTGGTGAAGAGGATTAACGACGTGGTCTACCGCATATAGAAGGTGCCCCGAGGAAACATGTTGGTGGTACATCTGGATCGCCTAGGCCGCTACGATGGTGCTGTTCGGGACATCCAGCTTTGAGGAGGGAGCAGTGTCACCGAATTATCGGAAAGCAAGACCAACTGTCCATGAGTAGGGGACCGGAGGCATTCAGACCACGCCTACCCATTTATCTCATGTCACTGAGAGGATGATTAGGGAAGTGTCACTGGTCGCTGGTCACCTCTTTCCCCTCCCCCCTGGCGTCTGGAACATTTGGGATTATGTTCTGAACCGCCAGACTTCCAGAAATGGCGATCTTCCCTATATAAGGCCTGCAGTTGGAGAGTGAGTTCAGTTCTTGACGAGCAGCCGTGAGGAGCCATGTGGTTAGCGAACGGACTGGAAGACGGTGTCCGTGTATCAGAGGAGTTGTACATAATTGTGAGCGTGGAATGGACCTGTGACAGACGAACTGGTGGATTGTAAATGTGTGCGCTAAGTAATTCTATGTAATCGGCAAGTGCTCCTACTGTAATTCGGTGGAAATAAAGAACATTTTGAGTTTGTGCAATTGGACTTTTAATTTCACGAACCCACAAAGTGACAATATGTAACATATGTTTTGTAAAACCGATGGTAATAATAAATAATAATTCATAATTTTGATAGAAATGTGAGGTTACGCTAGCTGGAGCAAGGTATCGAGTATATATATGGTTTTGAGACTGATTATTTTATCTCAGGATTATTCACACAGGGAAGCAAATGAATAACAAACATCATATAATGTTCAAGGGTGTGAAATCTTTCCCTAAAATTGTTCTTTTGTGTTATATATTTTGAAACACACATCTGGATGCAGGGGAGGCTTGGAGATGCAGGTTTCACAAAAGATATTGTTTTCTTTATTTGTTTTTCGGCCTTACATACCACACAAGGATTTGCCCGACTTCCTTGTTCTCTTCTCCCCATGAAATGTGGAAATCCATTTAGCCTTTCCAAAGTTGCGCCCTGAGAAATACGACGCTTACTTGACGTAGCATTGTTTTGCCAAGTTCCCATGTGCTCCGCCAACAGAGATCTAACGAGATGCTTGCAAAATTTTCTATGTGACAGAATCGTTTTACATTTGTTTGTCATGTGCATTGTGTATAAGAGGTACGAATTTACAATGCAAACTTCCAGCAACCAGAAATTTTTTTTTTTCTATACCACTTGCGTGTTCTCCTGCAGAACTGATACTGCGCAATATAATTATCACTTCTATCGACACTGCCCATGTGTCGAGTGTGGTCCAAAATAATGTTTGGTTTCAATGTTGCTGCCTGGTTTGGAAATTTTGAAGGCACCTCTGTCATTTCGTTTTTATTGCCCTTGTGACTGGTACTGAGAACCGTTACAGTTCGTTTTGTCTTTCCAGCACAGAGCAAGCTTTTGCTGATTGCGGAAGCTTTTTATCTCACCCCTCTTCATTTTCTTTACGTTTCCTGGCTTTAGTTGGTGTGGCATATTTTTTCTGTTGCCCATAACTGTCCCATTAGTCACCATATTCATTTTCCACAATTCATCAGCTAATTCAGGTATTGTATAGTACCTGTCTGTGTAAACATGGAAACCTTTAGGTGGGTCTACAGGATCCTTTAGGAGGGAAGAATACAGGTCTTTTACACAAGGGTAGTTTTCAGGAGGTTAGAATTTGATTCAGTTTTGCCCATGTAGGGTTGGAAATTGTATAGATATCCACTGGAAGCATTACATAAGCTGAAAACTTTGATTCCAAATTTTGTAGGTTTGTTTGGATTATACACTTTGAATTTTACTCTTCCCTTGAAACTGATGGTGCTCTCGTCGACTGATACAAATGGACCAGGGGAATAGAATAAACTGCATTTTTGCCGTAGTTTCTCCATTAAATTTTGAATAAATTCTTCCTTAGATAATTTTCTGTTTCCCTCAGCATGCACAAAATGAAGATTCCAAAACAAAAGGAGAAATTCGTCAGGAGAAAATACATTGCTGAAAAATGGAAATTTATCTACCCGACTTGCAGAAAAATAGTCTGTGATGTCAGAGGTAGGTGTTCTTGTTTCTAGGTTTCTCTTTGTTTTTCCGATATAAATTTTGTGGCAATCCTCACATCTTACACTATAAATTCCGGATAGTTTGTTGGTTGGGCTTGTGAATCACCCGCTAAAAAACACAAGCCCAACCAACAAACTATCCGGAATTTATAGCGTAAGATGTGAGGATTGCCATGAAATTTATATCGGAAAAACAAAGAGAAACCTAGAAACAAGGATGAAAGAACACATGCGATGTATTAAATACAAACAGACAGATAAATCGGCCATAGCCCATCACTTCTGGTCAAAAAATCATAATATTTCCAAAGACATAAAACTTTTGGTACCGGCAAAAAAGTATTGGGAATTAACAGTTTGGCAAAATATACACATTTTGAAGAACAAAAAGAGAGCAATGAACTTCGAAATTCCAATAGTAGATGACATCATTCAACTCATTGAACAGCGCCAAGAGAGGGAGGCGGTCACCTGAAGAACCAGTAGAACATCAGCTGATGATGGGGGCGCGGTGTCCTTGAAACATGTCCTAATTTCAAAAGTAAGTGGAGCTTAAGTGCTTTTACAGTTCAAGAAATGGTTTAAAAAGTGTTTTTGATTTTAAGAGTGTACTGCTTCAAGTAGTGAATATTTCACAGGGTGCAAACAGCTTTAAATTTTCGCAACATAATTCGTGTGTTTCAGTGATCAATTTCAGTGTTTCAGTGTAACTTTAATATTTAGCTAATTATCATTACTAATGGCTGCCACAAACACTTGTGCTACAGAAACAGACAGAAAGAAATTATCTGTGAAGATCACAAAAATGTTTTTGGGTACGGAATCCCAATTAAAGGACAAGTAAGGGAAATTATATGTGCATGTTCAAGACCATTTAAAAAAGTACGAATTGCTTGAACTGGTAAAAGCAAACCACAGTTCCCAAAATATATAATTAATGAAATTGCTGCAGAAAAAGGCCACAAAATTATTAAACTTCCTCCCTACCATTACCATTTTAATGCAATAGAGTTGATTTGGGCCCAAATAAAGGGATATGTAGCACGCAACAATACAGATTTCACTATAACATCTGTTATAAAACTAACAGAAGAAGCAATAGTGAAAATAAGTGCTAAAAATTGGGAAGATGCTGTTTGTCACACAAAAAAGTTATGGTGGCAGCATGGGAAAACGAAGGCGTTTTTGAAGAAAGCGGAAGAACTCATAATTTCCGTGGGAGATTGCAGTAGCTTTGACAATGACGGTGGCGACGGCGGTGGCAACGACGACGATCAGAAAAGCAGTACCAATGACAGCAGGGACTCTGAGATAAGCAGCATATTTCCGTTGGAATAGAATGCATACCGACCCATATGAAAAAAAAAAATTAGAATGCACAATTCTGTGCAGGTATGGCACTTTCATTTCTCTAAATCTTAACTGTAGCTAACCATTTATTTTTTGTTCATTCCGAAGATTTCATATGCTGTAATTAGGTTACTGCTCACTTAAACATGTAGACAGTCTTACGGCAGTCTTATGATTAATACTGCAGTACGCAAATTTCTAGGAATATGTGTGTGTGCGCATTACCGCAACCAAACTTCCTCCTCCCCTCTACCCGCCATCTTCGTTGCCTAGCACGTGGAGAGGACCGGTAAAGTGGCAACGGTGCTATCCCCTCTCCTTCCCCAATCCTTCAACTGTCAATCACCAACTTATAATGCACTCATAATAGTACCAAACACCGCACTGTTTATTGCTTCACTCCTGAGAACAACGAAAGGAATTCCTGACAAAGCAAATTTGGGGATTTACCGACCACCAATGTTTGAAAGCACATTTCCTGCCATCTGCTGGCACTATATCTTAATTATACGAATGAAAATAGCCAAATACAATAGCTCTATAACTGCACACCCATATATGGGTTTCCGCTTGCGGGCGACTGGACACATCACCCATATATGTGTTTCCGCTCACGAAGTGTTAAAGGGCACTGATATGGTTTTAAGGACAATATGGATATTGTTGCGAACCCATTATTTACGATAGTGCGTCGCAGTGAGAATAGGGACAGATAGTGCCAGGCGAAGATAAACAGCTTGCCTAAGCAGATAAATATAGTGCAGAGATAAAAGTCATGCCAGAACAGATAAAGTGAGGTAAATGGAACATTCTAGTGACATCTTGATTGATACAGAACATTCGATTTCTTGTTCCAGAAATATCTAGTAATATGAGTAGTGGTATATATAAGAAAGCCGAGACTCGCTAAGACAGTCGTAAACAGTCATGACTTAAGTTGTAATTGAAACTGGTGCTTTGGAAGTGAACTCTTTGTGCTTTGGAAGTGAACTCTTTTTTGTGGTCAACGACCTTAGAAGATTGTGTTTGTGTGTTACGTAATTCTACTGGTGGACAAAGTGTATTTCTACGGAAATAAAGAAAATTTTGAATTTCTGCAACTTGGACTTTTAATTTTACGAACCCACAAAGTCACAATATAAAAGTTACAGATAATCTAAGTAAAGAGTTAACATAACTTAAAAAAGAGAGAGAGCAATTTCCAATGTTTTTTCTTGGATGGATATTCATAATGAATATCACTAACAAATTTTAGTTAATTGACAGAAATTAATCATTTCTCCACGCTAGCCGTTTATAGAGTAAGGTTTTTGATAGATAGAGTCAACATGAAAAATTCAATGCCATGGCCGGGATTTGAACCACGGATCTCCTGGTTTCCGTCCAGTCGCTCTTACCCTTTGAGCTACCATTGCCAACGTGCCGTCCTGACATTAAATTCTCCAATTGAACCATGTATTCCCCCAGTAGACCACTAGGGGCTCTCATATCTGAGATACACCGTTTGTGGCAACTTACTATCATAAGTACTTGAGTCCCAGGCTTCATCATTTAACTCTTATTATTTTAGTTAATTAATGGAAATTAATCATTTCTCCACACTAGGCGTATTTAGGCTAAGGTTATTGATAGAGTCAACATGAAAAATTCAATGCCATGGCCGTGATTTGAACCACGGATCTCCTGGTTTCTGTCCAGTCGCTCTTACCCTTTGATACCCTTTGAAAGCTCTTACCCTTTGAGCGACTGGACAGAAACCAGGAGATCCGTGGTTCAAATCACGGCCATGGCATTGAATTTTTCATGTTGACTCTATCACAAACCTTAGCCTATATACGGCTAGTATGGAGAAATAATTAATTTCCATCAATTAGCTAAAATAATAAGAGTTAAATGATGAAGCCTGGGACTCAAGTACTTACGATAATAAGTCACCACAAATGGTGTATCTCGGATGCAAGAGCCCTTAGTGGTCTACCGGGGAAATATATGAGTCAAATGGAGAATTTAATGTCAGGATGGCACGTTGGCCATGGTAGCTCAAAGGGTAAGAGCGACTGGACGGAAACCAGGAGATTCGTGTTTTAAATCCTGGCCATGGCATTGAATTTTTCATGTTGACTCTATCTACCACTCTAACAAATTTTAACAAATATTTCAGTTCAATGAAAAAAATTTGAATTGTCCTTTTATATCTCCATAATCTCTTATGTTACATTACTTTTTATTGTATGATTGTCAGCATAACAAAAATAAATTTCCCTTAATGAATATTAGGCCAACTGAACTAATTTTTAATGTTCTGTTCCCTTCACTTAGTGGCAAGCAAACTATCACTATGCTCATACCTGTACGTGCTTGAGAGTTTGATGACATCATCTCTGCTCTATGTAGGGCCTGTATGAAAAAAATCAGGTGTGGAATATAGCTGGAAGCACCCCAAAATGAGTCCATAGTACAAGGAACATATAGGCATAACACAGCATTGTATGAGAGGGATTGTTTACCCCTGACTGGCAGCATATGCATCCCCACACCTGCGACAGAGCTCATGAGAGATATCCAACAGCTATTTGCAAGCTGGCACATACAGCACGTACCACGCTTCAGTTTTGGCCATTTCAGTTCCACTCCACAGCAGATTTTTGGTGCACATAGTTTATATATAGCGAGCATTATGCCATCAAATTAACAGGTGCATAGCGGTGTGAGTGCAGTGAACAATAACAACACTGTCATTTCTTGATTCACAGTGGTTTGCTCATTTCTGACCACACTACTGTCCTCCACAGGAGAGTAAGTCTCTGAGGCCTGAGACACAGGGGGGTTTGTGAAGGTTCCCATACCCTTCCTGGACAGGTTTATGACACCCCATGTCAGTACAGTTATAGCTCATTCAAAAACATTCTGATAGCTTCTAATTTTGTGAATGAATCTTCTCGGTTTTAGTATACAGAGTGAATAGGGCGCATGTTTTTTTTAACGGTTCTGCTCCTCGTGTAGCATACGTTCTCTGTCACACACATCCGCTGTCCTTGTCCCACTGTGTACGGCAGCACATTCCTTACAGGGACCTTCTTTGCATTGTTGGACAGTATAATTTGTCTCAGGTTTGTCAAAAGGTCTCTTTTGTACAACTGAATTCCATCGCCCAACAGTCTGTTTAAAAGGTGCTGTTAAATGATAATCCATTCATTCTGTCTGCTTATTGCCGTTACATTTAGTTTAACTTACATAAGAGGAGAACTTCAGTGTGTCCAGAGCAAGTTTGTTTAAACATGTCAACCAACAGAGATCACGCAGCACAAATTTATAGTACATTATCTAGTACTGTGCACTAAATAAAATTGTTCTGGGCAAGATTGTGATAAAGCCACAAAAAATAAAACTGAAATGCATATGAGAAAACTTGGGTTAGACAATTTTATGCTATTTCTTAATTATGAGTATTCATATGATAATGCAATAATTAAAATTATACAATGACTTGACTGAGACACACTGTACTTTACATACAGATACTCCAAATCATAGCACATAGAATATAACAAGCACAATCAGAAAAATATATATATCAAACAAACAATAACTATTTCCTTACATCGGTTGATACCTAGATTTAAAAATAAAACACAATTTGGGTTCATATGTTGTTTATTTAGTGCAAAGCCCTACGTTATTTAAAATTATGTCCCATTTTATGTCAAACAAGTATTCGTCTAGTAAAAAGATCTCAGGTATGGTGCCTCGCTGACACACAACCCTTCCCTTTTCTTATGCAGTTGTGTTTCATCCACTGCCGTTGACAGTTCCATCTCTGTTTTGAAAGCTGTTGACTGCTATTTAAGTAATATGGGTCGAAAACGTTGTGAAACTACAAAAGTAGAGAGAGAAATTTGCATCAGGTTATCGAGATTTAGCTGTATTGCATCAGGTTATTTAAAAAAGGAAAATCTTTTCAAGAAATTGGAAAAAACCATTGGGAGACCTACCAGTGCAGTGAAGACTATTATATACAGGTTTCATCAGAACAAAACTTACTAAAATCAATCAAGAAGCGGTCGTCCTGCAGTAGATCCGAGATGGAAAAACGACAGTTACTTAGAGAAGTAAAGAAAAATCCTAAACTAAGTGCTCCAAAACTTGCTATTGCAGTTGAAACACTCACAGGAAAGTCCATTTCAGTACAAACTATAAGAAACGTGCTTTATGAAGCTGAGTATGGAGGCCAAACAGCCCGTAGAAAACCATACTTCAGTAAAATCAACAGAAAGAAGCGAGTTGCTTTTGCAAAAGAACCTAAATACGATGGGTTTGATTTCTGGTGAAAGGTTGTATGTACTGATAAGAGTCAATTTGAGCTCTTTAAGTCAAAAGGGCGAGTAATAGTGCAGAATAAAAAGAATTGTGAGCTTGAGGAGAAAAATATAACAGCTTCAGTTAAACATGGAGGCGGTTCAGTACTTGTCTGGGGCTGCATGAGTGCAGATGGTGTGGGAGATTTGTGTTTTATTGATGGAATTATGAATCATAAGGTTTATATATAAATACTAAACGCACATCTGTCCAGGAGTTTAAATAATATGGATGTTTCTGAGGATTATATTTTCACACAAGATAATGAACCAAAACACACAGATCTACATGCAAGGCTATGGTTCTTGTATAATACTCCACGTTGGATGTCGACATCACCCCAATCCCCAGACATGAATCCAATAGAGAATTTGTGGAGTATACTGAACAGAAGTATTAGGAATCATCAGTTATCTAATATAAAGGATCTAAAGAACGCTCTACTAGAGAAATGGCATAAAATTATAGTGCAAACAACAAAATCTTTGGTGAAATCCATGCCAAGGAGAACGCAAGAGATTATAAAGAGGAATGGAGGACCTACTAAGTACCAACCGTAACATTCTACACCATTACTTGAAGCAAAAGGTTAGAAACAGATCTGTATTTAACATTTGAAAGCAATGAGTTGGTAATTCAAACACAAACATCACTTAAATTATTCTTACTTGGACATGTTTCGGAGAACGGTTTGTCCCCATCGTCAGCAGATATCCAACTGGTTGGATCCATGGTTTCTTGAAGTGAGCTGGTTGTCTGTGGTGGCATCTGTTGTCTGTGAGATGAACTTCCAAAGAGAGTTTTCAGGTGGCAATTCAAAATTTAAAGTTTACTGCTTGTTTTTTATAATTAGCAACTTTTCCCAAACATCGAGTTCGGCTGCATAACTGGCTGGCTTTAACCCTTTCACCGATATGGATGTCATATGATGTTCAAGTTAAAATGCCCCAAACCGATATGGACGTGTATAGACGTCCTGCACATACATGCATTTAATGCTCATTTAACGCCAATTATTTTAATCTTCCTATTTTACAATAAATTTAAATTAGTTCTATAAGGGATGTAAACATACCATTAAAGGTTTCTTTTTGAACTGTACACCTCCAAACCTGGATAAACACCCAAGGACACATCTGCAGATTCACACCAAATAATATTGGTTTCCTTGCGAACGTCTTTTTTGCAACACACTAGACATTTTCAACATGGTTGCGACTTTTTTGGTTGTAGGTGGTATCCTTTTAGGAAAGTGTTTTCTCTCAAGTATGAGGGGTGATGTCGTGGTGAATTTCTTACCCCCCAGTATAAAGAGGCCTCTGAGTATTATAATACTCAATTAGGTTACAAGCTATTCCTTTCTTGGAAGTGTTGAAAACAGTGTTGTTATGATAAACTAACTTTAAAGAGAGTCGATTAAAGACACTAGACAACACTTACTTTTAAATTTTTCCGGAACATGTTTCAGAGGCTTTGCCTCTATCATCGGCCGGCTCTCGACTGGTTCTCGTTGGTGTAGCTGACGATATTTTGTCACAGGTCTCCTCTGGTGGCGGTTCAAGGAACTTGCTGAACAAATCTTTCTGGGGGATGTCGAAATTGAATACTTTGTTCCTATTTTTTGAAATGAAGATTTGTTCCCATGTGGATAGTTCTTGTTTTCCTGATGTATGTTTCAGTAGTTTTGGTTCTGGATTTATGTTGTGGTTTTTTTCCCAAAAATGTGTGGCAACTGCTGATTTTTCTAATTGTTTATATTTTATGTTTCTAAAGTGTTCCTTTGCTCTTGTTTCTAAATTTCTTTTTGTTTTTCCAATATAAATTTGACTACAGTCATTGCATTCAATTTGATATATACCAGATTTTTTGTTAGATGGAATGGCATCTTTGATGTTTGAGCAAATTAGGTTTTTTAAGGAGAAATGGTTGACTGGTGCTAGTTGAATATTTTGTTTTTTGAAGACTTTTTTGAATTTATCATAGGCCCATGGATGGTAAGTGAATTTTTTGAAAATCATATTAGTTTCTGTAGCTGAGAGAGTTGTGGTTTCCTTTAGTAGCTTCTTCTTTTTTGCTAAGCTCACTTTTTTGTCCACTAATGATTTGGGAAAGTTATTTTTTTGTGCTATTTCAATTATTTTGTTGTATTCTGTTTTGTATTCTTCTGCTGTGAGAGAGATGTTTACCAGTCTGTGTGCTAAACTATTGAAGATTGCCTGTTTGTGGGATCTTGGGTTGTAGCCATTAGCTTTTATGTAGTTGTCTGTCTGTGTTGGTTTTCTGTAAATGCCAAAGTTTAGTCTGTTTTTATTCCTCATTATTTTTAGATCCAAAAATGGTAAATGCTCATCTTTTTCTATTTCTACAGTGAATTTGATGCTTTTTTCTTGGATATTTAAAAGTTTTAGTGCATCACTGAGGTGTTTTTTTGGTACTATTGCAAAGATGTCATCTACATATCGTTGCCAGAGTTTGAACATCCAAGGGAAACCTTTGTTTATCCTTATTTCTAATGCACTCATGTACAGATCGGCCAGGAAGGGTGATAGGGGGTTGCCCATTGCTAACCCTGAAGTTTGGTGATAATATTTTGTTTGAAACTGGAAGAAATTTTGTTCTATGCATAATTTGGTTAGTTCAATGTAGTCTGAAATTTCAGATGATGCCATTCCAAGTGATTTGAGCCATTTTTCTATCAACGGTGGGAGTTGATTAACTGGTATGCTGGGAAACAGTGATTTAACATCAAATGAGACTAGTGTGTCCCCTTCTTTTAGTTCAGTATCCTTAATGTGTTCTATAAGTTCATAGGTGTTTTTGATGCTTAGGCTGTCGAATTTTGGAAATGAGTTGAATTTGTTTTTTAGCCACTTTGCAAGTTTGTATGTTGGTGAATTTATACTGCTAACTATAGGTCTCATTGTTATGGATGGTTTGTGTATTTTGGGTAAGCCATAAAGTCTAGGTAAGGTTGGGTTATCCGGTTTAACTGCATATTTGTTTGGTATTATGCTTGATTTTGCTATTGTTTTTTCAAATGACTGTATGCAAGTTTTTAGAGGATTTTTGTTAATGGTTTCATATTCATTGTCAGTTAGCATTTTTTCCATTTTTTCAATATAATTTGATTTTTCCATTATGACAATCTTGTTGCCTTTGTCTGCCTTTGTGTAAATAACGTTCTTCTGTTTCAAAGAATGGATAGTATTATGTTTTCTCTTCTGAAAGGATCTGTTCTCTATTTCCTCCAAAATATTTTCACAATGGCTTTTTACTGAATTTTGTATGGATACTGGTAGAATTTGTGTCGAAATGTTGATATCTGCAATGTAGTCTTCAATTTTGTTTGAGAAACTGACGCATGTTTTTAATCCATTATTTAAAAGATCCAATTCTTTTGTGGAGAAATTTTGCTTAGATAGGTTTACTACGTTTTCAAAGATTTGCGTGCTCGATTTTTCTTTTACGCAACTTATTTCACTATTGAATTTAGCATGTGTGACGATTGCTGATCGACATACGTTGATATTCCGGATGTTTCTAAACTTTTTCTTGGTATTTCTGTGTGAGGACATGTTGCACAGATTGGCCAATTTGTGTTTAAGTATTACGGTCTTTTCTTTCATTTTCTTGCTTAGGATTGCCAAATAATTATGTTCAAAGTTTTCCCACATCACGTTTCCCAGCGCTTTCGTTAAAACTGAATGAATTTTGTAAAGTTTTAATTCTATCTCATCCAAATTTTTGTATTGCTTATTAATTTCTAATTTTAAAACCTTTCTCTCCGCCGCCCTTTGTTGTGGATTTCCGTTGCCTTGTTTTACTATTTTTCGGACAAATCGGGGTGTTACTTTGTTTCGTAAACACAGTTTTAGAAACTTTATATTAGCAAAAATGTTTCTTTTCTTCTCTTGCAGTTTTAAAAATAATTTTATATCATGTACATGAGTGCATTAGAAATAAGGATAAACAAAGGTTTCCCTTGGATGTTCAAACTCTGGCAACGATATGTAGATGACATCTTTGCAATAGTACCAAAAAAACACATCAGTGATGCACTAAAACTTTTAAATATCCAAGAAAAAAGCATCAAATTCACTGTAGAAATAGAAAAAGATGAGCATTTACCATTTTTGGATCTAAAAATAATGAGGAATAAAAACAGACTAAACTTTGGCATTTACAGAAAACCAACACAGACAGACAACTACATAAAAGCTAATGGCTACAATCCAAGATCCCACAAATAGGCAATCTTCAATAGTTTAGCACACAGACTGGTAAACATCCCTCTCACAGCAGAAGAATACAAAACAGAATACAACAAAATAATTGAAGTTAATTTAGGTTACAAGCTATTTATATGCTCAAGTACAGGTCTTGCATAAATTTACAGCTCTGAAAATTACTAAACAATTGTGCATGGTTACATCCAGTGGTATAAAAATACTTTTTTTTACCATTTAACGGTTTTTCGTAAAGAGGGATAGCTAGTAATAGCCGATCCGCATTGCCCATATTTGACCTGCCATTTCCGCAAACAATGGAGCAGCTAACATGCCGTCTGTAGACCAGTACATGTCACTGCTACCTATATCCTAAACATCTCCTTCATAATCGCACAACAAATCTTCCAGATTTTCTACAGTAATATCAGAAGCCTGTATACATCATGTACAAGCTAATTTATTTGTTACATTACGGGGATAAGCCATAGTTAACATTGAAATTTAACAATTTCACATGTGCCATTCATTTAGCTCTTGATAGCTAGAAGAAAAATGAAATGTGTAGTGTTTAACGCCCGCTTTTACTACATACGGCACCGCAGGCGATGACACTGATGATACATGAGATGAAGATGGAGCACCGGTGGAATGAGATGGCAGGGGAAACCGGAGATCCCGGAGAAAACCTGCCCCAGCGCCGTGTTGTCCACCACAAATCTCACTTTGCGGTCTCCTGGGATCGAACCCGGGCCGCCTTGGTGAGAGCCAAGCGGTCTAACCACTGAGCCACGGCACGGCCTAGCTAGAAGAAATCACTCTGAACACAGAGAGAGTATAAATAACTAAAATACTGAGCGAAAACAGCTGCATAAGGCTACCAGAAACTTTGTAATAACAGATGCTGACAGGGAGTTTTCTTTCCAGCGTGTGTGTGTAACACAACATATATTCGTATTATTATCACTTTGTATAGCATTCAGAAACCGGTTCCGGGAAAATTTAAAAGTGAGTGTTGTTTTGTGTTATTAATCGACTCCCAATTAATTTAATTTATACAACAACACTGTTTTCAACACTTCCATGAAAGGATTTTTAAAAGCAAAGAGCTTGAACCGGAGAAGTCGTTTACGTAGCTATACATACATACATACATACATACATACATACATACATACATACACACATACATTTGTTCGTATACACACAAAACAAAATGATTCAAATATTAGGCACATTTGGCAAAAAGAATGGCTTTTGCTACAGTGAATCAAAGTAGTGAAATTTCAACGATTTATTAATGTAGTCTCTACTTTTTGTTACTGTAGATGTATACTGTCTTTAATGGGTTTTAAACCAGTTTTTGTTTCGTTTAAATAACTTAATAAATACGGAAGATATGGAATTGTATTTATGATGCATTATTACAGCATTTAACAATTTAAATGTCTTGTTCTGTTTATTGGGTATCCATTTCCAGCCCCTGAAGGGTTTAACTGGCCATCGGTGAAGCGGTTAATAGTTTTATATTTGGTACAATTTCATGATTGGTAGACCAGAAATTGTGGGCTATTGCTGATTTTTCTATTTGTTTGTATTTCACACATCTCATATGTTCCTGTAATCTAATATGTAAACTTCTTTTGGTTTTTCCTATGTAGGACTTATTGCAGTCTGAACAGTTGATTTTGTATATACCTGATTTCTTATTAAAGTAAACAATTAACAGAGAAGAAAATTTGGAAATTCAAGAAACAGAAACACATATTGGATACCACAAAATTAACACAGAATCAAAAACCGAGAGAAAGAGTTCAGGAAATTCACATATCATCCCAGAGTGCATCATAAATTCAACAAGATATTCAAGAAGTACAATATCACCCTAGCCCCAATAAATAAATTCAGTTTAAAAAACTTATTATGCAACAACCTGAAAGACCCAGTACCTGAAAACAAGAAATCAGGTATATACAAAATCAACTGCTCAGACTGCAATAAGTTCTACATAGGAAAAACCAAAAGAAGTTTACATATTAGATTACAGGAACATATGAGATGTGTGAAATACAAACAAATAGAAAAATCAGCAATAACCCACCATTTCTGGTCTACCAATTATGAAATTGTACCAAATATAAAACTATTAAAGCCAGCATGTTATGCAGCCAAACTCAATGTTTGGGTTTGAATTACTGACTCATTACTTTCAAATTCTACACCATTTTCAGTATGCAGACGAATACCTATTTTGCATCCTATATTGTATATCTTTAATTTTGAATGTTTAACTATGTTTATGTGAAAGATACCATGTGTTTTTATTGTATTCCCTTTTTCACTAATCAATAAATAAGACAGTCTTCCTGCTGTACTTTATGCTGATGATTTTCCACTATCCATACATCCTTAAACATAAACTTATGCATTACACGAATACTTTTGGAGTAACGGTAGCACAAATTTTCTTCAACACGTTTCGCCTCCTCTTGAAAGCATTATCAAGAAACTGTGACAGTTTCTTGTTGAAACTCATTGTATAATTTTAATTAACATAACCATGCTTTTAACAAATCTGATATTTTTCATGCGTTTTCTGAATTAGCTTACACCCCAGTATTAATATTCTTACAGTTAACATATAACATATTGCAAAAACTTAGTAAAACAATTCTATTTGGGATCAGAGCAACAGACTATTGTGCTTCAACTTACATCGTATGCAGCCTCTGCCTCATTATTTACTGTAAGCTGTGCAAGTTCGCCTAATCCTAGAGTTGAGTCTAACGCCTCTTCATCCCCTAGCCGTCTCTGACCAGCTCCAATTTGACGGCGATGCCCTGCACCTGGCTGGAATGTCATTCCTGTTTCCCCTACAATACAGTAAGTATCAACAACACATGTAACACACTTCAACTTTGACTATCAACACAATCACTAATCCACGCACCCCAGTCGGCAGGATCCCCTTGAGAATGTATGTCTGGTCCAGCCTCCTCCGACTCTGTTAGCAAGTTCAGTTCATTGAGTACCTCTTCAGCCTCAGCATCCACATCATCCGCCAGCCCCTCATTCAGCATCAGACTCTACAACAAACAGTCACAATATCACTGTAACATATACAGAGTGCAAGCTATGAGGTTCCCTAGATATGCATTGAGAGAATAAAAAATGAATACTCATAGAAATTAATATAATTTTGAGTCAAACTAAAACTCAATGCTCCACTTATTGCTGGTATTTACCTAGAATGCATTTCGTTAGGATCTTCCTAACATCATCAGCTGTTGTCGACTAATGGACATTGGTTTGGTGAACTCATTGGAGGTGATAGGGGCGTCTCTGTCGGTATCTTGATGAACTTGAAGTTTGGGTTTTCTTCAAAGGTCGTGTCGAAATTAAACAATTTTCTTTCATATTTCTTTATCAAGATTTTTTTCCACGTGGTTAATGCAGCTGGACTTTGGACACTTTTGAATAAGTGGATTTTTTGTTCTATATCGTGATTCTCCTTCCACAAATGGTATGCTACCGCCGATTTATCTATTTCTTTGTTCCTGATGTTCCCAAAATGCTCTTTAAGCCTAATGTTTAAGTTCCTTTTAGTTTTTCAAATGTTAAAGTTGTCACAGCCTTTGCAGTTTATCCGGTACACACCTGATTTTTTTGTCTGTGTGTATCTCCTTTGTATTATGTGATTTCAAAAGGTGTTGTACACTAAATTTGTTCTGTGGGGCCACAGTAATATTGTGCTCTTTGAAGAATTTTTGGAAAAGGTGTGTAGTTCTGGGATGATATGTAGATTTTCTGTATGACGTTTCATTGCTGATTGGTAAAGAGTAGTTACTTCTTTGCATCTTTGTTGTCTTTTGAATTTATCAATTTTCAATGTCAATTATCAATAAAATTGATATTATTTATATCAATAATAAATAATATTTTATTCCGGTCTTCTTGAGACACCTTCAAAACAGTGTTTTTGAAGGCATCAATGGCTTCTGCCGATGAAGATCGTTGTACACACAATTTATTCTTGATGTTTGGGAACAACAAGAAGTCATTGGGTGCCAAATCAGGACTGTATGGCAAGTAACTCATCAATTCTAGATGTGTGTTTGGAGGAATTTAGTAACAGTGACGTCAAAATTAATATAAAAATTATTTGTGGTTGGGTTATTGACACTCGTCACTTACTTTTTCATATATATGAAAAAGTAAGTGACGAGTGTCAATAAACCAACCACAAATAATTTTTATATCATCAATTCTATTTTTTTTAGCCTTCAAATACTCTGCTGTTACACAAGATGTGTGCACGCTCAACTTATCTTAATGAATGATCCTATGTTCTTGTTCGTTTTCCTTAGTTCACCGAAGACTTCCAGCAAACAAATGGTTGTATACCATTCGGCACTGACCATTTTACGCACTTTTGCCACATGGCCATTTTTGCTGAAAAAGAGGGCAACCATTTGCTTCCAAGTGCTTCGAGCGGGAACAACTTTTGTTGGATTTGCTTCATTTTGAAACACCCCTACAGTCGACTGCTGTTTACATTCTGGCTCATATGCATAGATCCATGATTCGTCACCTGTTACAATCTTATATACATCTTTTGAGGTACTGCCATTGTATTTAATAATATTTAAAATTTGCACAATGTGTATTAATACATATTTACATGAATAATTATACATATAACCTTGTCTTTTTGATCTTGTTTAGTTCGATGTTCGACTTTTGATGTTTCAGTTTACTATCACTCTCTGTTTTCACCACAACAAATGGTGACACTGTTCTCCTCTCGCACACCTCGACATGATATCCGTTCCCACACAACACGCACACGCACTCCTCGCCGAGGTCATGGTGTCTTTTCTCCTTACAAATCAAATAATGGAAACCATGTGCTGCGTATCTTGTTACAAAATGTCTTAATTTGTAGTTTGGGCCCTTCCAGTCTTCCTTGGTCATTGCGTCTGTGCTTTAGAAATCTTCCCAAATTTCTGTTTTCTTCATTTGATGTTCCTTTACAATTTCATTATACGCCTCTGTTACCGGAAGTAGCATTTGTAGTCTGAGATCTTCTATCCACATTATGTCTCTGCACATTTCGTATGTTAGTCTTGAAGCTGTGTACTTGGATAAACACAAAATTTTCTTCATATATGTTGTCTTCACTTTCTCTATAGTCTCCAAGTTCCATTTTGTCAGGGGCTCCCATATCAGTTGTAGTCCGTATGTTACTATCAGTGCTATTTTTGCTTTGAACAATTTCATTGCCGTCTTTACAGATATTTTGTTCAGGTGTTTAATGTCATACATGACTTTCACTGCTGGAGCTGCTTTGTCCTTTATGTGCTCTGTAAATGTAGTCCCTTGCGTCTGTAGTTTTATCCCCAGGTATTTGAAGTTATTTACAACTGTCAGTGGTTCGTCCTTTATCTTTATGATGTTCCTACCACGCGTCTTCCCCCTCTTTTGAATGTCATCATTACTGTCTTTTCTCGGTTGAGTATCAGTTCGTTGATTTCTGCCCATTCTGCTAACCTGTTTATTGCTGTCTGGAGGCTGTCTATTGATCTCGAGGTCATAACCATGTCATCTGCATAGATATATGTTTTCACTCCCTCTGTCGCTGTTGTGTTGAAAAGGTGTGGGCTCATTGGATCCCCTTGTAATACTCCTCTGCATTGTGTTATTGGTTCTGATAATGTTACGTTGTCGTCCACCAGCACTCTGTTGTTTCTCAGGATGTCTTTTGATATTTTGATAGGATTGTCTGCTCCAATCATTTTCTCTAACTTTTCTGGCAGTTTGCTCCTGTTGACCATATCATAGGCCTTGGTGAAGTCTGTATTTCTTAAGCATTTTTGTACACCAATCGACACGAGCATCTTTTTGAGATTGCTCAAATTATGTAGGATCCGAGAGCAAAACTTTTTCACAGCTAAATAGTCCTGCAACATTTTATATAAGCAGGTGGAACTAATGCCTAGGGTTGCCTCAATCTCACAATATGTCACATGATCTTTCATTATTCATTTTTGTACAGCAGCAATTTTTTCTGGCACAATAACTGATTTTGGATGACCTTCACGAACTTCATCACTGAGCAAACAGCGGGCACAATTAAATTACTTATACCAGCATTTCACAGTGGCAAAGGATGGAGCTTCAATATGGAAGTTAGTTGACTGATGCACTCTTGTCTTGATAATCCACGTAGAAAGTCATAATAAAGCATTGCACGAACATTTTCCCAATTCCATGTTTTTGTTGAGACATAATATTAAAGTTAATGTAAACAAAACAAATGGTGCACTATTGACAAAATGTCTGAAGTAGATTATGGGCAATAATGTCAAACTTTCCATTGGAAATGTCAGATGGCACCTACAACATTCAGGGTTGCCAAGGCCCCTCCTACATACATTAACACAAATCAGTTACAACCAGAACAAGAACATCTGAAATGCTCTGCATCCATGCATGGGTGCGTGCATGTGTGTGTCTAATGCTCAAAATTTGATAATGAAATTCGGCTCCTTTCAAATGTGATGCGGTGATTTTTTTCTATTTCCTTCACACTTTTTGATGTTTTTATATGCAACCATGACTTTTAATATAATTTCTTTACTTTTTAGTGCAAAAAATGCTTGTTTCTCCACTGAACACAATGCTGCCAACAGTCTTACTTGTCCCGAAATTACACTATCTAGCAGACTAAATCACAGTAGTATGCACATGAATGAGTTCACGGACTGTATCAGACTGGTTCGGCTACTACCGCAAAGTGTGCATGATGTCAAATGCCACCAAGTATACTGCAAGGGGGAAAATTGGTGGTCCCAGTCACGTTCACATTGACGAATGCAAAATAGGACGACGCAAGTTTCATCGTGGGCGCGTCGTAGAGGGCAACTAGATCTTGGGAATGCTCAACGTGTAAACAAATGAGGTGCGCATGACGATATGCCCCAACAACAGGAGGGATGCAAATATGCTCTACAGTCTAATTGCAGTGCCCACGATGAAACTTGCATCGTCCTATTTTGCATTCTTGATTTGAACGTGACCGGGACCGCCAATTTTCCCCCTTGCAGTATGTCACTTGACATCATGCACACTTCACGGCAGTAGCCGAACCAGTCCGGTACAGTCCATGAGCTCGTACATGTATTTCCTACGTAGCACTCCATTATCTTCGTATCGTAGGATTGTTTATCTGCAAAGCAGTGCATGAGTAACAAAATTTGACCAGGCGATAACTTAGCCTGCTCAAACCATGTTCCTTTGCACACGGACTGCGTCACCTATGTCTGGGGCATTTTTGCAGAGGTTGGCTACAAGTTTTACGTATCTTTCTCATGATGGCTGCAACATGACAACCGGCTGGTCGTTTGCTTGCGCATGCATATACGTGCACCTTTGGACTTAGAAAAATATTCTCGCATCGCACAAAAGAAAGTTTCTCCTAAAATTCATCTCCTTGCTTTCCAGTATTAGACACAAGACTTTTGATTTTTCAAAATTTCACATATATTTAATGATGATTGTACATTAAGTCATCTTTGCAACATTGTGATAAAAATTTTGGGTCAAACAAAATGTAAATTTTTAGGTTTTTCACAGTTGCACTTGAACAATATGGTTCTTACCTTCCCTTTGCGTTTTGCAGTCTTGACATCATCCTGTTCATCATCAGGAGGTTCATCCAAATCATCACTCATGTCATCGTCATCATCTATGTCCACATCGGCATGTGCCAAGAATTCAAAGTTGGCCATTACTGCAGCCTCTGTGTCGAGTATCATAGCTTCAGCCAGAGTCTGAAACACAAACCATTTTTGCTATACATCTTCATTACTACATACACAGAGCAAACATAATAACCATTGCAAACCAGAGTTCCCTCTCACAGTTCCAAGTACTGCAGGTATTAGATGTATTAACTGTTCAATTTTATTAACGTATCTGCTTGTTATTATCAGTGGTACATGGTATGGAAGCAATGTTAAGAGTAAACCTGTAACACACATTATATCATAAAAGTTGCACACAAATTTTTATTTTAGTTTTCAAATACTCTAATGCTGGAGTTTTCCATTTCTTTCTTTACACAGGCAAATGACAAACCTTCATTCACAACACAACACAGCATTTTCGTTCACTCACACATTTTACTACTCATGTTCTTAAAGAGGGAGTTTGCAGTAAGTGCTATTTCCAAAACATGTTGAATTATATCAAAATTTATCTGTATTGGAACACCATAGTGAAGCGAAATAATTATTAAATTATAGATGAGTCGTATTTATTACATATCAGCTTCACTTACGTACCTATATTGAGGACCTACTTAACAGTAATAATACTGATAAGTTAAAACCAGAGGGAAAGTCAGGCATTTACAAGATTAAGTGTAAAGACTGAAAAAACTATGTGTAGTTCTACTATTTTATATTAATGAGAGACTAGTTTCAAAGGCCATTGCCTCCATTTTCAATCTCTTTCCAACTGGCATCTATTGTTGTCTGCTCTCTCTCTTGTGGTGGAACTATGAACTTTTTTTGTCAAATTATCTACTGATGGGATTTCAAAGTTCATTACGCAATCCTTATTTTTCCATATGAATATGTTCTCCCATGTCCATTTATTTTGGTTTACCACTCCTTTTAATAATTTTGGATTTGGATCAATGTCATGATTTTCATTCCAAAAATGAAATGCCACTGCTGACTTATCTTCTTGTTTCAATCTGATGTTTCTAAAGTGCTCTTTGACTCTGGTTTTTAGATTTCTTTTAGTTTGAACTATGTAGCATTTTTCATAATTCTTATCTGGTATTTTCCAGATGTTAACTGATGAGATTTCATCTTTTGTTTTTGAATTTAGTAATTTTAAAACTGAGTGTCTATTAGTAGGTGCCAAGGTGATATTTTGTTTTGACATCACTGTTACTAAATTCCTCCAAACACATACAACTGTGAAAAAATTTAAATAGGGAGGACAAAAAGAAACATAGGTACTACAAAGAAAGAGCATTTTAGGCACTTAAGATACAAAAATATTGATAAGTCCGCAATAGCAGCTCATTTCTGGTCTGAAAATCATGAAATTGAAGATAGCACCAAATTACTAAAATACGTACAAAAACATAGTGAACTCGTCATATGGGAGAGAATATACATAGAAAAACAAAAACCAACTAAAGAACTTTGAAATCCCGCCAGAAGACAACCCCAAATTTAAATTCATCACGAAATCAACAGATAGCAGCTGCAGCTCCAGAACTACCTACACCACTGGATCAAGCTTTAGTCACATTAGAGCCGGTGATGCAAACAATGGTTTGCGAAACATGTCCTCAATATAGGTACGTAAGTGAAGCTGATGTGTAATAAATACGACTCATCTATAATTTAATAATGTTGAATTACATTTTTAAAAATGAAACTTGTCAAACAAACAATCCACTAGAAACATCTGCACCACTGCAGAATAATGAATTGCTGCTTTTTAGAAAGAGAGCATAAACTGACTTGATATCCTTTCTCAACCTCTAATAAACAGCAGCCCCGATTATACACATGGAAGACTAAATTCCTCCAATCATGCATAACAGAAATTAATGTCCTACTAGCAAACTGTGTGCACTGCTTTCCTTCTGAGGAATACATACCCCTGCTCTATATGCATGCATTGCTGTCATTGTCTTATATATACAAGAAATGCAGCAACGAATACCATGAGGTCCTATCGGAGTTTGCATATGATAACAGAACAGTCTATTCATAATGTCACCCAATTATCGGAAAGCACGACCAACGACAGCTGAGTAAGGGACCAGAGGCATGCGGGCAACACCCTCCCATTAATCTCAGTCACTAACTGAGGGAATGATTAGGGAAGTGTCACTTGTCGCTGGCCACCTCTTCCCCCTTCCCCTGCCGTCTGGAACCTTCGCAGTGATTCACTGAAACGAGAGACTTCTAGAAAACAGTGATATTCCTATAAAAAGGGCTGCAATGAGTGAGTTCGTTCAGTTCTTGGCGAGCTGTGAGGAGCGCCCAGTGAGGGGACGGACTGCGTACGTGCGTCGGAGGAGTTTACGTAATTGCGAGTGCAGTTGGAACTGTAACGGACGAACTGGTGAATCGTAATTGTGTGCATTACGTAATTCTGTGTAATTGGCAACTGTTCAACTGTAAGTCGGTGGAAATAAAGAACATTTTTGAGTGGTGCAATTGGACTTTTCATTTCACGAACCCACAAAGTCACACTGGTGTCAGGAAGCGGGACGACAACATCACCGAAAATTACAACCATGGACGCGGCATTGCAAAAGATTTTGGGAGAAGATGAACGAATTAACAGCGAAGACGGAAACGGCAAATAACGTGGCCGCAAAGCTGGAAGAAATGAAGACGGCTAACGATAACCTCATGGAGAAGATGGAAGAAATGAAGGTTGCGAACAAGGCCCTCGCCAACAAATTTGAGGAACAGTTGGCCGGCGTGAAGGAGGACGTCACGGGGCTCGGCAAGCGGATCGGCCAAGTGGACGAGCGCGTCGAAGATCTGGCAAACCACGTTAACAACCTGGAAGGAAAGGCCGACAGCAGCGTCAAGTCCCTGAACGCCATGGTGGAGGACGTTGTCGGCAGGAGATTGAAGGATTTGAAGATCAGCGTGCGTCAAACCTCCGAAATATGACGGTGCGTCAACGTTTGAGGTCTTCCGCCGCCAATTCGACGCAGTGGCCAAGCACAACAAATGGTCGCCAGAGGAGGAGGCCACACGGTTAATAGCCAGCCTCCAGGGACGGGCCGCAGAAGTCCTATATGCGGTACAGACAATGGTGGCTCCCAAGGACATCTGGGAGGCCCTGGAGGATCGTTTCGGAAACCACCGCTTAGCCGCAGCGTACCGCAGCCAGCTAAAGGCAAGGTCACAGCAGCCGGGGGAGACGCTGCAGGAGTTCGCCCTGGCAGTTGAACAACTGGTTAGCAAGGCTCTAGTCGACCTCCTTACAGAGTTCGTGTCCCGGGAAGCTGCCTGCACCTTCGTTGACGGGGTACAGGACACGGAGATTCGTCAGCGCCTAATGCTCTGCGATTATAAAACAATCCACGAGGCGCTAACGGCAGCATTAAGGATGGAGGCAGCCAAGGTAACAGCTATCCCGACGTCGAGAGCGAGGAGTGTCCGCTACACCGGAGACAGAAGACCAGCCGAGGAACACCGGCGAACACCTAGTGGCCTGTGTTGGGGGTGTGGACAGCCCGGGCACTTGCAGAGAGACTGCCCACACCAGGAAGAGCAGCCAGAAAACGAGTAAGGGCCGTCGTGGAGAGGGTCACATCGGCGCCATCACCACCATCCCCTCGAGTGACACTGCACGACATCAGCCGGCGTATGGATGACAGCCTCATCACGGACGGTTGGGTGAGAGGTAAGTCGTGCCGCGTGCTGGTGGACACTGGGGCAGCCGTGACCATCATCAGACCTGATAAGTCTGCAAGAGCAGCTCATTTCTGGTCTGAAAATCATGAAATTGAAGATAGCACTAAATTACTAAAATACGTACAAAAACATAATGAACCCGTCATATGGGAGAGAATATACATAGAAAAACATAAAAACCAACTAATGAACTTTGAAATCCTGCCAGAAGATAACCCCACATTTAAATTCATCACAACATCAACAGATGGCAGCAGCAACTCCAGAACTACCCACACCACTGGATCAAGCTTTAGTCACATTAGAGCCGATGATGCGAACGATGGTTTGCAAAACATGTCCTCAATATAGGTACGTAAGTGAAGTTGATGTGTAAAAATACGACTCATCTATAATTTAATAAAGTTTTAAATGTTTCAAATACTGAATACCTATACAATAATGGAGCATTCATTTACGCCAAACACTGACACAGGTACAAACAGCTAAAGCCACTTTGCATTTGTTTGATAGCACAACACCGACCATAATAAAATATCTACTATGAACTATGTGTATCTCTCTGCCAGTGGATAACATGGCGATTATTGTATTTTATAAACACATATAATGTTATAAATATGTTATTCATATTACAATATCAAATTTTAGGCCACAAGAGGTAAAACAAAGGGTAATAAAATTTCTGAGCTAAATACAAATGATTTGAACCCAACTTGTAGTGGCAGAGTGGAGGTAACCTATGATAATACCATTGAACCAACGTTACCTTGCGAGCTGAGGTTTCTCTATGAACATAGAACCTTAGACCTCATACTCGTACTTCGGATGTTTACACGCCTTTTACAGCTTCATATAGTGTTTTGAGCTCGTTTCAGTAGTTTTAACGTAAATTAAGAAACAGCATCCGCCATTATAATTACTGAATGAGCTAAAAACTGCCGTAATTTGTGAAAGAAGAGAAAACAATCTGCCCAATTCTTAGCGCCTTTTGACATGGCTGTACAACAAAAGCATGTGTTGGCTGAAGATTTAAATCCAATTGGTCCCACTGTGAAGATCTCCATTTTGTGTTCCAGTGTTATTGTCTACTGATGCATGTGATAGGCTGTTACTACAGGGGCATGTTCAAAGGTGTGTGTGAATGTATGCTAATGAATAAAAGTTTGCAAACTCACCTAAAATTGCTAATGGAGCTCTCGGTGTCTAGGTATGATGTTTTTGGAATCGACATACATAGTGATTGCTTTCTGTCCCATACAACACTTATGCACTGAATTATTCACTTTCTCTATAAACTGCTCTGCAAATCATCCATTACAAGATAGATATTTATTTGTACTTGCATATCTTACAATCTCAATTACAAGTTTTACAATTCTATTCTAGGTACAAATTTGTCTGCTGCTTATATTACAAGCTGATAGTGGTATTGCCTCCTTGGCCGTTAACCTCTATCCTAGCCCTTATACGACCTTGACCTAATGTTCTGATTGTGTCTTCCATTTCTCTACCTCTTATTTCCTTGCCCTTCTCAACCATTTCTCTTTGACTTTGTCAGCAAATTTCCCAACCTCCCTTAATCTTTCCTCTCTTTTCAACGTAAGCATTTTTATTGTTACTATGTAAGCCCCTCTATTATCCCAATTCTTATCCCATATTAATTTCCTCCAGTTTTCAATTTCTTTACACTCCACTACATAATGTTCTAAGCCTATTTTCTTTCCACATAGAATGCACTCCTTTGGTGAACCCCCTCTCAATATGGCTCCTGTCCTTAACCAAGCTAAACCCTCCCTCTCATATCTATCACACATGTCTATATATGCTTCCCTTCCCCATTCTGTCTTTATTTTCAGGTATACATTTAGTGATTTCTTACTTATCACGTCACTTGTCTGTCAATGTCCTCTATCCTATTCTTAATAATTGTCCAAAAACCTTTTACATTTCTTTCTCTCTCATGCCAGATATCCCCCATCCCTATTTTGACCAGCGTTCTCTTTAGCTCTGCCCACCAGCTGTTCTTACATGTTGAATTCTTCTGATGTTCTAGACAGATCTTTAATGTATTATCATCATTTTTTATACAGCTATACCAATATTTTAAACACCTTTCTATAATTACCCCACTCCTGCAAGGTCTTCCAAGTTCCACTCTAGCTACTCCATTTGGCGTTGACTTATTCAAACCCAGTATCTCTTTACAGAACTGTGCATATGTGTGTTCAACATGATTTCTTATCTCATTGGCCCCCCACAACTTCACACCATATGTCATTTTTGATTCTACTATTGCTTCATAGATTCTTTCATGCCACTTTACTGACATATCTGGTTATTTATATTTACAGCTCCCTACCCCAGACATCGCTATCTTCCCTTTCACTCTTATCTTTCTTCCATGTGCTCCCCAGCCTCCATTGTAGCACAGTCTCATCCCTAAATAGTCAAACTCCTTTACCACTTCCACTTTTTGGTCATTTAGATACCACTTTTCATCATTTCTTAACTTATCATCCTTCTTAAACACTATTTTTGACTTGCTTATATTGATTCTTATTCCCCATTCTTTACAGTAGCTGCTAATTTCATTTATTGCTCTCTGTAATCCTATCACTGTTATAGATGCTATTACCAAATCATCTGCAAATAGTAACCCTGGTATTACCTTATTCCTAATAATTGGGCAATTTCAACCCTCTCAATTATATCATCAAAGAACAAGTTGTCAATATAGGGTTAAGTTTACAGCCTTGTCTTAATCCCATTTTCTGCTCCACTAATTCTGTTATCCCATTCTTATCTACTCTTGTTCCAAACTTTATTCCCTCAAATTTTTTCTAGCCCTATAATAAATTTCTTGCTAACTCCTTTCTTTTGTAATTTCCACCACAGTGCTTCTCTCACTATTGTGTCAAAAGCTTTTTCAAAATCTACAAAAAACATACACTCTCCCTCTTTTCCTACTTGTGTATTTATCTACTATTGTTCTAATAATTAGTTCATTATCTATTGTCCTTCTCCCTTTCCTGAATGCTGATTGAAATTCTGATTGCTTCTTTTCTACCTCCGCCCATCTTTGCAATCTTTCGGACATTATTCCTGTTTAAATTTTCCCTAATATTGCTATACCTTGTTTCACGTAAGCTTGCCCAGTATCTCTTAACGGTCACGTGACCTAATCACCTCTCATTGGTTGCTGTTGTGGTAATGACTGTCGTGCGGTAAAAATTAGTTCGTTATTTAACATGGTGATATATCATTATACGTTGGAAGAGAATTGTCAAATCTATATTTTCGTAACTGTTTTAATTCAATATATTACGCAACAGAGTTGATTTATCTGAAATGCATGTTAATTCTTAAACGAAGTAAAGAGGAGGTTCCTTTGCTCTCAAGCACATGGCACGATAGCATGTGATTTAGCGGTAGTGGTGACATTTGTTTATATGACTTTTATCACTGACCTTGTTTTGAACTGGATTAGTCATGCATCGCCATTCGAGAGTGCGGGAGCTAAATTATTTTATTGATCGTTTATTGCGCACTACTTATTATATGTGTAATGGCAGAGTCTACCGCCAGTTTTTCGCTGAAGTATCGCAGGGATAATTATTTACAAACAGGCGAAAAAAGAATTGTGCTGCATGTGTTTAATGCACTCACAGAGAAGAATCTGTCTTTGTCAGTGAGAGAAGTTGAACAGCTGTGCTCTGAAGTTATAGGTGTGAGTGTTAGATCCGTAGGAACATCGCGACATGAAATTGAGGAAACAGGAAAACTTACCACTCCAGGCAAAAACAGGAATAAACAAAAGTGCGTGCTCGGAGAAAATACGTGAAAAGTGTTGTGCGTCGTTATGTGTGTTGTTTTTCTTTAGAAACGAACTCCCTAACATAAGTAACATTTCGTCTGCTGTAAATGAGGATGCAGATTTACCAAATTTCAGCAGATTGCTTATACAGCTGGGATTTGTGAATGAAAAAAGAGGCAAGAAAAATATGCTAAAAGACAGAGGCGATATTGCTGTGTGGCGAAGACGCTATTTAAGGACAACCACACTGCACCGAGATACAAATCTCTAAATATACACGAAGAACACACGAAAAGTAAAGTATGGTGTGACACGACTTTTAAGACTGAAAGACAAGCATTTTTGAAAGGTATGTGTGCTGGTTTAAAAATCCCAGTGGAAAAGGCCAAAGGCCTTTCATTATAAACTCTTTCAGTTTCATTGCTCAGTCATTCTGTTTCAATTTGCTCAGTTCATTATAAACTTGTATTTTTGCATGCCTTCATATCCTTATTTGTATGATTTTTGTATGATTTTATTTATCTTCCCGGCAATTATTACGATATTTACTGCAGGTTTAAATGTGACGGGAAGGCACCGCCTATGGCCTATGACGCGAAAGCATTAGCCAATTAGGGCGAGGGGGAGGGTTGTTGAATGCGGAGTGATACATTTCAGCGGGGCAAGGTTATATGAAACAGAGATTAGTAAACTGATCCCCCTATACTTTTGCGGTTTACTAACTTCTCCTCTGCCTTTGTAAATTGGTGCAATAATACTCACTTTCCAATTTTCTGGAACTCTATTCACTTGCCTTATTTTTACTAAAATTTCATCATGACTCTTATACCTTCATTTGTTTTACCATCTTCCTTCCAGAACTCTCCTGGTAGTCCATCAAAGCCCCCAGCCTTGTTCTTTTTTAACCTTTTTACTTGTACATTCACTTTGTCTACTGTGATTTCCCCATCTAATCTATTATCTTGCACCATCTCCCCATCCCAAATCCATTTTTTAAAGCTAACTTTAGATTATTGCTGATCAACTTTGTAAAGTATTCAACCCACTCTGCGGCTGCTATCTTCCCATCAATATTTCTTTTCCTATTGATCTCCTTAATTGTTTCCCATACTCTCTTTGAATCTTTTTCTAACACTGCCTCTTTCACTTTCTTACTCTTAGCTTCTAACCACTCTTTTCTTTTCCTCTCTATTAGTTTTTTATACCCCCACCTACATAATATAAAATGTTGTTTATCTTCATCTTTTTCTGTAATTTGCCATTTGTCTATTAATTTTCCTACTCCTCTTTTCGCATTCCTACATTCGTCGTCATACCAGCTATTAATATTTGGGTTAGTCTTTTGTTTCATCTCCATTTTAACTCCTGCACTTTTTACGATCATCTCTAACAGTTCCAAAGCATTCTCTATTCTCCTTTCTTTGAATGATAACTCTATCCCAGATCCTATTATTTTGCTTGTTTTTGAGTTTATTTCTCTCCGAAACTCTACGGCCTCTGACTCTTTCCATTTATAAGACGTGAATCGATTTACTACTCCTTCTCTTGAGTAATTTAAGATTACTGATGTTTGCTCCATTAAATCTACATAAATTGGAAAATGACAGTTACAGGTTCATTTCCTACTCTAAAATTTTTAATCTTTCCCTCTAGTTCATTACTACAAATTATTAGATCTTTAACACTCTGGCCATTTGCATTCGCAAATGTATAGTAGGCTTCATCTATTCCTAAAGTACCATTACATATAAGTAAATTATTATTTTCACAGAACTCTAGAAAGTTTTGCTCCCTCCTTATTATATATCTTATCACTACTTCCCGTCCAAACTTTGTCTATATCTCTTTCACTTTCTGTTTCCTTACAAATTATTCTTATTTTTTCCTCTCCTACTCTCGCATTCCAATCCCCCTTAATTATTATTTCTGATTCTGGATAGCGCTCCCTAACTTTCTCAATATCTTCTTCTAAGCTGTTGTTACATTTTTTCATCAAAAAAGTGTGAACTTTCTGGAGGATTATAAGCTAATCCTAAGACATAGCTTGCTTTAACCCCATTTCTTTTTTTTATTTGTATCCACACCACTTGCTTACTTTTACTCTCAATTTTCTCTATTTCCACTTCCAAACCTTTGTGATTTCTAATAGCGATGCCCTACCCTTAACAGATGTTTTACTTGCACCTTTAGTAATGCATAAAAAATTGTTTAATTCAATTAACTCTCTGTCCTCTACCCATGTTTCCACTAAACCAATAACATCCACTCCTTTCACCATATTATACAATTCACCACTTCTGATTCACCACAATTGCTTTTAGACCTTCCACATTCCAAAACATCATAGGTATCCCATTTCCCTATCTTAAGTTTTCACTGTCTTTCTTCTTCAACATGTCTACCTTTCTTCCCCTTGTTAACCTCCCACCCCCACCATCACTTGTTGACTGTTCTGTGTTTCCACAATTTGCAAAATACTTCCTTCACCCGTTGCTATAATTTGTAACTTTCTTTCTTTTATAACTCTTTGCACCTCAGCCATGTCTTTGAGAACATTCCGGATATTCATATTTATTGCAACTTTATACAGTGTTTGAACACAATTAAGCCATGTCATTTGTAATACATACTCTCTCTTAAAAGTAAACGATTAGAAATGTCAAAAAAATTGTCATCATCTTCTCCCACACACACGCATGCATGCACGCACGCACGCACACACAAAAAACATACTTATTCAAAATCATCGAAGGTGTTATCAAAATATTCATCTATACTGTAATGGGCTCTGCTTAACAAGAGTTTAGTCAGTTTAGATTTAAACTTAGCAGCTGACACAGCATTTTTTAGGCTTTTCGGAAGCTTATAGTTTTGGCCCAAAATATTGGGGCTTATGTTCAAAAAGTTTTACCCCTTGTTTCATATGAGTGGAGGTTATATTCCTGCTATGTACAAAAAGTATTGTTCGCAGAATAAATATGCAGGGAAGAGTAAGTATGTTTAATTTTTTAAATACGGCCTGCATGAACTTGTACGTGTTATTTTTGCTAGGTATCTGATAGCTCTTTTCTGTAGCAGAACATTTTTGTTAAAGTTTAATTTGGGAGTGTGTCCCCAGAGCTCGATGCCATAAGAAATGTGTGAATATATTAATGCAAACTATACTAACTTACTAGTATCTAGTGAGAGAAAATTGGCTAAATATCACAACACAAAAAGTCCTGAGCTTAATTTACTTTCTAGTTTTTCAATGTGGTTGTTCCAAGTTAACTTCATCAAGGATTAAACCTAAAATATTTACACTTTTTACACACCGGACTAGACTATTGCCTATATTAAGCTGAGGTTCGAAAGGACGTCTCTTAAAATCAAATAGAATTAATTCGCTTTTTTGTGCATTAGTAGACAGCCTGCTATCATTAAAATACTGTGCCACGATATTAGAGGTGAAATTTGCATTGATTTCTAGATTTAGTAAGTTGCTGTTACTGAAACCCAGTGTGGCATCGTCTGCATACAAACTTAAAGCTACATTACCCTGTACTACAGTTTTTATGCCATTAATATACAGAATAAACAATAAAGGTACCAAAATAAACCCCTGGGGCATGCCAGACTGTACCTCTACAGGTTTTGAAATAAAGTCACCTTGTTTACATTTCAGTTGTACATATTGTGTTCTGTTAGTCATGTAGGATTGTATCAGGTTATTACTTAAACCTCTTAGTCCAATACGTTCAGGTTTATTTAATAGAATTTTTGTATCGACACAATTGAAACCTTTTGATAGATCTAATAAATCCCCAGCTGCAAAATTACCTGCATCAATGCTATCAATTATGTACTCAAGAAATGTTGAAGCTGTGGATATGGTAGATTTTCCATGGACAAATCCATTTTGGCAGTCTGATACGAGGTGAAAGCTGTCAAGGAAAGTAACGATTCTTAAATTACTTTTTCCACCACCTTGGTTAAAGAGGGTAATATGGAAATATGCCTATAATTATTAAATTTTAGATGAGTCGCATTTTTTAACACATCTGCTTCACTTTCGTACCTATTTTGAGGACATGTTTCGCAAATCTTCGCTTGCATCTACGGCATCTTGTGCGTAGATGCAAGCGAAGATTTGCGAAACATGTCCTCAAAATAGGTACGAAAGTGAAGCAGATGTGTTAAAAAATGCGACTCATCTAAAATTTAATAATTTTTCGCTTCACTGTGGTGTTCCAATACAGTTGAATCTCGATATGCCTATAATTGTCCATCTCTACTTTATTTCCTTTCTTGAATACTGGAATAACTTTAGCTACTTTGAGACTATCAGGTAAAATTCCATTTGCTAGTATTGAGTTAATAATGTCCACTAGAGGACTAGCTATGGATTCTTTGCAAACTTTTCTTAGTTTTATTGGGATGTTATCGTAGCCAACACTATTTTTAGTTTTGATGCTTCCTATAATGTTTATTATTTCCTTTTTGTTGGTTGGATATAGGAATAATGTATGAGTGGTTAAACTATTGAATTTCACTGGTTGAATGTTACTGTTATGCTGCCTCAGTTGTGTTTTGGAGAAGCTTTGACCTACTGAAACAAAAGTTATTAAACATGTTTGCCAATTCTGAAGGATCCCTTGTAACGTTCCCATTGGACTTGATTTCAAAGTGAGTTTCTTTCTTTGGTTTTATGTTACCTCTGAAATTATTAATAATGTCCCAACTTGTTCTGCCTTTGTTATCCGAGTCAGATATTTTTTTACTAAAGAAGTCTTGTTTAGTCAGCTATAAAAAGGGAGCCGCCTTCCGCCCCTGGAGTCAGTCAGTAATTGGATGCGTGTGCGTGAACAGCTGTGTGAACTGTGCTGCGATCGTTGACCTTGCAAGTTGTATTGTGTATGTGATGTAATTCGGTGACTGTAGGAGTTGACAGATTGTGCTTCTACGGAAATAAAGAGCAATTTTTAGTGTTTGTAACCTGGACCTTTAATTTCACGAACCCACAAAGTCATAATAATTATAGTTATATCCCTTCACTGCTCATAGCTACAGTTTTCTCATTTTAATATTGATTATATTCAACTATTACAGATAACCATCATTTGTAGTAGTGGATATTACAAAACATGAGAGTATCAGATTTGAGTGTTGCAGCTTTGCCTGAGGATTGTAATTAACATAAGTAAAATGTTCATTTCCACATACTTAAAACATTGATTGTTACTTCAGGTTATATTTTGAACTATGATTTTCACATAGAACAACTTTGAAACCTGTTCAGCTGTAATAGGGTCATGTAAGAGGCACTCTGGTTTGGAACAGACAGTAATAATATCAGACCTTTTTCGCTGGTGTTCTTCTTCCCTGGTTCTCGCTCGCTCTCTTGTTAGAGGATTCGTTGCCATTTAGAGCCGCTACCACGGTTGCATTGTTCAAGTTTTCTTCACTCTCCGCATTGTTATTTAAGCCCAACAAGGACCGTACACGATTAGAACGTACATCTATTATCGTGTCTGTGTAGCCAATCTCTTGCAGATATCTGAAACAATTCACTAGTTAATATATGAAAAGAGGCTAGAAACAGTGATGTATTTCTGAGTTTAATTAAGGTGAGTTACAATTAGTTACACTTGACATATTTGTTCCCATCATCAGAATGTGTCCATCTGGACTTGTTATTGGTGTTTCCATTGTGGTGGCATCTTGTGGTGCTAAAATGTACTTCCAAGGAGGACCTGGTGACAGCAAATCAAAACTCAATAGCTGGTGGTTTTTCTTCTTGCATGTGTCTAAATCTACTGTATATTTGGCTGTTCTGATTAGTGTAATGTGGTCGGTTGTCCATAAATTCATTTGTTTGTATTTTAAGTATTCCATATGTTGCTTTAGTCCCGCTTGAAGATTTTTTTTTTCCTTGCCAACTACAACTTAATGCAATCAGAACAATTGATACTTGGACTCCAGGCCTTTGTTTTGTGGTATGGGATATTTTAGCCTATTGCAAAGTACAAGGCATGTCCATAAAATAAGGTCTCCATGGGCTGGAGTCGTGAGGAGCGCTATTACCCAAGATCCGGCAACACTGGTGTGTAGCTTTGTTTAACCCCTTCAAATTCCCACCTAAACGAACCTGTTGCAACGATTTGTCTTGGCTGGACAGCCGTTTGTAATGGAGCTTCCTATCACTTCCGCCGCCAAGTGCGAGTTGCGTGCAGTGATCCGTTTTTTTGAGTGCCAAGGACACTACCCACACTGAAATTCATCATCAGTTATGCGAAGTCTATGGGACACAGTGTATGGACGTCAAAAATGTGTGAAAATGGGTCAGAGAGTTCAAAGATGGATGTACAGACGTCCATGACGAACAGCGTTCTAGTCTGCCTTCGGTTTCAGCCGAAACAATTGCAAAAGTTGAGCAAGAAATGCTTAACGATCGGCGTGTGACAGTTCGCAAGCTGTGCGAACTTATCCCTGAAGTCAGTAAGACTACAATTGACAAGATTTGGACCGAAAATTTGCATTATCGCAAGGTGTGTGCGAGGTGGCTCCCCCGAATGCTCCCTGGCACAGTTGGGATGGGACATCCTCACCCATCCCCCCTACAGTCCAGACTTAGCACGTAATGATTATCATCTGTTTCCTGAGTTGAAGTCACACCTTGGTGGAACACACTTCCAGACCGACAATGATTTGAAAAACGAGATTGAGCGCTACCTGCGCAACTTGGCGGGAGAGTACTATAACAAGGGTATACAAAAACTGCCACAGCGCATGCAAAAGTGCATTGATCGCAATGGTGATTACATTGAAAAATAGCTGTAAGTTCCGCCTTTCCATAATGTAACATTTATTGACAATAAACGTGTTTTCTATATTAAATAAAATTGGAGACCTTATTTTACGGGCACACCTTGTAATTTCTCTATGCTAAATTTGTTTTCTGGAGCTAGTATCTTGTTGGATGAAAAGTGTGGTGCCTTTGATGTATTTCTGCCATTTGAATTTTGCAATTTTCTTGTCAACTGTTAAACACACTGTTCGATGAAGTGTACTGAAGTAAGGAAAAAAGATTTAGGGAGTTAGCCAAATAGAGAGGATCAAGATGTGATAATGATAAGCAATACTTTTTTTTTAAATTAATTATGCTTTCACGCCAGCTGTGTGTAGGCCAAATACATTGCATTTTTCAGTCTGACTCAACCTGTCCAGGGAGTATAATTAATTATTAGAGAAGAAAAGGGGAGAATGCAACAAAAGATGAGTGAAAAGATTAAGGAGGCGGCAAGAGAAAGAACATTGAAGAAATTTGAATTATGAAAACTGTTTATTAGAAGAATAAATCGGGAAATGATACTACACCAAATGAATGGTGAAAATACTTCACAAATTTGGGTGGAGAGGGAAATATCAGATGTGGTATCACGTCTACAAAATGCAATAAAAAAGAATGAATGTCTAGATGGAAACAGTACAAGCAGGGGTAGATAGAATAAGAGTTAATGATGAAGCCTGGGACTCAAGTACTTACGGTAGTAAGTTGCCACAAACGGTGTATCTCAAATGTGAGAGCCCCTAGTGGTTTATCAGGGAAATATACGAGTCAAATGGAGAATTTAGTGTCATGACGGCAAGTTGGCCATGGTAGCTCAATGGGTTAGAGTGACTGGATGGAAACCAGGAGATCCGTGGTTCAAATCCCGGCCATGGTATTGAATTTTCCATGTTGACTATCAAAAACCTTAGCCTATATATGGCTAGTATGGAGGAATGATTAATTTCCATCAATTAACTTAAATAATAAGAGTTAAATGATGAAGCCTGGGACTCAAGTACTTACGACAGTAAGTCACCACAAACGGTGTATCTCGAATGCGAGAGCCCCTAGTGGTCTACCGGGGAAATATATCAGTCAAATGGAGAATTTAATGTCAGGATGGCAAGTTGGCCATGTTAGCTCAACGGGTTATTTTTTTAATTTTTATTTTAATTTACGTCCTTTTAACTTTTTTTTTAAGTCATATTGGACGATGAGTGGAATGGGTGAAATGATGCTCAAATGGTCCCAGGGCCCATGCATGGAGCTTAGAGTTACCTGACAGTCGTCTTTTTAGGATAAGGGTAAACCCAGAAAAACCTTTATCTAGGTAACTCACCCTGACCGAAATTCGAACTCAGGACCGCTTGAACGTGAGGCAGACATGCTACCATCTACGCTACCAAGGCGGACTTAATGGGTTGGAACGACTGGACGGAAACCAGGAGATTAATGGTTCAAATCCCGGCCATGGTATTGAATGTTTCATGTTGACTCTATCACAAACCTTAGCCTATATACAGCTAGTGTGAAGAAATGATTAATTTCCATCAATTAACTAAAACAAGCAGGGGTATTGAATATCAATTAAAACAGTAATAAAAAAAAAGATGTGGAAATTCATAGAGGAATTAGTTTAACGTAAATCTTAGGCAAAATTTATAATGGCATACTAGATTCTAGACTAAGAGGACTGGTTAGAAAAAGAAGGAAAGTGAGTGATTATCAGGTGGGAATTAAAAAGTAGGATATCCAAGCATTTAAGAAATATACAGAAAACAAGTATATATATTCTTAGCTAATCTTTTTATACAATCTGAAGAGAAGCATATAAAATGTAAAAAATGGGTACTTATTTGAGATCACATACCCACAATAGTGACTTACAATTTGTAAATACTTAAGTCTAGGGCTTTAGGGTTTATTATAGTTTCCATTTATTAGGGCAAGCAATGATAATTGATTGTTCTAACACACACAAAGCGTGTGTAGGCAAACTTTGAAAGATAGACTCAGAACTGAAAATTCAATTCCAGAGACTGTAGAAGAGAACTTAGGTCTGAGACAAGGTTGTAAACTGAGCCCAGTTTTGTTTCATTTATTCAATGATGCCTTTATAGAAGGAGTTCCAGCTGATAAGAGCAAAAGCTCTTGAAATATGACCGTCCTGTCAAAAAACAGTGTGAGTGAAGCAGTGTGTCAATATCTTCTCGATTCACTTTTGTGCTAAGAAAGAAGAACCTGACTTCCATTTGTAGATGACCGTATGGTAGGTCTCCCTACCTCAGGAGGGTAACAGAGGGTGTAACAAAGTTAGGTGGCGCCAGCCCTCCTGACATAAAACAGATGTGACCGAAACAAACCATGGTTATACTATTTGACTTTTAAAGGAACAAATTAGTATATTGGAATCTTTCACACTTTATGCTAAGAGAAGAGGGACAATCTGGAACAAGTATTTTATTTTTAAATTTGTGTATGTCAAAAAAGAAATGATGCCAGGCCTGTAAAAAGATATTAGTCACTTCTAGTTCTGACTCTTCATTGCGAACAGATTGTGGGGAAATGAAATGTGTAGCGTTTAATGCCCGCTTTTACTACATACGGCACCGCCGGCGATGACACTGATGATGCATGAGATGAACACGGAGCACCGGTGGAATGAGATGGCGGGGGAAACCGGAGATCCCGGAGAAAACCCGCCCCAGTGCCGTGTTGTCCACCACAAATCTCACTTGCAGTCACCTGGGATCGAACCCGGGCCACCTTGGTGAGAGCCAAGCGGTCTAACCACTGAGCCACGGCGCGGCCAGATTGTGAGGAGATGCTCTTGTATTAGATAGTGTTATGTTATCGCAAGATAAGCTGGGAGTCAATCTAAAGCATATTTGTTACGTTATTCACACTAAAAGGAACAAGCAGAGATGTATACTATGTGGTGTAAATGCAGTTGGAACCTTAATGCCCGATTTCACCAACAGATGTTAAGACTTAACACGGATTTAGCAATAGTTAAAAATTGTATTTCATCAACAAGCGTTAGCTTAACACTCGTGTTAAATCTCATGTTAAACTAACAAGTCAAAGTTCTGATGTTAAGTCCTTAACAATTGTAAATAGTCAAGATGGCGGGCGTGAACGCAGCTGTTGTAGTCGATTTGCTATATTTAAGACCGTGTAAATGACATTCGTAATAGAGTACGGCCTATGAGGAGAACTTATTTCGAGGAGCTATCAGAAGAAAATTTTCTACGGAGGTATAGACTGTCGAAACATGCTATGAAGGTTACTGCGGAAGTACAAGAGAGGTAAGAACATGCATCGAAAGGAATATGCCGATCTCACCTTTGCTTCAAGTATTACTAACTTTGCGATTTTATAATTCACTGAATTCTGTGGATAATACACTGTTCACCTCCCATCTTGAAATGTTCAAGCCACTCGTCACTTGTACTTCTTCGCACTTCGTTTTAAGTTTACGTAATACTGAAGACAATGTTTTGTGTTTCTAGTAATGACACATGCATTTGAATTAAATTCGTTTCCAATTTTTTCCCAGTGACATCTTTCTCTTTTACATTCACTGCATCCGTCCTCCTATTTTCTAAGATATCCTTATACTTCGTCACCAATTCAAATTAACAGTTCTTTCTACATCAATGAGAAATTTGTTTCACGGCTTTTGCTTACTATTTTGTCTATCCGCCATTGTTTTCGATGTGTGCAGAAGAAAATGAAAACAAAAGCGCATCGCAGCACGTTCAGAAAATAATACAACTCATCAATAGCCTTCTACAGCTGTAATATTTACAAGTTTCTTGGCGTTAACACGTGTTTAACATTTTCAGAAAACAGGTTGATGAAATGCAAGAAATTTAACATCTTTGTTAGCGCTGTTAAAATTGTTACGTTACATTTTTTAACATCGATTTTAACATGTTGGTGAAATCGGGCATAACTGCCTTAACCATGTAGGAAAAGATTATAAAGAAATATGACAATTTCGACACCACCTTTGCAGAGAACCCAAACTTCAAGTTCATCAAGATACCAACAGAGACTAGAAGGACCGCCATCTGTCATTTTGACAGGTACAGAAGTTTGAACTAGCCTTCAGAGCTGTCCACATCTGTTGTTTTCCTTGCTGATTGGTTTATGACACTCTGCAGACCCTTTGTCTATGAGTAAGAAAGCTTTATTGCCCAAGTGGCACAATTCATGCTACCACTTATGTATTTATGAGGTGTTGGGGCAAAAACCTTTCCATTGTAGTTGCTATGGTTGAATATCTGGGCAACACCATTTTTCAGGAACACAATAAACAGAAACAAATTCGCTGAGATTTTGTGGTTTATGCGATTTGATGACAAGGACACATGTTCTCAAAGACTAAATACAGATCGCTTTGCAGCTGCTACTCCTGTCTGGAATCCTTTTATTGTCAATTCCTTGCAGTGTTACATTCCAAGTGAAAATATCACTGTGGATGAGCAACTGTTTCCTTGCAAGGCTAGATGATCTTTCATTCAATATATGAGCAATAAACCGGACAAATTTGGAATAAAGTTTTGGCTTGCAGTTGATGCAAATCCAAAGTATCTGGTGAATGGTTTTCCTCACCTGGGCAAAGATGATTAGCAACCCATAGGTGTTCCTCTTGCAGAGCATGTTGTAAAGCGTCTTATACAGCCCTTTGTTTTGCAGGAAGAAATATTACATGTGACAATTTTTCCACAACCAAATGCCTTGCAGAAAGTTTGAAGCATAAAAGTACAAGCATTGTGGGCAAAGTAAAGAAATGTAGAAGGGAAATCCCTCAATCAGCAAAATGTGCTACAGCACCTTTGCATACAACTGTACTTTATAAGTCAGGTGACATAACTCTGCCATGCTATCAGGGAAGAAAGAACAAAAATGTGCTTCTTTTGAGTTCAATGCATGACAAAGTTACTATAGATAAACAACATCCTAAAAAGCTACCAGAATCAGTGGTGTACTACAATAACACCAAGTACAGCGTTGACGTCGTCGATCAAATGGCTCGACTGTACACAGTGAAATATGGATGCAGAAGGTGGCCTATGCATGTTTTTTTCAATGTGTTGGCCTTGGCAGCTATTGATGCATGGGTGGGTACTCTATAAGGAAGTAACAGGTGAAAAAGCAAGCAGATGTCAGTTCATATACAACTTAGCAGAAGAACTGCCTTCAGCATATAAATCCACAAGGGTACAAAATGCACTTCCTAACACAGTACCTCAGCAGAGCAACATTTGGAAGACTTGCCAAATTGGTGGATGCAGAGGGAAGAATATGAGCAAGCATTTCTGTAACAAATGCAACAAGTATGTTTGTGGACCATGTTTAGGCAATGCTGGATACACGTGTGTTAGGTGCTACGATGCTGCAGGTGGCTTTGAATGAGTGAAATCAAGTTTATAAGTGTTCTACTATATGCTGTAGTATTCAATATTTTATGTTGAAACATATGTGTTTGCTAAGGGAAGTTGCTCATTTCACATTTGGTTATCGTATATATTTGGATTAATTTTTAGGCTTAAAATATTCATTTTACCCTGAAATTCTTCAGATAAAATTAAAATTATATACTGGTAAACTGTATAAATAATATTAAATAAACTGGTAAGCATTCAAATTTGTTTACTATTTTAAAAAGGGCAAATAAAACAGCACCCGTCAAAATGACGTGTTGGTCCTTCTTGGTAGACCATACTTGCCGGTCCTTCTAGTGTTAATAAAAAAAAAAATTGACATCATTTTCTTACGATAAGTGAAGTTTTTGTTACAAAGAGTTATATTTGTGTAATATTTATTGCTTCACTGTAGCTAGCTTCATTTTCTACATAATTAATGTGTTAATATCCTTGTTTATTCACGTGGATGCACATTTGTATCTTATGGGATTGAAACTATTGTTTATTATCGAAATGTGAAGTTTTCCATACAGGAACACCAACATCCCTTCTGATGATGGGAATAAACCATTTCTTTCAATTATGTCAAGTGATATTCCACAATAAACTGTACATGTACTCACTGTCTCAGAAGTTGTCTTCCTTGTCTCCAACTCACATTGCTTACTGATGTAAAAGGTGCCTCGCCATCTACAGGAGCTTCTGGTCCTCCTGGTTCATCAAATATCGGAGGTTTCATATCACCTTGTTGTAGTTCTGTTCCATACTTCAGCTTGTGGTATTTTGCTCTACAACATAACAAAACTACATCACTCTAACAAACCTATATATTTAATATACAGATACACCGAGATTTAACTGTATTGGAACACCACAGTGAAGCGAAAAATTATTAATTTTTAGATGAGTCATATTTATTTCACATCTGCTTCACTTTCGTACCTATTTTGAGGGCATATTTCGCAAATCATCGTTTGCATCTACGGCTCTTATGCGACTAAAGCTTGATCCAGCGGTGTGGGTAATTCTGGGGTTGCTGCTGCCATCTGTTGATTTAGTGATGAACTTAAATGTGGGATTCTCTTCTGGCGGGATTTCAAAGTTCATTAGTTGGTTTTTATGTTTTTCTATGTATATCCTCTCCCATATGACGAGTTCACTATGTTTTTGTACGTATTTTAGTAATTCTGTGCTATCTTCAATTTCATGATTTTCAGACCAGAAATGAGCTGCTATTGCGGACTTATCAATATTTTTGTATCTTAAGTGCCTGAAGTGTTCTTTCTTTCTAGTGCCTATGTTTCTTTTTGTCCTCCCTATGTAAATTTTTTCACAGTCTTTACACTTAATCTTGTAAATGCCTGACTTTTCCTCTGGCTTTATCTTATCAGTATTATTACTGTGAAGTAGGTTTTTAATGTTGTAATTGTTTTCTGGTGCCAATGTTATATTGTATTTCTTGAATATTTTTTGGAACTTTTTTGTGGCCCAGGGGTGGTAAGTAAATTTAGCAAATCTAATTTCTTGTTTTATTGGTGTGAGAGCTGTGATCTGTTTTAATCTCTTTAGAAGTTTGAATGATTTTAGTTTTTTTTTCTACAAGGTTTTTTCCTATACGACTCATCTAAAAATTAATAATAATAATAATATAATAATAATAATATACATACACGTTTAGCTGTTTCGTAGTTTATAGCTTAACAAGTCTGAATTTCTGTGTTGCAGTTTCGAAATTCGCTTAGGTAGAATTGAGCACCTGCGTGCAATAATGGGGTAAATCTTAAAATACCTAATTGAGCTATAGTCAAATTAACATTTCAGAAGATAATATTTCAATAACAGATGTCTACAATATTTCAAGACCTCACAGGTCTTTATCTGGCAACATTTGGGAATGTATTTACTGATATATTAATGGTACCTGAACTGAATTGTAAGATATTAATAACAATGAAAAATGACTTACCCCATTATTGCATGAATGTTAAGAAAAATTTACTTTATTCGAAATAATGAAATAAAACATTAATTTCTCTGCACTTTTAGATACACATTACAAGCATAAAGAATATTCTAATTCAATCACCTGTTAATCTTATATGTCTCCTAGTCACATAAGCATGTTTCACTAGTCACTCTCACTTGAAATGCTGTCAGCTTTTTGTGATTGAGGTTTGGTTGCTTGTTCAATAAATCTGCTCATAAACATTTTGCCTTTTTCTGATAAGTAACAGGATAGGGATTTGATGTCATCTAAATTGGCCTTCTTAACACCAATATTCAGAGCTGTCACAAATCGTATAGCTTGAAGCTTCTTATAAAGAATAAAAAGAAGTATTTCAGAAAGTGGCGTGCCATTGTTACTAACATTAGGCAAATGAGTCAACCTTGTATATACTTTTCTCCACTTACAAGTAACTTACAAGTAACTTACAATTGAAGCTTCTTATTAGAACATACCTTGTATGTTTTTAATAATCCAATGTTAGAGTAATTTTCTTGAACTAAGGTACCATTGGGCTTGTAGGATGATATTTGAGTACTTAGTGTGTAAGTTTTTTAGTGTCATTCGCACAATTGTCTTTAATGGGCACTGATGACCTAGCAGTTGAGCGCCCATAAATACAAATCATCATCATGATATTTGAGCCTTGGAAAGGTTATGTCCTATACTCAGTAGGTTCAACTGATTACTCTGCCTTAGTGCTGTATCATAATCTAACACAATTCCCTTAATAATTATGAAGGAAGGCTTCTTGGCATTTTTTATTATGTTGATGTAATCGCTAGGTGTTTCAATGACTTCTCTTTTCATAATTTTTTGTGAATATGTAGCAAAATTTTGATCATACCAGCAGTAACTATGCCCCCAAACAGAAAAAACAAGTCTAATGGTGATTCCTAACATCACAGAAACATACAAAAAAAATCTAACTACAGTATGATTCCTTTTTTGCCCACTGCAAGCATCAGAAAACACTGTAAGATTTGTCTGATGTAGATGCTCCTGTTGCAAAACACAAAACACAAAAGAACAGATACTACTGGCTTGAAGTACATCAAGTCGTTTGATATTCACTTGTAATAGTTCATACACAAATGTTTTACATACACCACATTTTTCACCTCTTACATCTATGAAGTATTTCCAACACCATCTTTGATTTTTTGTTTTTGAGTGAGTGAGTGAGTGTGTGGAGTTTAAGGGCCCGTCGACAACAAGGTCATTTGGGCCTCTTTTTTTTTTTTTTTTTTTTTTTTTTTTTGACTTGTTGTTTTAGCCTTAGGCTCACTCTTCTTCATTAACCCAGCTAGAAAATAGTTCTGCTGGTTATAGTCTCCAATATCCCAAAAAGATGTGAAAATTTCTTCTTGCTTCTTTTTAGAGATTGTTTTACAACACATTTTATTACAGCATTTCTTCAATACAGTTCATATGTTACTTCATTAACAAAGTTTACACTGTATGTGTGCCTTTTCCATCCTTTCTCTTATTTCTTTTTTTTCTTCAGCAAGGGACAAATCACCTATAAAATCTGAATTTGAGCTCATTTTGCTTTGTTACAACTGTGTAACAATCAGCTGAAGGATAATGAAACACTGAGTGCATAACTCATAGAAACAGGCAGCACTGTAACAAAACACGTGCTACAGTCTATCGGCTGTTCTTAGAAGTATAATACTGACCCATTATTACAGAACAAACATTGAGGATTCCGAATTTCATATACTCAGCATAAATGAGGTAACCAGACTTACCCCATTATTGCATGCGGGTGCTAAATTGTATGCAGCATTAAATATTACATTATTTTGTGCTTAGGTAGCACAGGAACCACTGGTGTGCGAACCTCAAAAGTTATTATTGGAACGCACCAGCCACGAAAACAAAAGCATTGCTCCTTGCTCTTTATCAGCGACCCTAGCCTCGCTTTCAGGTAATGGGGCAAAGGGCAGTTACTTGTGAAAAAGTCGATAATGACTCAGACAGTTCCAAGGTTGCTCATTTTGCTATGATCTTAATTTTACAGTACTTTCAACCAGTTACTGTAAAATCCATAGCTTCCTTTTAAGTTACAAATGCATTATTTAATATTATTAAACACACTGAAATAAAATACTTGTCTTTTGCACAAGGCATTTAGTTTTGGTTAACTTTATCTACAATTCTTTGATAGTTAAAGTTATGCCCAGAGGATCTACCCAAAAGTCTGAAGACCCTGGCCTCCTCCTACCCGGGAGCTATGGAAAACTCACAGAGAGTCTTTCCATAGGGCAATACCTGGTTTCCTAAAAAGCCCCCCATCGACGTCAAAATGGAATGGAAGTGGATACGCCACTTACGCGCGTCAACCCCGCAGGGAAGACTACCAAAAACCTCGGTGGGGCCACCTGGTGATCTAGCACACCTTCTACTAGCTCTGCAGGATAGTACCCGGGACTTATGAGGCAACCCTGAAGTGATAGTGAACAATGGTCATGACTGAAGATGCGGACAAGAGTTTGTGAAATCGATATCAATTAGAAAGAAGAATTAACACCATTTTCTTAAGTTAAGTGAAGTTTTTGTGACAAATTGTTATATTTGTATAATATTCATTGCTTCACTATAGCTAGCTTCATTTTCTACATAATGAACCTGTTTATTGCAATGATGTTAATGGGCTCATGGAACAACTACAATTACAAGCCATCCAAATGGCATCTTTTCACTGATTCATCAAAGTTAAGTTTAAAGGCTGGTAGCCTTAATGGTAGCTCTTACCCTTCCGTCCCTATAGCTCATGCTGCACAGATGAAAGAAACATACAAGAATTTGAAGATAGTTTTGAAAGCTACAAACTATACAAAGTATGAATGGCAAATCTGAGGAGATTTACAGGTCATAGGGTTAATCCTGGGGATGCAGAGTGGTTTCACCAAGTATTGTTGTTTTATATGTGATGGGATAGTCGGATTAAAGAAAACATAATGAAGTAACTGAGTGGCCTCTAAGGAGTACTTTAATATAGGAAGAAAAGGGTTCAAATACAGATTTATTTATTCTTTTAAATCAAATCTGTACATAGTACCTTGATATAGGATACGTCAGTAAATTTATACACTACATTACAAAGTTAAACATCAAATATAACTAACCTACATTTAATTATAATGTACCACAAATTGGATATAATTATAAATGAGAGAAATGAACAAGCTAATTAAATTCATGTCTTATGAGTATCTGGATTTGTCATGTTGCAGATATTCCTTTACTGTGTAAAAGCAAGTATGAAGCAAAGACAAAATTTTGCTATCGCTGCTTCACATTAAGTTAGGCTTAATGAAAAATTTTGTAGAGACTTTGAACAGAGAAAGTAGCGAAACATAGAGTCAGACTGAAAAATTCAGTGTCATAGCCAGGATTTGAACCACGGATCTTCTGGGCTCCGTCCAGCCGCTCTAACCATTGAGCTATTATGGCTAACGTGCCGATATGACATTAAATTCTCCAATTAAATATTATTAAATATTCCATTAATTGACCTAATAGTGGTTAACTATAAAGCCCAGGCATTAAAGTACTTACAGCATAGTAAGTCGCCATTAAGGTAATTGTCTCATGTGTTTATGAGAACTCCTAAGTCGTTTACCGGGGAAAACACGAGTCAGTTGGAGAATTTAATGTTATATTGACACGTTGGACATAGTAGCTCAATGGTTATAGCAGCTGGACGGAGATCCGTGGTTCAAATCACGGCTATGGCATTGAATTTTTCAGTCTGACTCTACGTTTCCACAATGTAGCCTACACACGGCCAGTGTGATAGAACAGTTAATTTCCATTAATTCACCTAACTGTGGTCCGAACTATAAAACCCGGGCCTTAAAGTACTTACATGTTGTAAGTCACCATTAAGGTAGTTGTCTCATGTGTTTATGAGAACTCCTAAGTGGTTTACCAGGAAAAACACAAGTCAGTTGGAGAATTTAATGTCATATCGGCACGTTGGCCATAGTAGCTCAATGGTTAGACTGGCTGGACTGAGACCAGAAGATACGTGGTTCAAATCCCGGCTATGGCATTGAATTTTTCAGTCTGACTCTACGTTTCCACAATTTAGCCTACACACGGCCAGTGTGAAAGAACAATTAATTTTCAGAGAGTAGGGGTTTTTGGTATTTGAAAGAAAAGTTTCCAAGAATAAGCAAAACAAAATGAAAAGAACGGCTGGCCCTGTAGCTCAGTAAGTAGAGCACATGCTTACCATGCAAGAGGTGCCGGGTTCGATTCCCAGCTGGGGTGGGGACTTTTCTCTAGCCAAGATGATTCCCCACCTTCCCCAGAGTGTGGAAGTATGAATGAGAGTGCAAATATGTGCATGATCTAACAATTAAAAACCTGAAGTACCTGCAACCTAATGTTTACAAGTTAACACCATTGCCAATAAGCGATATGTTCCAAAGGAGAACAGCTGCCGATACGACCATTGCAGTCAATGGAAACAAAGAAAAAACACATTAAAAAGAAGGTATTTTTATATTATTAAATATGCAAATTTATGGAGGACAGGCTACTTTCCGAAAACGAGAAAGCAGCATGGGTAGGATTCACGACAGTGTGTAAAAATTTCCTGGAAAAGACAAAAGCTGACAACTATAAGGAAATTATTGAGAACATTCTAAAGACTTAAAAATTTACGGTGCAATATACTCAATACATTATGTGCACTTGGACTTCTTCCCTCCTAACCTGGAGGCTAAGAGTGATAACAGGGAGAATGGTTTCATCAGGATATAAGAGCCATGGAGAAACGACACAGCAAAAAGTGGTCACCTAGTATGTTAGCTGACTATTGTTGGCAGCTCATAAGAGAGGCTCTTGATGTCTGCTATAAGTGGAAGTCTTCTCGAAAGTTTTGGTTTAAAAAAGTGACTAAATTAACAATATTTTTAAGTTTTTGCATGTCAGTTACCTAAATATGGATTGTTATTTCACTTTAACCATAATTTATGGATCCTGCATAGCTTTTCGTTATAATGTTGAGCTATATGAAATTATTTCACCTCAGTATTGATTAAAATATTTCAATTGCACCTATTGTATGCCTTATTTTTTAAAAATATTGAAACCGATTTCTCAAAAAAAAAAAAAAAAAAAAAAGGTGGCGGAGGGGTACATGATAGAGAATTTTGTATGAAGGGCAATCAAATATAAACATACCTTTCATTCCAAAAAATTTATTCATGAAGAATTGAAATTAACATTTTTCTTACTTTTCTACATATTCACCCATCTTTTCTATACATCTGTTCCAACGGACAGGCAGTTTTTAAATGTCAGTTTCTTTGAAAGTACGAGGATGGGTGTGGAGCCAGTTGTGCACGAAGACTTTCACCTCCTCATTGGTTGTGAAACGATGTCCTCCAAGAGCTTCTTTGAGTGGACCAAACATGAAGAAGTCACATGGTGAGAGGTCTGGGCTGTAGGGTGTATATGGAAGGTCAGTCCAGTGCATTTCAACCAATTTTTGCTGTGTTACTGCTGCAGTGTGTGGTCTGGCATTATCCTGCAGAATCAACACATTTCTGATTGGGCTACTGCAACCTTTTGATCGGAAAGCAACTCGAACTTGACTGAGCAGGTCCATCGTCATTGTCCTTGTTGTTCGAGGAAATCAACGAGGATGCCTTTCGAGTCCCGGAACACTGTGGCCTAAACTTTCCCTGCTGACAGTCGTGACTTGGCTTTCACCAGCAGTTGCTCTCCACTCCTGCTCCACTCCAGACTGGCCCTCTTTGATATGGGTGTGTAATGATGCACCCATGTCTCATCCCAAGTGATGATTCTGTCCAGAAAAGCATCACCTTACTCTCCGTAGTGCATGAGAAGCATGCGACACATTTGAACTCGCACTGCTTTCTGTTCTGCAATGAGATACCGTGGAACCCAACGAGCTGACACTTTTCTCAATTTCAGCTCCCTTTGAATGATTGATTGGACACTCCCCCATAGCTTATGAGAAGTTGTCAACAAATCTCAAGCACTGTCATGTGGCAATCCCCTTCAAAGCTGTCTTGAACAGCTTGGATGTTTTCTTAATTGATGCTGGTGCATGGGCAGCGAGGGTGGGCCAAGCTTTCAACACGTTCACGTCCTTCATTAACTCATGGCACCAGTGTTTAACTCTGGACCATGAAAGGGTTGTTTCCCCAAACTGTGGAGTAACCGATGGCAAAATTCAGCTGCACTGACATTTTCATTGACAAAAAACTTGATTATTACTCGTTGCTTAACAGCTGGATGCACCTCTATCTCAGACATTTCAGCAGCAACTGAGGGACAGAGCCAAACTTGTTCCCAAACTTACTGTCCCCTTCCAGGGACCTCACTGCATTGTGCTGTAAAAGCCTCGAACCCATAAGGCACTCCATGCGTGTGCAGTAAACAAAGGCCTGTTAATATTTGATTTCCCCTCATACATCAGATTTGAGTTCAGCATAGATAATAAGTACAAAGTCATCTATTTTCGTTCGAGTGCAAAAACAAAAGTTGAAATTTGTTGTTCAGTGTAATCAATCACACCCAAGTCACTTAACTGACCACTCAATTTCTCAAGTTGTACTGAATGATTTACCTTGCTCATATTGGTACAAACAACAATATTAAAAAACAACAAACTTATTGGAAATTAATTGTTCTTTCACACTGGCCGTGTGTAGGCGTATGGAAAGATACAGTCAGACTGAAAAATTCAATGCCATAGCTGGGATTTGAACCACGGATCTTCTGGTCTCCGTCCAGCCAGTCTAACCATCGAGCAACTAGGGCCAACTGGCGATATAATATTAAATTCTCCAACTGACTTGTATTTTTCCAGAGAATTGGAGAATTTAATGTCATGTTAGCACGTTGGCCATAGTAGCTCAATGGTTAAGAGTGGCTGAACGGAAACCAGAAGATCCATGGTTCAAATCCCGGCTATGGAATTGAATTTTTCCGTCTGGCTCTACCATTTCATAGTGCGTCCTACACACGGCTAGTGTGAAAGAACAATTAATTTCCATTAATTGTACCTAATAATGGTCCGAACTATAGAGCCCGGGCCTTAAAGTACTTACACGTTGTTAAGTCGCCATTAAGGTAGTTGTCTCAGGTGTGTGTTTATGAGAACTCCTAAGTGGTTTACAGGGAAAGATATGAGTCAGTTGAAGAATTTAATGTCATATCAGCACGTTGGCCATAGTAGTTCAATGGTTAGGGCGGCTGGACCAAGACCAGAATATCCGTGGTTCAAATCCCGGCTATGGCATTGAATTTTTCAGTCTACTCTACCTTTCAACAAACTTATTGTTTGTGACAAAGCTTTGAAGAGATTAAAGTGACCCTGTCTTCAATTCCCAACAATTGAGGTTTCAAGGAAATAATCAGTACAGCTTTAATGTATAAAAACAACTTTCTGCTGAAATTTGATTTAATATTGCAATAAAAATTTGCCCATGAAGGGCATCACATACAGACTTGCTCTATGAAACACAATCTGTTATATGCTGTGACGTTAAATATATAAATAACACTCCTGCCCTTAAAAGAATTCACTGCTGTGACCCTTTCATGAGACATCAATGCCAAAAGCAGCAACAGGTGTCAGCATCCAACCACACTGTGGCATTTTTTTTAATACCTTAAGAAAAATTGAAACAAAATTGAAACAAAAGCACTAAATTATCTTGGGAATTGATGTCTCCTCTACAGCCTGGAACTAAGACCCGGTTGCATTAAAGATAATCTAAGTTCAAGCATTTGAAAATGATCTTTACTCAAGCTGATCTTAGAAATTTGGCTGTATAAATATTGATCTACGTTCATGGTCTCTTGATCTAAGATCAAATGTAACTGGTGAATTTTCTCCAGTTAACTTGATTGAACTTAGATCAGCAGAACTGCAGAATTTACACAATAGTTTCTGAGAAGAAATAAGTAGTGCAGCTTTAAATAAATAATAAATAAACCACTTTTGTGGTTACTTGCATAAATAATTAGCCTCTTTATTTCACAAATGTATGTTGTTGTTGTTGTTGGCTAATGGCACTGGGGATTAGTTGATTTGCATCATTTTCCCCCTGACTTCCCAATATAAAGCCTGTAGGTTCCCACTTTTCAGACCATTACATTTGTCCAAATGGTGTTTGTTCATGATGACATCCTCTTTACAGATAGTACATTTGGGTGTAGGTATGCAGTGTATTTTATAATGGTGTTCTGCAAGATGATCATGGCCAGTTTCCATTCTAAATACGGCCACTGCAGTTTTTCTTGGTAGTTTTTGTACGTCAGTTTTGTCTCCAATGTTCTTATAATCCTTGTCTTTTAGTTTATCTTCTTCATCAAGTCTCTGCTGTCTTTTAAAATGTAGCTTAATGTTGTTTAATTGTTTATTAATTTCAGTTTGTCTTACGGGTTTTATATTTTGAATTGCACCTTTTTTTTGCTAGTTGGTCAGCATGTTCATTACCTAAAACTCCAACGTGGGCTGGAATACATTGCAGGGTGACATGGTTTCTTGATTCGACAGCTTTAATTAAACTTATTTCTTTGATGTTTCTTGTTGTTTTGTTTTTATAATTTACAATCCTATCTATGGCTGATTTTGAATCTGTTAAGATAACTATGTTTTGCTTTATGTACGGTCTGCACAGGACATTCTGCAGTGCTGCTTTTATGGCTGTTAGTTCTCCATCATAATGGTTTGAACTTTCGTCTATTGTCAGATACTGTGCAATATGTTTGCAGTATACTCCCGCACCAGAATCTTGTTTCTTTATAAAGGATCCATCTGTATATATTAGGAGCCATTCTTTTTCTGGATATCTTTCATTTTCTGTGGCTATTGCTCTCATTTCATCTGGTAAATTGTTTTGCTTATGTATTGTATATAACAGGTCATTCTTATAATGTATGTCAATATATTCTGTTGGGCTTGTTTCCTCTATTGTTATTATGTTCTTGTGTTTTGAGTTATCGATGTATGTTCTGAAGCTTGTTTGGGTTTTTAGATTGCTTATATTATCTGCTGTGTGATACTACTTGTGTCTATTTTTGTTAACTAGCAGTTATTGTGCTAGGGTAATTGCCTTTATTTCATGTTCCAGTTCTATGGCCATATTTTTTGTGAAGCTCTGTAGTATGGCAATTGGTGTTGTTTTCACAGCTCCTGTTATTATTCTTAGTGAATTGTTTTATGAGGTTTCTATTTTCCTTTTGAGTTTCTTGCTTACTGTTGCCAGCAGTTCTCCTCCAAATAGTAAGTTCGGTGTTATGTATGTTTTATATGTGTTATTAAGGAGGTTCATATTTCCACCCCATTTTTTTCCTGCTAGGCGTTTTAAGATGTTTTTCTTTTTGTTGATCTTATTTGTTACATTGTTTACATGTTCTTTCATTGATAGTTACCTGTCTAGTTCTATTCCTAGATATGTTGTGGATGCTTCTTGTAAATTTTTGTTATTGATTTGCAGACATATATTTTCTGTTTTGTGTTGCATTGTGAACAGTTGATATTGGGTTTTTTCTGTGTTTATCTCCATATTGTTATGGTTAGTCCATTGTTCCAGTATTATAATTGCATTCTCCATAGTTGTTTGTAACTTTTTGTAACAAATGCATGTTAAAGATGCATTGTGTTCATAACTTTACATTTGTATTATTTTCAGAATTCAGATTACTTCTGATATCTCTGATGATTAGAATTTTCAATTTGAAAGGTCTCCTCGTGTTTTCCAACATAGCGGAAATCCCATCTCAGATCTAAATGACAAAATTCAAAATGAGATTTTGACTATCAAAGCATGTAATCGAAGAACTGGAGCATAGGCTACATGCACAGTTAAGAACACAAACCTTGAGGAATTATGCACTCAATCCAGTATTTATGATCCTGCTCACATTACAGTTCTATGCAACTGAAAGCTTCCAAATGGGGGTTGGGGACATATTTAATATAAATAAAGGGGCTGCGTTTAGAACAATACACAAAGTTACAAGGGAGATTGCACCTTTAAGACCTCATTTCATCAGGATGCCTATGAAAAAGGTGAAAAAAGAAGGGTTATGCGAGATTTAAAGTTAGCTTAACGTATCTTCTCGTTTGATTGAACTTCCATTTTTTATTACACAAATACAAATATTTGCTTCCCTTATCTTAAGAAATTGGTGTTAATACTTCTTTCTAATGGAGATCGATTTCACGAACAAATCACTTGTGTCCTCAGTCCACAAATAAACTGTTGTCAAGGATTCTGGTTACCATGTTTTTCTTATGTTTTTTTTTATAGTATTACCAACATCTGAAGATGAAACAATCCTAAAAACATAATCAACTGCTGGTATTTCAAAATTCACTACGCAATGTTTATTTTTTTAAATAAATATCCTTTCCCACACTATTAAATCTATCGGACCATTAAATTGTTTTAATAATTTCACTTCAGGATTTATATAATGGTCAAATGATCTGCTATGGCCGATTTATCAGTTTGTTTATACTTAATGTTACGAAAATGTACTTTCGTTCTGATTTCCAAATTACGTTTCGTCTTACCAATGTAAACTCGATCACAATCTAAACAATCAAATTGATAAATACCAGATTTCTTCTTATTAGGAATTTCATCTTTTTTAGAGAAATGTAGTAAATTTTTAATACTATATTTATTTTGAGGAACATAAGTTACACCAAACTCTTTAAAAACTTTTTGAAATTGTTAATTAAACCAAGGACGGTAAGTAAACTTTTTAAAATTATAATCGTCTTTCATTTTTTTAAAGGGTAGAAATATCATTAACAGTTTTTTGATATTTAAGTTTCAATCTTCTTTTGTATAAAGTCTTTATTAAAACCATTAATTAAAGCAGTATTAATAATATGTTTATATTCTTTTTTAAATTCTTCTTTATTCAGAGGTATATTTATTAATCTATAAATCAAACTATTAAAAACAGCAAATTTATGTGGAAAAGGGTTAAAACTTTTATTTTTTATGTAATTATCAATATGAGTAGATTTCCTATAAATACAAAAATCCAATTTCTTATTATTTCTTATTATCTTCAAATCCAAAAAAAGAAAGAAAATTATCAATTTCAGTTTCTAATGTGAATTTTATAGCTTTATCTTGTAAATTTAGTAATTTTAAAGCATCATTTATTTGATTTTTTATTTTTAAAGCCTGGTATAGATATGTTGATATTTTTGCTATTATTCCTGATAAACAACCAGTGTAAATTATTAATTTTTAGATGAGTCATATTTATTACAAGCAACCAGTGTAAAATTTGTGATAAGAGCTTTATTGGTTTTTCAACTTTGAAAAGACATAATTATTAATGATGGTAAAAGAACTAACTAATGTGAAACATATGAAGACTGTCACTCAACTGTGAACTTTCCAAAACCGTCATTTGATTTATGAGGATAAGAAGCAGAGACGAATTGACTTACATCAACCAGAGCATTTTTTAACTTTTTGGAATCATTGTTCTTATTGTAATTACTTTATAATGTTAATTCTATATTATAACAACTTGAATGGTTTATTGAAAGCATGTAAAGCAAGAAGCTTAATAAACTGGAAGACTACGGATGTATTAAAACCCACCAGCCAATGCAGTTAATTTCCGGCATGTGCTTCTTTGACATTTACTTTGTTCTTACAGCGTACAGATTCTAGTTGCTAAATGTTTTATGCAGTGGTAGACATAAGGCATGGAACACAACAAAATATAATAAAACTAAATAATAGCCTTGAGGCACCAAATAACACTACCAAATAACGGACACAATTCTCGCATAAGTATGGAGATCTAACAAAACTAAGTAACCAATGTAAAGCTTGTAGCAGTACAAAAATACAATACAACTAAATAATAACCACAAAGTAGAAAACATTCAAAATAGAAAAGTACACCAAGATACATAAAAGACTGCAAATACAAAGTTATAAGATTCAATGAAAAAAATACAAAAAGAATACCAGGACAGACAAACAACTATCTATACAGACGTGAGTTATACAAATAATTTACAGGTGTACAATTTACTGAACTTCATGATGTAGGTATTCATCTACATTATAAAAGCTTAGTCCAATAAATTAAATACAAGCTTTTTGCGTTTACATTACACCCATTATGCCAGGTGAGTCAGCTGCTCCTATTTATTCTTATCTATACAACTCGTAATTTATAGTGTAATGTGAAAACATTGAACATTTTAGTACAAAAGCTGTTATTGCAGCTCTGCCCTTCTATTCGGTAATATATGCACCTAGCATTAATACTTACAGTCTTGAATGAGGACCCAGAAACTGAGAAAAGCTTAAATAAATAACAGTTTTTCATGCACATTATACAGGCAAGGTCATATACAATGCTTTCCCAACGAGCGACATAGAATATGTGGCAGCTGGTCGAGATGGTTAGCTGTGGGGCACATGGTGATGCAAGGGCTGGGTTCAAAACGCCATCAAACTGTTCTTGCTCTTTTTTTCCCTTTCTCCTATCTTTACTGTCTGTATTTTAGTTATTAATCATATGTTTCATTTCTACTGACAAAGGAGTTGTGAACGTGTTAAGTTCTCAGTTAAACAGAAAAATATATTAAATATATTATCAAAGAGTGATAATCAGTTTGAAATGTTTCAAATACTGAATACCTAGATAATGAAGCGTTCATTTACGCCAAACATTGAGGCAGCTAAAGCCACTTTGAATTTGTGAAGTGTTTGGTACTTATGTGAATGGGTCAAGCACAACACCGACCATAATAAAATATCTAATACGAACTATAAACTCCTATCCCTCTGCCAGTGGAAAACATGGCGATTATTATTGTATTTTATAAATACGTATAATGTTATAAAAATGTTATTCGTATCACAATATCAAATTTTAGGACACAAGAGGTAAAACAAAGGGTAATAAAATTTCTGAGTTGAACAGGAAGGATTTGAACCCAACTTGTAGCGGCAGAGTAGTGAGGTAACCTGGAGAATATCATTGAGCCAACGTTATGTTGCCAGCTGATGTTTCTCTACGAATATATAACAGCAGTCCTCATACTCCCACTTCGGATCTTTACACGCCTTTTACAGCTTTAAATAGTGCTTTGAGCTCATTTTGGTAGTTTTAATGCAAATAAAAAACTGCATCTGCCATTAGAATTACTGCATAAGCTAAAAACTGCCGTAATTTGTGACAAAAGCGAAAATAATCTACCTAATTCTTAGCACTTTTAGACATAACTGTACAACGAAAACACGTGTTGGCTGAAGATTTAAATACAATTGGTTATACTGTGTAGATCTGACAATTTGTGTTCCAGTGTTATTGATGCATCTGATAGGTTGTTCCTTCAGGGGCGTGTTTAAAGGTGTGCATGAATGTACGCTAATGAAAGTTTGTAAACTCGTCTAAAATTATTACTGCAGCCCTCTGCACCTAAGTATGATGTTTTTGTAATCGACATACATAGTAAATATGTAAAATATGAAGCTATTAACAGTGAAGCAAACAAATATATACAAATATTTTTTTTATTTTTTATTTATTTATTTAGTGTACTAAGCTATTACAATTGTTGAGCTGCACGCCAGTATTTGGCCCAGGCCATTAATTGGTGCGCAGCCCATTGAATTACAAAATGTGTAATACACTACTTACATTTCTATTACTACTAACGTTACTACCATTACTACATTGCTTACACACTATTGTTCATTTCCTTTTTTCACAATCCACTTCCACTTATTTTTCACTTTATCTAAGAACTGTCCTACATTCTTGAGATTTTTATCTATAATTTTACATATATCAGGACTTCGCTTAATTTTTCTCCAGATATATTCTTTTCGCCAAATCTCTGTTTCCCTGCATTCAAAAAGTATATGTTCCACATCTTCCTTACCCCCACACAATGGGCACTTGTCTTGCACAAACCCATTCCGCTGCCCTTTTAGCCTCCACACTCCTGCTCTCAGCCATGCTATCCCCTTCCTTTCTTCATTAATGGTTTTATCTATATACTGCTCCCTTCCCCAGCCACTTTTTAACTCAACATAATATACCAATGACCTCTTTTCACCTAACTGGCTGAACAGTTTTTGAATCTCTATATCTTCAAATCTTTTTCTAACACCCCTTAGAAACCTTTATAATTTCTATCTCTTTTTCTCCAAATATCCCCTACGCCATTATTTTCTAAATTGTTTCGTAGAGTGCTTGCCCAGCCCGAGCTTTGCAGACTCTCTTCTTGATATTTTAAACATTGTTGCAATAAGCTGCCTTCATCTAAATTCAAGATCCTATGCCAGTATTTCAAGGCTCTTTCCATTATTAACCCTTTCCTTGTTACTCTCCCCATTTCAATTTGAGAAACTTCGTTTGCTGTTGCCATTGGCAGCCCCAAAACTTCCTTACAGAACATCCTGTGTATCTGATCCACAACTTCCCACCCATTCTCAAGCCCCCATATTTCAATGCCATATAGCATTCTGGCCTCGACTACAGAACTATATACTCTTTCCAACCATTTCATCTCCATCTCCGGCATTTTATATAGACACCCCCTCACAGCCATCATTGCTGCTTTCCCTTTTGCCAGTGCTGATTTCTTTTGTTTTTCCCCATTTACCTCCTGCATCTAATTTTAATCCTAAGTAAGTACAGTCACGCACTACTTTGTATTCAGCTTCTCCCTTCTTCCACTTTTCATATTTACTCAATTTAGTTCCTTTTTTGAATACTACAATTTGAGTTTTTTCGCTGTTTACCTTTAAGCCCCACTCTGAACAGTATTTCTCCACCTCTTGCAAAGATATTTTTAACCCATTAACGGTAATGGACATTATTACCAAATGGTCTGCAAAAAGTAAACCTGGGACTTGTAAGTTGTTTATTACTGGCAAGAGACTATTATTCTTACTTATATTTTGTAGTACATCATCAATAAATAAATTGAATAAAATTGGACTTTTCCCTCCAGTTGTATTTCTTTAGTTAGTGCCCCTTCTTCATATTTTATGCAAAATGTATTTTCATTATACAATTCTTTTAGTATAGTTACCATTTGATTACTCACTCCTTTCGTTAACAGCTTATACCACAACAGTTTCAGCTCTACCCGGACGAAAGCTTTTTCCAAATCGATAAAAGCCATATATAATTTACCTTCCTTATTTTTTAGGTATTTATCTACTAGTGTTTTTATGATGAATACATTATCAACTGTCCGCCTCCCCTTTCTGAAGCCCATTTGGAATTCTGAAAGAATATTATGCTCCACTACCCACACTTGCAGCCTTTCTGCCAAGATACCCATATAAATTTTTCCCACATTCGATAACAATGCTATGCCTCGGTAATTATTGGGTACATCCATATCCCCTTTACCTTTATAAATTGGCTGAATAATAGCCTTTTTCCAACTTATAGGTATATACCCTTTGGTTTTCATTGAGTTGAACAATGATATATACAAATATAACAATTTGTAACTTAAAACTTCACTTATAAGAAAAGGTGATATTTTTCCTATAAATTGTCTGGGATCGCGATTCCATGTAAAACTTTGACACATCCTCAGACGGAAACAACAAAGCTGTCGCCATCATTATGAATGCTAGATGTTACTATGATCTTGTTAGTACTAATCTGAAAATAAAACAAATTTAAAAACAGAATCGACTGCCAGTATGTCAAAATTCATTACGCAATGCTTTAAAATAAATATCTTTCCCAAACCATTAAATCTATCGGACCATTTAATTGTTTTAATAATTTAACTTCTGGATTTATTTCATGGTTAAGGGGAGGCATCTGTGAAATTTCATCAAGAATGACAAAAAACATTTTCCGTGTTTTGCGTTAAAATTAGGTTTAAACATTGTAGTTTCAGAATCTGCCATCAGTTAGGCCCTAGCCCATTTAAAGTGCCGCTACGTCATTATTTAAATGCCCATGTGCGGGGCGGCCTGGCCATTTATATTGCTTTTGCTAGTGTGTCGCAAAGAAATTGATGGAATTCTCACGTTTAAACTACGTGGTTTGATTCCACACACTGTGGTAATGTGCAGAGACATCTTCTGGATGTTTGTGGAAGCTGCTGAACCTGTCTGCTACCATTTTTTATATATTATTTCCCACTTACTACTTTTGAAAGTAAACAAACATTTCCACTAACATGTAGTGTTTATAAAATATGGTTTATATGCAAGTGAAAGCTGTGGATAGCAGCTTATATTAAATTACTATTGTTTAGAATACGAGTAAAGCCTGATTTAATATTGTATTGCTTATTATAAGATGGAGGTAGGGCCAGGTGTATTGGACAATGAGATGTTAGATGGAGAATTTTCAACAATGGAGGTTCACAGGCAGCTTAAAAGGTTTAAAACAATCATTGATAAACATTTGGGAGGGAAAAAAGGAAGGGTATATATGTTTTATGCTGACTTTGAGAAAGCGTTTGACACAATAAACAGAGAGGCTCTAGCATGGACACTAAGAAGCAAAGGATTAAGCGAAAAACTCATAAAGGAAATTCATAAAATTTATGAAGGAATATCATTTTGTATAAGGCACGATCAAGAGAGAGTTACAGAAGGGGTAGAGCAAAAAATGGGTTTAAGGCAGGGCTGCAAATTGAGTCCCATATTATTTAATTTGTTTATTGATGATATCCTGGAGAAAGTGGCAAAGAGTAATACACATAACCCGGTAATAGACTATTCCAGGCTTATTATATGCAGATGACCTGGTGTTAAGATCCATAACTATAATAGGACTGCAAAAGGCAATTGATGAAGTACAAATATTTTGCACAGAGCGGGGAATAAGAATAAATATTAATAAACCTAAGATTATGGTTTGTAAAAAAGGGGCAAAATTAAAAAAGGATGAGAAATGGTTCTTGAGGGGGAAAGAGCTTGAGGTAGTGAAGGAATTTGAATATTTGGGAGTAAGGCTGAGTAGCAATGGGGAGTGGGGAGCGCATGATAGGAAAATAATTGCTAAGGGGAAGGCAGCTATGGTAGGACTGAGAACCTGTAAAGATAAGTTACACATGCCGACAAAATGGTTAGATAGGCTATATGAGACAATGCTAGAGGCAAAAATGATACATGCGGTAGAGATTTGGGGAGGCTCAGATATAAGTAACGAGGTTGATAATATGTAAAAGTTATTCTGTAAAGAGGCTCTCGGATTGACAAGGACAGCTCCAGGTGAAGTGGCACTTCTTGAAATGGGGAGGACCAGGAGAAAAGGAATAATCTTGGAGAGAATAGTGAAATTTTGGTTTAGCTGTTTGAGTAAGGAGGATGGAAATATTTTAAAGGTATGCATAGAACAACAGAGAACATTAGTAAATAAGAATAGTTGGTGAAAGTGCTAGAGAAAAATATGGACAAAATAGGAATGGGGGATATATGGAGGGCAGGTGCAGGTAATGAGAGAGGATTTTGGAAAAAGGTAAGGACAAGAATGGAAGACATAGAAAGGCAAGAGATATGGGGAAGCATGGAAAACAAAAGTTCACTGAAGTTTTACAGGATTTTGAAAAGGGACTGGGGAAGAGAAGGTTATATAGACAACTGTAGTAGGATTGAAAGGGAGGGATTAGCATGGATGAGAACAGGTGCAATATTTATGAAAGGATAAAGGAGGAGTGAGGTAGGAATATGTGAATTATGTGGGGGGGGGGGAAGAAAGTGTAGAACATCATGTAGTAAGATGTGAAGAAGTTGAGAAGTGGAGGAAGGAGGCATGGGAGAAAAAAATGGGACAAAGTTGAGGGCAAAATTGTAACAATAAGAATGCTAACAGGAAAGCAATGGAATAGGAATAAAAATTTAGGAAGATTTCTTGGTAAAATGAAAGATAAATGGTTGAGGATAGAAGCAAAAGTTATGAAGGGGGAAAGGAAGTAGGAAGGATTTTGTAGGGAAAAGTAAGGGACACAGGTAACCCCTCAGTGAAGCATAAGGCTGTTATGCCAAGCTGGCTGAGGGGTGAAAGAAGGTAGTCGCTCAATTCTTGTACATACATTAAGGAAGAATAGTATGTAAATAATAAGGTTCTCTGTAATATAATTGTAAATTATTTTCTTATGTGCAAATAAAATATCATATCATTGTATTGCTTTCTTGTTGCAACAGTAGGTATATGATTCATACCAGGTTAGGTTAGGAGTACAGTGGCTTTTTCGAAGCAAAATATAATGAAACTTTTTAAGGTTTTCTAGCCATAATAGTAAGTAATGATACTAGAATGCTCTGCTTGAGGTAAATATTAAGTGACAACATATTATAGCCCAAGTGTTAACAGTGATTCTAGAAGTCACCTTTTGATGTAAATAGAAGAATGGTTGATGTATTTCTGGACATTGATAAGGATCATATTTCTATGCAGAAGTTTTGTATGACCATGGATATGAATTGCATGAACTATTCTACTTACAATTTCCATCTCATAGACAAAAATAAAGAGATTAGTTAGTACTATTCTATGAGAATAGTTGCATCAAAGGAGAAGCACAGAATGCTAATGAAAGTTTCCATGGAGTAAATGTCACAAAGAAGTTTTTGTATTAAGAAAGAAATTGCAAATTGCAGTGATTACAGCTGTTAGTGAATTTAATATGGGTTATAAAGATAGACTAAATGTTAAGGCAAAAGTTGCAGCAAGCAAAGTAAGTTCTGTTAGCAAGAAAATTAGCATTATTAGGGATAGGTGAAAGCTAAAGCAAAGTGCTCAAAGTTGATTGAGCAAATATAAATATGCCAGGAAGCAGTTAAAAGTGACTAAATTAAAAGAAGAGGATAATAAACTAGCTGAGTAGTCTTCATATAGTGCAGGAGGGTTTTGAAACATAGAAAAGAATGGTGTTTATATTTAGAACTTCTAACTAAATTTTTCATGTCCAACTTTTAGCATTTTTAATACTCCTTATAGTCCAGACACTTAAGTTTTCCATGAATTTCTTTAAGTTTTGCATATATGTATATTCCATGATAAGTTTTCAATAAAACTTTGTATCATTATGGCTGTATATAAAAAAGTTAATGATTGGTATTGAAAAAAGAAAATTGAGAAAAATTCAAGAAAATTCTATCATATTCCTTAAATTTCCTCCTCCAGAACCATTAGACATTGGCAAATAAGTATATACATACATAGTTTTGTAACTATTATCTAAAGGAACCAGAATCCAAAGTTCCAATCATTTATAACAAAAATTGTAGAGAATGTAATATGTTACCCAATGTAAAGAAATTGCAGCAAAAAATTAAATTATCATTTTTATTGGTAAAAACTATTGTAGATATAAAAATTATAAAAAACGGGCCAAAGGTAACCAAATTAAAGAGAAAGAAGGTAATAAGATATCTGTAGGGCCTGCACATGATGCATGGAGTTTTCAAAGTAAAGAAAGTAGTGTAATTTCAATCTAAATCTTTAAATTCATTTTTCTCCATTTTCAAGTTTTGAACATTTTTGTATCTTCAAAATGCTCCAACTTCTGCAATTCTCAACGAATTTGTATTAAACTTTGCATACATATTCCTAAATAAATGTTTAATAAAAGTTGGGATTTTTGTTTATTTAAATTAAATAGTTTATTATTGAATTTTAAATCTCAAAATTGCAAAAAAAAAAAAAAAAAAAAAAAAAAAAAAATTAATATATTCACACATAAAAATGTTTTTCTCCAAAAATACTTGATACACACTTTAAAAGTATAGCAACTTTTGTAACTGATGTACAGAGAAACCTGAATCTAAAATTTAAAGTTTCTCAAAGAAAAACTGTATGACCTGGGACTTTTTATATAACATACAAAAATCATACTATAAAAAGCACTAAATACCTTTTTTTTTTTAAAAAACTGTTTAAGATAGAAAGATGAATTTTGAAACCTTAACTAGATTCCCTAAACCCCACCTAATGACAAAATTTCAAGCAATCCTGATGTAAACTCTGGATTTTAGCATTTTTCACAGACGCCTCCCCTTAAATGACCAAAAATGATCTGCTACGGCCAATTTATCAGTCTGTTTATACTTAATGTTACGAAAATGTTCTTTCGTTCTGGTTTATGAATTACGTTTTGTCTTTCCAATAATAACATTATCACAATCGAAACAATTAAACTGATAAATACCATATTGTTTATTATTAGGAATTTTATGTTTTTTAGAGAAATGCAATAAATTTTTAATACTATATTTATTTTGAGGAACTTAAGTTATACCAAACTCTTTAAACAATTTTTGAAAAAGTTTATTAACCCAAGGATGGTAAGTAAATTTTTTTTTAAATTATAATCGTCTTTTATTTTTCTATGGGTAGAAATATCAAACAGTTTTTTGATATTTGAATTTTTCAATTTTTTTTATTTATAAAGTCTTTATTAAAACAATTCAAGCAGTATTAATAATATGTTTATATTCTTTATTACATTCTTCTTTATTCAGGGGTATATTTAATTCCTGGACAATTTATAAGAAAAGTATCATCATTTCTTATAAGATAAGTGAAGTGAAGATAAGTGAAGAGATTGCTTTCTATCCCATACAACACTTATGCACTGAGTTACCTCTATAAACTTCTGCAAATCACCTAATAGAAGGCATTCAAGAAAGGCATAAGTCACATATCGCTTAGCAGGTTGCATAAATTAAAAAATATATAGGGGTATATACATCGTTCTTCCTTTAAAACAACCAAATGGTCGCACTGCATTTTGTCTGTGCGTGATTGGTTGTGCCACCTCCAGATTTGCTCCTGCACAAACACTGCGCATAAACCATGTATAACACATGCATTATTTATTTATGCTTGAGATATTGGGAGGAAGGAATGCTGTTGTTTTTCAGGCTTATCTGTGTTGAATGGAAGGATGTTGGGTAACAATAACCATGTGAACACAAAACATGCATTGCTCGCGTTCTAAGTATTGTAGAGAAGGGATTTTTGTGTCATCATAATCAGAAAATAAAATTCTTATTATAAGATTGTTATCTGTAATTTTCACATTTTTGTCCATAACATTTAACCATAACCATGTGAAGTAAAAATGTGCATTGCTTGTGTTGTATCGTACAGACAGGATTTTTGTACGGTAATGATCAGAAAATAAAATTCTTTCTTATTATAAGATCAGCATCTGTAATTTTCAAATATTTATCCATAACATTTAACCATAACCATGTCAAGATAAACCATTCATCACTCGCATTCTAAGTATTGTAGAGACAGGATTTTTGTGTGGTCATGATCGGAAAATAAAATTCCTTCTTATTATAAGATTGGCATCTGTCATTTTCAAACATTTATCCGAGCATAATTAATAAATATAATGTTCGCAGTTCAGGTGCGTGAAAATGCGTGTATCAGATTCGGCAGTACTGGTAGGAGGGACAAACTTAGGATTCCCTGGAGTCTGAGGTACAGCCTGCCTCCATATGCCTTTAACTTTTGGGAAGATTATAAGGACTCTGGTAAAGTCTCTTAAACCAACTATAAAGAACTTGCATGATATTCCAATGTGTAAGGACTGTGACAAAATGAAGCACGAAATTAATATAATTTTGAGTCGAACTAACACTCAATACTCCATTTATCGCTAGTATTTACCTAGAATGCATTTCGTTAGAATTTTCCTAACATCATCAGCTGTTGTCGACTATTATAGCTCCTGTACAAATACATGAAATTGCTGACCCAAGATTTACTTGCTAACTCAGGTCCCCTGGCCATAAGCCTTTGGTTTTCCTGAGCAGCTTGTCATTTTTTCCTGACCCTCGCTTCTTTTGTCCTACTCCACTTTTCTCTTAACCTATATAAAAATTCTCTCCTATACATCTATTTTTCTTTTCACTCATCCTCGTTAACATGCGTAATGTCACTACGTCTTTGCTCATGATGTCCCACTTCTTATCCCATATTTTTCTCCTGCAATTTGTAAACTCATTCATTACGCAATGTTTATTTTTTAAATAAATATTTTTATTTATTTATTTTAAGAAATAAACATCGTGTAATGAATTTTGAAATACCAGCAGTTGATTCTGTTTTTGGGTTTGTTTCGTTTTCAGATGTTGGTAATACTAAAAAAAACATGAGAAAAACATGGTAACCAAGATTTCCTTGACAACAGGGTTTGTTTTCTTTGGATTGAGGATGCAAGCGATTTGTTTGTGAAATTGATCTGCATTAGAAAGAAGTATTAAGACCAATTTCTTAAGATAAGTGAAGCCTTAGTGGCAAATGTTTATATTTGTGTAATATTTATTGCTTCACTGTAGCTAGCTTCATTTTCTACATAATTCACATATCCCTATCTCATTACTTCTCAACCCTTTTAGATATATTATTCCTACTCTCATCCATGCTATGCCTTCTCTTCCGATTTTGTCACATCGATCTATACATTTTTCCCTACCCCATTCTATCTTTAATTACTTATAACATTTCAAAGATTTCTTTTCTTCTATACTTTCCCATATCTCTTGCCTATCTATGTCTTGTACTCTGGTTCTTACCTTCCACCTCAGGATAAGTAAAAGGAAAGTCATCCCATGTATCAGGTTCAGATAATTATAGATAATTTTAGATAAATTAGATTATATTAATAGAGTAAACCTTTTACTTCAAGGTGAAGATTTTATAAAAATTAATTAAGACCATTTAAAATCTTGTATTACAAATGCTAATAAAATACTTAATGAAGTGAAAGTTATATCAAATAACGAAAAATTTCTTTGTAATAGTAACCATGTTTTACCTATAATTTATGCCCTTCTTAAAATTCACAAGCCTGGAAATAAAATGAGACCTATTGTTAATTGTATAAACTCGTCAACTTACAATTTAGCTAAATGGTTACATAAAAAATTTAGTAATTATGATAAATTTGAATGCTCAAGTATTGAAAATTCTTTTGAACTAATAAAAAAGATTGACAGTGTTGTATTATCTAAAACTGATAAACTTATTTCTTTTGATGTAACTGCCTTATTTTCTAGTATTCCTAGAGAAAAACTTTTAATATATTTTAAAAAATTGGTTGAATTCAATAAATTTACATGAGAACTTAATAGTTGATTTTGTTAAACTTACTGATTTTTCAAAGTATAAACTTGAAAGAAGCGTAGGGACAGTGAAGCACAAACTAGTACAAAATTGAATCGAGAATATATTGACACATTGCTTCACTCACACTGTTTATTCACAGGACATGTTTCAAGAGCTCTTGCTCCTATCCTCAGCTGATACTCGACTAGTGCAAGTTGTAGTGGTTTCTTCTTTCTCCGTATTGTCAATAGATGGCGTGATGTACTTGTCAAAGATGTCTGGTGGTGGAGTTTCAAAATTCATGACTCTATCACGATTTTTGTTAATGAAGATTTTTTCCCATACGGAAAAGTCTATGGGGTGATTAACGTATTTTATTAGAGATGTTTCCAAATTGATGTCATGTCTAGTATTCAAAAAATGAAAAGCCACTGCTGATTTTTCTGTTTCACCATTTTTAATGTTTCTCATATGTTCTTTAGTTCTGATGTTAATATTTCTTTTTGTTTTTCCTATATAAATTTTAGGGCAAGTTTCACATTTGATCTCATAGATTCCTGGTTTTTCTTTGGTAGTGATTGAATTTTTGGGAGGGCCTTTTAACAAATTTCTGATATTAAACCTGTTTTGAGGTGCAAGAGTTATGTTGTGTTTTGAGAAGATTTTTTGGAATTTGTTATAGGCTGATGGGTGGAAGGTGAATTTTTTAAAAAGTTTTTTCTCTTTTTCTCCTGTAGGTTCTAGGGTGGTGGTTTCTTTTATTTTCTTAGCTTTGTTGAGTCTGTTAACAGTTTTGTCTATTAAATTTGGGTTGAAACCGTTGGATATAGCTACTTTTTTTATGTGTAGGTATTCTTCTTGATAATCTTCTCTGTTTAGTGGAAAGTTGATCATCCGAAAGATTAAACTGTTGAAAATGGCATGTTGGTGTTGTTTTGGGTTGAAACTGTTGTTCTTAATGTAATTATCTGTGTGTGTCGGTTTCCTGTAGATACCAAAAGTGAGTTTGTTGTTCATTTTTTTGATCTTGATGTCCAAAAAGGGGAGCACACCATCCTCTTCTGTTTCCAATGTAAATTTTATAGCTGGATTTTGTATATTCAAAAGTTTAAGACCATCTTGTATGAGTGTTTTAGGTACTATTGCAAAAATGTCGTCAACATAGCGATACCACACTTTGAAATAATTTGGAAAAGCTTTTGTGATATGTGTTTCAAAAGCACTCATGAATAAATCTGCCAAGAAGGGAGACATGGTTTACCCAAAATACATAAACCTGAAATTACCCTCAGACCAATAATTAATAACATTGATGCACCCACTTACCAACTATCAAAATGGCTGGTTCAAATCTTCAGATCCTTCACAAAATTTGAAAATTTAAGTATCAAAAACTCGTTTGAATTGTTAAATCTCCTGAAAGACACAAAGATCAACTCTACAGATGCTTTAGTTTCCTTTGACGTCATTTCTTTATATCCAAGTATACCGACCAATGAGCTTATTCCACTTCTCAAAAAATGGCTGGAATCAATACAAATAACACCTGAAGAAATAGAAGAACTTTCACAACTTACAGAAATTTGTATCAATCAAAATTTTTTCAGCTTTAATGGACAGATCTATAAACAAAAAACAGGCCTAGCTATGGGCAACCCATTGTCTCCCTTCTTGGCAGATTTATTCATGAGTGCTTTTGAAACACATATCACAAAAGCTTTTCCAAATTATTTCAAAGTGTAGTATCGCTATGTTGACGACATTTTTGCAATAGTACCTAAAAAACTCATACAAGATGGTCTTAAACTTTTGAATATACAAAATCCAGCTATAAAATTTACATTGGAAACAGAAGAGGATGGTGTGCTCCCCTTTTTGGACATCAAGATCAAAAAAATGAACAACAAACTCACTTTTGGTATCTACAGGAAACCGACACACACAGTTAATTACATTAAGAACAACAGTTTCAACCCAAAACAACACCAACATGCCATTTTCAACAGTTTAATCTTTCGGATGATCAACTTTCCACTAAACAGAGAAGATTATCAAGAAGAATACCTACACATAAAAAAAGTAGCTATATCCAACGGTTTCAACCCAAATTTAATAGACAAAACTGTTAACAGACTCAACAAAGCTAAGAAAATAAAAGAAACCACCACCCTAGAACCTACAGGAGAAAAAGAGAAAAAACTTTTTAAAAAATTCACCTTCCACCCATCAGCCTATAACAAATTCCAAAAAATCTTCTCAAAACACAACATAACTCTTGCACCTCAAAACAGGTTTAATATCAGAAATTTGTTAAAAGGCCCTCCCAAAAATTCAATCACTACCAAAGAAAAACCAGGAATCTATGAGATCAAATGTGAAACTTGCCCTAAAATTTATATAGGAAAAACAAAAAGAAATATTAACATCAGAACTAAAGAACATATGAGAAACATTAAAAATGGTGAAACAGAAAAATCAGCAGTGGCTTTTCATTTTTTGAATACTAGACATGACATCAATTTGGAAACATCTCTAATAAAATACGTTAATCACCCCATAGACTTTTCCGTATGGGAAAAAATCTTCATTAACAAAAATCGTCATAGAGTCATGAATTTTGAAACTCCACCACCAGACATCTTTGACAAGTACATCACGCCATCTATTGACAATACGGAGAAAGAAGAAACCACTACAACTTGCACTAGTCGAGTATCAGCTGAGGATAGGAGCAAGAGCTCTTGAAACATGTCCTGTGAATAAACAGTGTGAGTGAAGCAATGTGTCAATATATTCTCGATTCAATTTTGTACTTACTGATTTTTGTTTGGATCAAAAATGTTTTCACTTTTAATGATGAATTTTTTCAACAAACTTCTGGCTTAGCAATGAGTAATCCTCTTTCACCTTTTCTTGCTGATCTTTTTATGAGTTTTTTCGAAATTCAAGTCACTAAAGCTTTTCCTTTGATTTTTAAAACATGGTATAGATAAGTTGATGATATTTTTGCTATTGTTCCTGAAAAACAAATTAATGATGCTTTAAAATTACTAAATTTACAAGATAAAGCTATAAAATTCACATTAGAAACTGAAATTAATGGATCTCTTCCTTTTCTAGATTTGAAGATGATAAGAAATAATAACAAATTACATTTTGGTATTTATAGGAAGTCTACTCATATCGATAATTACATAAAAAATAAAAGTTTTAACCCATTTTCACATAAATTTGCTGTTTTTAATAGTTTGATTTATAGATTAATAAATATACCCCTGATTAAAGAGGAATTTAATAAAGAATATAAACATATTATTAATACTGCTTTAATTAATGGTTTTAATAAAGACTTTATACAAAAGATTGAAAAATTTAAATATCAAAAAACTGTTAATGATATTTCTACTCTTAAAAAAATAAAAGATGATTATAATTTTAAAAAATTTACTTACCATCCTTGGGTTAATAAACATCTTCAAATTTTTTTTAAAGAAGTTGGTATAACTTTAGTTCCTCAAAATAAATATGCTATTAAAAATTTACTACATTTTTCTAATAAAGATAAAATTCCTAATAATAAAAAATCTGGTATTTATCAATTTAATTGTTTAGATTGTGATCAGGTTTATACTGGAAAGACGAAACGTAATTTGGAAACCTGAACAAAAGAACATTTTCATAGCATTAAGTATAAACAAACTGATAAATTGGACGTAGCAGATCATTTTTGGTCATTTAACCATGAAATAAATCCTGAAGTTAAATTATTAAAGCAATTAAATGGTGCGATAGACTTAATAGTTTGGGAAAAAATATTTATTTTAAAAAATAAACATTGCGTAATGAATTTTGAAATACCATCAGTTGATTCTGTTTTTATGTTTGTTTCGTTTTCAGATGTTGGTAATACTAATAAAAAAAAACAAAAAAAAAAAACATGGTAACTGGAATCTTTAACAACGGAGTTGACTGATGATGAAAACAATCTGTTTTTGAAATCGATCTCCATTAGAAAGAAGAATTAACACAATTTTCTTAAATGAAGCCTTTGTAGCAAATATTTGTATTTGTGTAACATTGTCTATAGTTTGCCTTTTTTACCCTAAATCCAGTTTGAAATTCTGATATTTCTTTCCGCCCAATCCATTAGTCTGTTCGCTAGAATGCCTGTATACATTTCCCCAATCACAGATAGTAAGCTTATCCCCCTGTAATTCTCTGGCCTATTTACACTCCCCTTACCTTTAAATATTGGTACAATGACACTTGTTTTCCAGCAGTCAGGTAATATCTTACTGTCTCTCATCTTATTAAATAAATTAGTTATATTCTTTAATACACTTGGTGTTTCCCCATCTCTCTTCCAGAACTCCCCTGGGATCCCATCCATGCCCACTGCTTTACTGCCCTTTAAGCTTCTTATTTGTTGAATAAACTTCAATTTGAGTAATTTCTTTGTATAGTATCTCTTTGTCTGTCCTCAGGTTGCCCAACTGTATACTATCTCTAGTTATCCACTCCCTTTCTGCAATTAGTCTCTAAAGTACTTCATCAATTCCTGTGATGTTATCTCATTTTTCATCCCCTTCTCTCAACATACCCCATATTTTATCATCACCTTTTTGTTATATGGCATCCTTCATTTTTTTTTTTTCAAATATTATCCAGACACTCATTTTTTTTTTCTTCTAATAATTTCTTGTATGTTTCTCTACTTATAACCATAATCATCCTATCTCTACCCTCCCCCGTTCTTCTCCAACAAGCCAGGTTTTTAAAAACTTCCCTTCTCGCCTTACCGCAATCCTCATCAAACCATCCATTACTTGTTTCATTTTCCCGTTTACTTTCATTTTTATCCCTGCCCTTGTAACTATTAGATTCATTAACTCTAAGCCTCTTTCTATATTGTTTTCATTCAATGCGACCTCTATGCCTACTCTTATTATTTTTTATGTTTCTGAGTTTAGTTCAGTTAGAAATTCCTTCTCCATTTCTTCCCTCCATCTGATGAATGCATTCACTAATGTAAGCTTACCTTCCTCCTTTCTCTCACTTTCTTCTTCTAACAATCCTATTTCTATACCCAGCGGAAAGTGGCCACAACCCATATTTCATTTACTTTGAAATTATTAATTCTTTCAATGAGCTCAATTGATTAAAAGAATTATGAATGTGCCAAATCATCAGGCATAAATGAACCAAGCTGCTAAGAAGCATAGGATAAATTGAGGAGCATTTTTTCAAAACTCAATAAATGCAACATTTTCAAAATTGAGATAGGCATAGTAATGGCACAATATTGACCTTTTAAACCAACCTCTAAAGTCAAATCAGATATATGCATTCTAGGAGTTACAGCAAAAGTCCATAAACACAATAAACTTACTCACAAGTTTGTAGCTCTCTTTCCCTAGCATGCAGCTGGTAATAATGGTCTAGACTGGTGCGTAGGATTGCTGTATATCATGTTACTCATTAGCAGGAAACAGTGATACAAACAGACTTCATTGTAGTCAGAGCAGCTACAAATTACTTTCAGTGAAGTCCCCTGATACTGTTGTGTTAGTGTGCAAAGAGGCATTTAAGCTAAATCAAAATGAATGGTGCCCGCCTCGGTAGCGTAGATGGTAACATGTCTGCCTCACGGTCAAGAGGTCCCGAGTTTGAATCTCAGGGTGAGTTACCTGGATAAAGTTTTCTCCTGGGTTTTCCCTTATCCTGAAAAACGAATGTTGGGTAACTCTAAGCTCCATGGACCCTGGACGCATTGAGCATCATTTCACCCATTTCATTCATCGTCCAATATAACTAAAAGTTGGTGGATGTAAATTACAAAAATAAAAAAAAAAAAAAATAAAAAAAAAAAAAAAAAAAGAATGGTCATTCATGTCATTCTGAAAACAGCATACAAGTCAAACAATGTTCCAGAGGGAAAAATTCACTATTCAAGAAGAGATTACCTCGACTTGAAATGCAAATTAAAAGGTGTAAAATGGAACCTATTATTAAATGCACTCATAGGCTTGAAGTTCCACCATCATGTGATATCATTAAAGAAAACAGACCAGGATAAGTTTCCGTTAAAATTTTTGAATGTATCTTCACCTCAGCGTCAAGTAGTGAACACCAAGAATGCAAAACGGAAGGAAACTGACAGTGAAGTATAAATTAAATTTAAAGGGAGTCGATTAATGACACTAAACAACAATTTTAAACTTCCCGGAACATGTTTCAGAGGCTCTTTTCCTCCATTGTCAACCGGACATTGACTGGTTCTCAGTGGTGTAGCTGGCAATATTTTGTCATAGGTCTCCTCTGGTGGTGGTTCGAGGAACTTGCTGAACAAATCTTTCTGGGGGATGTCGAAATTGAATAATTTGTCCCTATTTTAAGAAATGAAGATTTGTTCCCATGTGGACAGTTCTTGTTTTCCTGTTGTGTGTTTAAGTAGTTTAGGTTCTAGATTTATGTTGTTTTTTTCCCAAAAATGCATGGCAACTGCTGATTTTTCTAATTGTTTGTATTTTATGTTCCTAAAGTGTTCCTTTGCTCTTGTTTCTAAATTTCTTTTGGTTTTTCCAATATAAATTTGACTACAGTCACAACATTCAATTTGATATATATCAGATTTTTTTGTTAGATGGAATAACATCCTCCAGAAAGATCTGTTCAGCAAGTTTCTTGAACCGCCACCAGAGGAGACCTACGACAAAATATCACCAGCTACACCACTGAGAACCAGTTGATGTCCGGTTGACAATGGAGGAAAATAGCCTCTGAAACATGTTCCGGGACAATTTAAAAGTAAGTGTTGTCATTAATCGACTCCCTTTAAATTTAATTTATTACAACACTGTTTTCAACATTTCTATAAAAGGAATTACAGTGAAGTATAACCTTAGAAAAAGGAATGGTGAAATAGTGCCTGTTTGGCACTTTTCAGGAAGTTTCTGGCACGTCAAAAGATAGATTATCCTACCTATACTGGTCACATATCTAGACAGTGATTGACATTTCATATGGAGAAAGAGACGAAGTTGCCGCTTATTGCTGCCATGTGGAGAGCGCAATAGGATTACGCATGCGAAGAAGATTCAGTTGCAACTGCAATGGGTATTTTATTATTAATTATTATTATTTATAATACTATACACAAAGACAATACTAAAGTCGTGGATTTACATGCAAGTACACATCAATGTAAAGATCGTAACAAAAAAGGCATACCTGTGACATTTTGATGCTTATCGACATGGGGAAATGCCGCCTACATACTCTTTTTTGGGAGTTTCTAATTTAGTTTTGATGCCTGACTTTCTTCTTTAAAATACTTTTCTCTCCCAATCTTAACCACAGTGTTCTTACTGATACCTACAGCACATTAAGTCCTATCAAGCACCTTAGAGAATGGACTAATAGGCTCCCCTTTCAATTTCTCCTCTTTTAAGTATTCTCTCAAAGAGCATATTATTTCCCGTGCCTGTCCTTTAATTGGAATACCTTTATCAAATATAGTTTTATTTGTTTCCCGAGCACGTTCAGGTATTTGCTTGTCACTATTTTTAGACATAATTAAACATTCATTAAAACACAATTGCAAGTGATCACAACACACGCACAGATACACGAACTCACACACACGTAAACCAAGGGAAATTGTCACAAAATACAAAGGAACTTGCTAGTACAGGATCTCTTAACTATTGTATAAAAAATGAGAACAGCAACATATACGTGAAGGCATTCTGTTAATGCAGGGTTATCTGCAGAGAAACATACACCAGGGTATTGTTACAGAAATATAACTATTTGCAACAAAAAACTTCACTTATCTTAAGAAAATGATGTAAATTTTTCTTACTAATTCATGAGATTGATTTCGTAAACTTTTTTTTATGGCTGAGGATGTAAACAAAGGTTTACAAAATCGATCTCATCAATTAATACAAAAAATGTACACCATTTCCTTAAGATAAGTGAAGGTTTTGTTGCAAATAGTTACATTAGTGTAATATTTATTGCTTCACTGTAGCTAGCTTCATTTTTACGTAACCAAGGTATTGTGTTTATTGCAGCATTTGCGTAACTCGCTCGCCTGCACATCATGCTAAGCACGTGTTAGAATATCGGCAACCAAGGTTTAGTATCTAACATTGTCATGGAAACATCTCGACTCTAATTGGTCCTTCTAATGGTTACACTGACAGCTGTTATCACATACTCACCCCTCCCATTTATTTAAAGCATTCCTCCATGTGCTTACTGTCAATCACATTCTAGTTTGGCGACCAGTATAGCAAATAGGTTTCATGAAGGACGAAAGTTGCCAAAGCAAATAGGAGGAGGGTACAGAACAGGAATGGAGCATAAGGCCCTAACTATTGTCATTATTGCCCAGTTTTCTCTGGGATCTCCGGTTTCCCCTGCCATCTCATTCCACCAGTGCTCCATCTTCTCATATATAATCAGTGTCTGTAGTAAAAAAGGAAGGTAAACACTACACATTTTCCAGTTTTGAAAAATACGCATTGTACAACAATGCACATATGTAATAAAGACTAAAGCAACTAAAAATATTTATTTCCAGATCAAATTCGAATGCATCATGGAACTAAAGTAGACAAAAATAACTGGCACCAGCAAAGATTATATTTGCACATATTGAGTTTTGGAAATATCAAACCATGATATACCTTAAAAAAATTAAATTTTAATATATTTCATTACAACACATTATTTCTGCAAAATCTAGAAATCATGCAAAAATCACTCGATTAAAACATATCTACATAGTTGAAAATTAAAAAACTCATTTTATGTAAAACTTCATGTGTAGCATTTATCGAGTTTTGAAAAACACGCTCCTCAATTACATCTGTTATAGGTGAATGAATACAATGGAAGAAGCTAGGATAATTCTCATAAGTGAGTATGAAGATAGTATCTGCAAACAAGGGATGACCACAGAAGGGAGTTCATTCCCCACTACTGTGTATGACGTTGGTAAACCTCAACAATCGAGGCTTCTATACCCCAAGGATATGCTTGCTGATCCAGGACAAATATGCCAGTATGGTTCTAGAAGTTATGAAATATGTGGAAAAGTGGTGTAAGGAGATAAAACTCTGGGTAAATCTCTCTAAAACAGCACTTATCAAGGAAATGGAAGGTTTTAAAGTTCCAATCCTTTTTAATGAACAATGGCAAATGATCAGTATCTAGGCTTAGAAGTAGGCAGTAAACTTAATTGGAAGCTGCATTTACAAAAAATAAAAGCCTGCCTCAATAGCATAGATGGTAGCATGTCTGCCTCACGTTCAAAAGGTCCCGAGTTCGAATCTCGGTCAGGGTGAGTTACCTGGATAAGTATTATTAAATTATAGATGAGTCGTATTTATTACACATCGGCATCACTTACGTACCTATATTGAGAACTGTACTCCACCTTTTTTGGACCTTAAGGGGAGGCATCTGTGAAAAATGCTAAAATCCAGAGTTTACATCAGAACTGCTTGAAATTTTGTCATTAGGTGGGGTACAGGAAATCTAGTTAAGATTTCAAAATTCATCTTTCTATCTTAAAAAGTTTTTTCAAAAAAAAAAAAAAAATATATATTTAGTGCATTTTATGGTATGATTTTTGTATGTTATATAAAAAGAGCCAGGTCATCCAGTTTTTCTTTTAGAAACCTTAAATTTTAGATTCAGGTTTCTATGTACATCAGTTATAAAAGTTGCTATACTTTTAAAGTGTTTGTGAAGTAGTTTTGCAGGAAAAAAAAAATTTATGTGTGAATATGCTAAATTTTTCTTAAATTTTTTGCAATTTTGAGATTTAAAATTGAATATTAAATAAACTATTCAATTAAAATAAGCAAAAATACCAACTTTTATTAAACATGTATTTAGGATTATGTATGCAAATTTGCATACAAATTTATTGAGGATTGCAAAACTTGGGGCATTTCGAAGTTACAAAAATGTTGAAAAATTGAAAGTGGAGAAAAATGAATTTAAAGATTTAAATAGAAATTAAACTACTTTGTTTACTTTGAAATCCCCATGCATCATATGCAGGCCATACAGCTTTCTTATTACCTTTCTCTTTAATTTGGTTACCTTTGGCTTTTTTTTTTATAATTTTTCTATCTACAATAGTTTTTACCAACAACATGATAATTATATATATATTTTTTTTTTGCTGCAATTTCTTAACATTAAGAAAAATGTTACATTCTTTACAGTTTTTGTTATAAATGATTGAAACTTTGGATTCTGGTTCCTTTATATAATAGTTACAAAACTTATTTGCTCAGTTGCCAATTTCTCATGGTTCTGGAGGAGAAAATTTAAGGAATAAAATAGAATTTTCTTGAATTTTTGTAAATTTTTTGCTTTCAATACCAATCATTCATTTGTTGCACATACAGCCATAGTAATACCAACTTTTATTGAACATTTATATAGGAATATACATATATGCAAAAGTTAAAGAAATTCAGGAAAACTTTAGTGTATGGAGTATTATGAGTATTAAAAGAATGCTAAAAATTTGACACGAAGGAAAATCTAGTTAGAAGCTGTAAATATAAACAAATATTTTGTTTCAATTCCTTTCTTGGAAGTGTTGAAAACAGTGTTGTTATAATAAATTAACTTTAAAGAGAGTCTATTAAAGACACTAGACAACACTTACTTCAGCAAGTTCCTTGAACCGCCACCAGAGGAGACCTGTAACAAAATTATCATCAGCTACACCAACGAGAACCAGTCGAGAGCCGGCTGATGATAGAGGCAAAGCCTCAGAAACATGTTCCGGAAAAATTTAAAAGTAAGTGTTGTCTAGTGTCTTTAATCGACTCTCTTTAAAGTTAAATATTTTGTTTGTTTGTTTTAAAACCCTCCTGCACTATATGAAGGCCCCTCAGCTAGTTTATTTTCTTCTTCTTCTTCTTCTTCTTCTTCTTCTTCTTCTTCTTCTTCTTCTTCTTCTTCTTCTTCTTCTTCTTCTTCTAATTTAGTCACTTTTAACTGTTTTCTGGCTGATTTATGTGTGTTCAATGAACTTTGTGCACTCTGTTTCAGCCTTCGCCTATCTCTAATAATACTAATTTTCTTGCTGACAGGACTCACTTTGTTTGCTGAAACTTGTCCCTTAACTTTTAGACTAGCTTTGTTACCCATATTAAACTCACTAACAGCTGCAGTCACTACAATTTGCGATTTCTTTCTAGATACAAAAACTTCTTTGGGACATTTACTCCATATAACACTATGCAAACTTTCATTTGCATTCTGTGATTTTCCTTTGGTGCACCTTTCCAGGAGATTAGTACTAGCTAATCTCTGGTAAACTGGCATAACAGAGGAAACTACACTTGGTTTAAGGTATGTTTTCCTATTGCCCTCATGTTTTGGGGGTTCCTCGCCTTTGGCTATAGCGCGATTATAAAAGCACCAGGATGATTCACCTCCAGGACATTTGAAGTGCTGTGGGTTCTTATCAGTTGACATGCAGTGATACAGTGTTGCAAATATTTCAGATTTCATCTGATCTATATTTGGAATGTTTTTCCTAATAGCACTTCTATAATAATTTTGCAGCCTTACAATAGTTTCAGCTTTCAAACTGCCAGGTTTTTTTTTTCCTCCAAGAACTTTACCTAATGTTTTTGCTTCTTTCACTACTTGTCTGAGGCCTGTTCCCAATCGCTTAGCAATTGGTTCAGACATTCATCTTTAGTAATCTCAATATCTGGACCATAAACTGATAAACTTTGAAGAAGCAGGGTGGGTCTTGGAATCACCATCAGAAACAATGGTTGTGTAATGCATATTACAAAGAGCAATGGATCTCTGCCAGATATCTTTGGCAGCAGCTGCTTCCATAGATACAGAAGATCCTAAGTAACTAGCCTCACACATACCACTTTCCCTATGGATCTTAACCCATGCTTTATACTCGTCACTACTTTCTCCCAACTCCCTAACTGTTGCTACACATGTTTCACAATTTTTTGATTTAATTTCAAAATCTACTACAAGCCCTGTAAGAACATCTATCACAATTCCAATTCCATACAAAGAAGTATGTCCTCTCTTGTGCCAGGTACCATAATATGACACAGAAATATCCAAACTGCCATGCTCAGATAGACCTGGATTTACATCTAAGTGAGCCTGACGGACAACTTTGTGTGCCATACTAAGTACCTCACTTTGCAATAACTCACTCTCTTTACTTCTGTCTATGAGATGGGAATTATAAGTAGAAGAGCTCATGCAATTCATATCCATGGTCACAAAACTTCTGCATAGCTGCATGACCCTTACCAATGCCCAGAAATGCATCAACCATTCTTCCATTTACATCAAAAGGAGCCCTACTAGACTCACTGGTAACCCTAGGGCTAGTATATGTTTTCACATAGCATTTACTACAAGCAGGGCATTCTATTATCACTTTACTACTAAATCCCAAAGATTCATTACATTTTGCCTCCAAACCCTTGATTCCACAATCTGTACAGCTAAAGCTATTAAATATCTTTTCCAAGTTTCTCTGTGAATAAGTACATAATCTGGGCTTATTATCTCCATATTCATTTCATTTTCATCATCATTGTAGAAGTTTCCCAACTTTCTGCCACTTGAACCAGCTTCATTAATATCTGTTTTAGATATTTTGCTAGTTTCACATTTTTTAGACTCTCACCTTTTCAATATATATATTTTTTTTGGGGGGGGGGCTGCAAGAGATCACTTTGATTCTCTTTTCTTAACTGTCTTATGCATTCTAATCAGTTTTATGTAGTACTAGAGAGAGAAATTTTAAAAATTGAGCCCTAAGGTGTTAAAGTTTTACAAATATGGAAGAGACACATGTTGATATATGCACCCCTAACCAAACTTGGTATAAATTATATACTGTTGCAGCATGAAAGCAATATAATATTAAATGAAGCTCTATTCCTATTCTAAATAATACTTATCTTAATAATCAGCTGGTATCCACGGCTCTCACTTGTATGAAGACCACCTTTCACAATCACAAACAAAAAACACGTGCAAACGCTTCCTTTTGAAATCAGGAAAGAACATAAACCGGAAATAGGAAGGTTGATTAACTTTCACAAACATCCAGAAGATGTCTCTGCACATTACCGCAAATCTATGGAATCAAACCGCGTAGTTTAAACGTGAGAATTCAATCAATTTCTTTGCAACCGGCAACCAAAGAGTATTTAAATGACCACACCCACCTGCGCACAGGCATTTAAATAATGGCGTAGCGGCTCTTTAAATGGTGCTAGGGCGTAACTGATGGCAGATTCTGAAACTACAATGTTTAAACCAAATTTTCAGGCAAAAAACGAAAAATGTCATTTTTTGACGAAATTACACCGATGCCTCCCCTTAAAAAAAAAAAACAATGAAAAACTGGAATTTGGTATTCATAGAAAAGCAACACAAACAGATAATTACATCAAAGTAAATATTTCAACCCAATTCCACACAAACATGCTACCATCAACAGTTTCACACACAGATTAGAAAATCTACCCCTCAGCCAACAAGAATATCAAAAAGAATACCATCAAAATCTTAAAAACTGCAATTCATAATGGATGTGGAAAAAGCTAAAAGATAAAAATATAAAATCATTCAAACTTCAAAAAAAGATTAAAACAGATCACAGCTCTTTCACCAATAAAACAAGAAATTAGATTTGCTAAATTTACTTACCACCCCTGGGGCACAAAAAGTTCTAAAAAATATTCAAGAAATACAATATAAAATTAGCACCAAAAAACAATTACAACATTAAAAACCTACTTAACAGTAATAATACTAATCAGATAAAACCAGAAAGAAAAGTCAGGCATTTACAAGATTAAGTGTAAAGGCTGTGAAAAAACTTACATAGGGAGAACAAAAAGAAAGAGAGAGAGAGAGAGAAAGAAAGAAAGAAAGAAAGAAAGAAAGAAAGAAAGAAAGAAAGAAAGAAAGAAAGAAAGAAAGAAAGAAAGAAAGAAAGAAAGAAAGAAAGAAAGAAAGAAAGAAAGAAAGAAAGAACATGTTAGACACTTAAGATACAAAAATATTTAAAAGTCCATAATAGCTGCTCATTTTTGGTCTGAAATTCATGAAATTGAAGATACACCAAATTACTAAAATACATACAAAAACATAGTGAACTCGTCAAATGGGAGAGAATATACATAGAAAAACATAAAGACCAACTAATGAACTTTGAAATCCCGCCAGAAGACAACCCCACATTTAAATTCATCACAAAATCAACAGATGGCAGCAGCAACTCCAGCACTACCCACACCACTGGATCAAGCTTTAGTTGCATTAGAGCCGATGATGCGAACGATGGTTCGCGAAACATGTCCTCAATATAGGTATGTAAGTGAAGCTGATGTGTAATAAATACGACTCATCTATACTTTAATAATTATTACTCTTCACTGTGGAGTTCCAATACAGTTAAATTTTGATATACCTGGATAAGGTTTTTCTGGGGGTTTTCCTTATCCTAGAAGTCGAATGTCGGGTAACTCTAAGCTCCATGGACCCTGAGCCCATTTGAGCATCATTTCACCCATTCCATTCACCGTCCAATATGACTTAACGTTAAAGGACGTAAATTACAACAAAAAAAATAATAATAATAAAAAAAAAAATAATAAAGGGAGAATGGCTCCAATAGTAGCTAGATGAACCTTTGGTGAATCATAGGGGCTGAAGACAAAGATGATATACAAAGCTATGCTAAGACCCATAATTAGCTATGAGCAGATGCAAGATTTTGTGGTGACAATTATTTATCAAGTTTGCATTAATGATTTTAATTGGTGGTGTTTTGTAGTGAATATTTTACCATAATTTAGCATTAATTTTGTGCAAATTTATGGGGATGAATTAATGAGTAATGACATGGCTCAAATGAAAAGAAACAGGTAGCTAGAGTAGCACAACTGTTAAAATCCCTTTTTTCCAAATTAAAACACTGTTTTGGAAATCAGCAGACAGTGCGTAACATGAATAAAATCAAATATCAGACATCAGACATTGCCAAACTGCAGCATACAACAAGTTGATATTTTCGCTTTTCATACTTGTTCTTTTGTCTGTCATAACTAAGTTATATGTAGAGAAAAATCTCTCACTGTCAGTGTTTTGACAAACAAAGACATTGAAGGGACTTTTCACAGAAATTGTGGTAAGAATCAGCTTTTGTCTTCAATGTCAAGAGTCCTCTTACTACATCTAATCTGTTATTGTTACCATCATTGCTTTGTTGTTCAACAATGTCACAAAGCTCTTTGTAACAAAGAAGCAAATCAGAATCACAAGTAATACCACTGGTTTTAAATACATTTAGTTGTTTAAATGCTGCCATTACATGATTTAAATCACCATAACTTGATTTAGTAACTAGCCTAGAAGGCTCAAACAAATGATCTAAAGCTTTTATGGTTATTATATCATCAGTTTCTTTTGCATAATGGAGTTCAATTTAGACAAAGTCATACGGCAGCAAACTTTAAGATTCTCTTCTACTGCTTCTCTAACACTGGGATCCATGATATGATCTACAAGTGCACTTACTCTGTTTCCAAACTGACCTCTCTCTAATATTTCACATTTGGTTCTCAGCGAGTTAATTCGGGACAAAACTAGATGAGTCAGTTTTTTAAATTGAAATTCTAATATTGGATCTGTTATCAATTTGCAATTTTCAGAAACAAATATTGTTGCTGTTGTACCTTTACAATATTGCAGCACTTGGCATCGCAAAAATGATCATTTAACAAAATTTGTGCAGGAACTGAAAAGAAAAAAGAAATCGACAATTACATCAAAATAGCTGGCAATGTAAACTACTGAATTAAACCAGCTAGACCAGCGTGACAGTACAGTCAATGAGAACAGTTTAGTTTCTAAATCTGCGTGGGTATCAGTGAGGTATTGTTTGTATTCGTTTTTTAACTTTCGGGCATTTCGGAACACTTTCTCAAGCCCTGAGGGACAATATTTTCATTTGAAAGTAATGAGTCTGCAATTCAAACACAAACATCACTTAAATTATCCTTACTTGGACATGTTTCGGAGAACAGTTTGATTTGATTTGATTTATTGATTCATCCATTAAAACATGTACATGTTATAGGAAACATCAAATTAAAAACTAAGTACAATATTTATAATTAAGGTAGCTAACTAAATATTTACAAATTTAAAAATTCATCCACGCTGTAGAAGCTATTGGCTCTAAGGAAGTTTAATAACAATTTCTTAAACTGATGTGATTCAATCTTTTTTATAGATTCAGGTAGCTTATTGTAAAGATGTAAACCAGTATATGTGAAACTATTTTCATACATCTTTGTTTAGTGTGACTTCACAAATATATTATTCTTTGTTCTAGTGTTGTGTATATGAATTTCAGAAGTTGTTTTGAATAAACTTAGGCTTGCTTTCATATGTACAAGAGTTTCATATATGTATATACTTGGCAGTGGTAAGATACCTAATTTACTGAAGTATGGCTTACAACTAGTTGTGCTTGAGAGATCCTCTATGATTCTAATTATTTTCTTTTGGTATCTGAATACTTTTATACTGTCTTTAGAATTTCCCCAAAAAATTATACCATACCCCAACAAACTGTGTATATATGAAAAGTACACTACTCTCCAAACTTTCAAGCTCGACATGCCTGTAATTGCCCTGATTAAGAAACACATTTTACTAAGTTTTTTCGTCAATGTCTCTATGTGAGTTTCCCAACTTAAATTTTCATCTAGTATTAGTCCCAGAAATTTGATAGTTTTTACATAATGTATTTGGTCTTGTTCCAGCATTTGTCCCCATTGTCAGCAGTAACTGGGATAATTGCTGACAATGGGGACAAACCGTTCTCCGAAACATGTCCAAGTTAGGATAATTTAAGTGATGTTTGTATTTGAATTACCGACTCATTACTTTCAAATGTTGAATACATCACCGTTTCTAACCTTTTGCTTCAAATAACAATATTTTCATGTAAATGTTATGTCTCAGAGTTGCTTCCTAGAAGTTCAGTACCTTCTCAGTATCTTTAGTCAGTATAATACAAGTTTTTTGCTGTGCACGGTGTGCTATCCAATATATAATATTTCTAGTTAGCATACGACAAACACTTCTCAGTACCACGGACCAGTCGGGTGCTGTGGTGTCAGTTTATTATTGCAACGCTTAGCTGTTACTTCAGTGTGTATGTCATTGTATTGACTTTGTTAAGTGTTAAATTTTATCTTGCTTTCATTAAATTTTTAAACTTTTTTCAGGACTTCTAGCTTCATGCTATGAAGTCAGGAATGTTAAATTCAAGTTATATTTATGCAATTTGAAATAAATGTATATTTTTCTATGCAGACTAAAAATAAGACATTTTCTTATTTATCGCTAAAAATATATTATTCTTGAAAGAAGGAAAAATTCTAAAAAAAAAAAAAAAAAAAAAAAAAAAAAAAAAAATCACTAAAAACAAAAACTCTTGCATCTGGCTATGGGTGTTACAGTATGGTGGCCTAAGGTAAATCAAAACATGGCAGCAGATAAACTTTGTAGTATTGAAAGGTTGGCTTGCCTCTGTGTACAGGGGCAGTGAAAATACTTTTCAGTTTGCTCCAATTAATATCTATATCAAAGGGAATGATAGCAGCTGAACTTAAATTCCAACTAGCACAACCTCAATATAGTGGGGCATACCAGAATCATGAATATAATCCAAAACTCAAAATGTAACACGAACAGTTATTATATGGAACCTAGATTAAATTTTGATAAACCTTTAAATACACTGGGCAACAAAAAAATAATTTTTGAATGTTTCGAGCACTTCATGAGGCAATACCTACTAATTTTGGGTTGAGAAAAACAAATATGACAGTGAAAAATTGTTATTAGCTCTAGTTTCTATGATATACACAAGGTGGAAGTATTACATATTAACAGATTGAGAGAAAAGGATACATTTTAATTACATACATGCTAACAACAATGAAAGTGCATTTGATTTTTTTAACTGGTAATTTCATGCTAGGAGTTCTAAATTGCTGGAAAAATACTTTGCAGACAGTCGTGTCTGAAGAGAATCATGTGGTAGCCTATTGACTTCGTTGCTTTTAGCTTGCCTCTTGTGATGGAGTTCTGCAGAATCCCTATACAAAGACCAACAGTAATCCGCAAGCATTACTTCATTCCCACGGCTCTGATATCTTTGTTCCATAACGGAAATGTCCTGATGGAATCTCTCCCCATGTTCATCACTAACAGCTCCACAACTAGGAGGGAAAAAGTCTAGGTGGCAGTGGGGAAAATGGATCTTAAGGGACATGTTGCATCCAAGGTTACGGTATTTTTGCAGGAGCACTGTCACCAAACGCTTGTAGTTGTCATCTCTTTTGTTGCCTAAAAATCCAGTGAGTGAGTGTGGGTGTTTTAGGGCCCATCGACAACAAGGTCATTTGGGCCCGAAGTCAACACTAAAACCTAAAAGTTACACAATATTAAGCTAAAATGTAAAATAAAATAAAAACACTCAACTATTAAAAGTACATAAAAAAAACCCATCCCAAGACATAAATTAAAATCTCTAAAACTAACAAATATGAAATGCAAGTCAGACTTGTTTATTAAAACCAATTTGGGCAACAAAGCGCAGTGCCTTAACCACGGCCACTGGGTCGTCCCCTAGAACACCCAGCAAGTTAGTCCCCAAGCCTACTGACTGGCGAACGCGGGCGTACTGCGGGCACTCGAGTAATACATGCCGCACAGTGAGGCGTACTGCACATGGAGCACACACTGGGGCCGGTTACCCTCTTAACAAATGACCATGAGTCGCTCGTGTGTGCCCAATTCTCAGCCAGGTGAGTATCACCTCGGCTTGCCGGTTATCCCTGCAGGAAGTTAGCCAGGGTTGTACGCTCTCATTTATTGCCCGGAGTTGTGTGCCTTCCAAAGCTGTCCAGGAGTGCTGCCAAGCAGATAGGAGTTGGCGACGGAAAAAACGTTGCACATCCTGGTATGGCACCGTAGTTGTTAAACCCCGGGACAAACGGCAAGCGGCCTTAGCAGCCGCGTCCGCCTCCTCGTTCCCGGAAATGCCCACATGGCCTGGGGTTCAAGTAAAAACAAAATTGTATCCGCGACTGAGCATTTGCGAGATCTGGGCCTGTATTTTTAAAACAAGGGTGTGAGCGGCAGTGTCCTGTTGCAAGGCCTGAAGAGCACTTAGAGAGTCAGCGCAGACAAAAAAAGAGCCAGGAGCTAACTTGCAAATAAAAAGGAGCAAATATAAGATGGCATACAGCTCTGCGGAGAAAACTGAAGTGGAGTCCAGAAGGCGAAATTTATGAGCCTCACCGTTAATGAAGAACGCGCAACCCGTAGTGCTACCTAACTGAGAACCGTCCGTAAAGACCGGAACATAGGGTAACGGCCCAGTTGTTCGGCAAAAAGTTGTTGGAACACCAAATGTGGAGTAGCGAGTCTAGAGTTGCTTGAAAGAGCGAGATCGAACCGCGCACGATTGAGCTGCCATGCAGGATAAGGGCAGATGGACGGAACTGGTTTAAAACAAGGATGATTGGGATAACTTGCCAACTTCGAGACGTATGAGCAGAGTAACAGCGAGCGACGAATATGGAGTGGAGGTTCGCCTGAGTTTGCATACAGGCAGTCGACTCGACTGGTGCGGAAAGCTCCTGTGGCAAGGCGGATACCAGTATGATGCACGGTGTTCCCAAGCTTCCTTTTCTTTCCCCTCAAAAATTTGGTCAAATGCAGGATCCTATACAAGTTCTCTTATTTGTGGTCCGACAAAAATGCCTTCCGTAACTTTTGCATCACTTAATTTCCAAAATTTCTCTCTGATTGTGTTTTGTTATTTGACAGGTGTGCCAACTCCCAAAAAAAATTCCCCCAAATTTAAAATCTTCACTCTAAAGAATGAAATGTCACTTTATCTTCTAAACAAGAGCTAACCTATCATTTTTATGGTGATCTTTGAATTCAGCAGATGGAAATACATGAAAATTCACTATTTTTAAGCCCGAAGCATTTTCATAGTTGCCCAGAGACATAATACTATACTGCATCCATCTTAAGAAACACTTTTTGTATTACTCCGCACCCACGTGCACAAGCGTAACAGATGACAGTGACACTTTCGCATATGTGTTACGCCATATTACATTCAAACAAGTTGTATGCACAAGAGTAGCTTACCAGTAGGATTTGTTCGTGGAATTGTTCACAGGAACAGTGTGCTTCTTAGGACGGCAGGAGTTTAGAAGGGTGTCCAACATTATCTGGTACATAGGTCTCTCCAAAATAGATAATGGTTCTGGAGCTGGCACTTAGGTGTGGTTACCCTGGGATGTAATATCACAAAATTTGAAGTTGAAGTACATGCAATAGAGACATGTCTCAAGAAGAACCAATATGGAGGCTATAGGGGCACCACATCAAAATTCTGTCCTGACAGTCTGGCAGGATTGAAAGCTATTGAAAATCATAAAAACTATTTGTAGTCATTAAATTATAGATGAGTCGTATTTATTATACATCAGCTTCACTTATGTACCTACATTGAAGACATGTTTCATGAACCATTGTTCGCATCATCGGCTCTAATGTGACTAAAGCTTGATCCAATGGTGTCAGTAGTTCTGAAGTTGCTGCTGTCATCTGTTGATTTTGTGATGAATTTAAACGTGGGGTTGTCTTCTGGTGGGATTTCAAAGTTCATTAGTTGGTTTTAATGTTTTTCTATGTATATTCTCTCCCATATGACGAGTTCACTATGTTTTTGTATGTATTTTAGTAATTTGATGCTATCTTCAATTTCATGATTTTCAGACCAAAAATGAGCTGCTATTGCGGGCTTATCAATATTTTTGTATCTTAAGTGCCTGAAGTGTTCTTTCTTTCTAGTGCCTATGTTTCTTTTTGTCCTCCCTATGTAAATTTTTTCACTTAATCTTATAAATTACTGACTTTTCTTCTGGTTTTATCTTATCAGTATTATTACTATGAAGTAGGCTTTTAATTCCTTTCTTGGAAGTGTTGAAAACAGTGTTGCTATGATAAATTAAATTTAAAGGGAGTCGATTAATGACACTAAACAACACTTTTAAATTTTTCCGGAACATGTTTCAGAGACTTTGCCTCTATCCTCAACCAGCCATCGACCCAATGAGAACCAGTCGATAGCCAGTTGAGGATAGAGGCAAAGTCTCTGAAACATGTTCCGAAAAAATTTAAAAGTGTTGTTTAGTGTCATTAATCGACTCCCTTTAAATTTAATAGGTTTTTAATGTAATTGTTTTTTGGTGTTAATTTTATATTGTATTTCTTGAATATTTTTTAGAACCTTTTTGTGGCTCAGGGGTGGTAAGTAAATTTAGCAAATCTAATTTCTTGTTTTATTGGTGAAATAGCTGTGATCTGCTTTAATCTTTTTTGAAGTTTGACTGATGTTAGTTTATTATCTACAAGGCTTTTTCCATATCCATTTTTAATTGCAGTTTTTAAGATTTGATGGTATTCTTTTTTATATTCTTGCTGACTGAAGGGTAGATTTACTAATCTGTGTGTGAGACTGTTGATGGTGGCATGTTTGTGTGGAATTGGGTTGAAACTATTTGCTTTGATGTAATTATCTGTGTGTGTTACTTTTCTATAAATACCAAATTCCAGGTTTTCATTGTTTTTTTTTGTGATTTTAAGGTCCAAAAAAGGTAGAGTACAGTCCTCTTCAGTTTCTACTGTGAATTGTATGCTGGGTTCTTGAAGGTTGAGTAGTTTCAAAGCATCATCTATCTGTTTGTAGTGTACTATTGCAAAGATGTCGTCTACGTATCTGTACCATGTTTTAAAAATATGAGGGAAACATAAGGAGGACAAAAAGAAACATAGGCAGTATAAAGAAAGATCATTTTAGGCACCTGAGATACAAAAATATTGATAAGTCTGCAATAGCTGCTCTTTTTCTGGTCTGAAAATCATGAAATTGAAGATAGCACCAAATTACTAAAATACATACAAAATTATAGTGAGCTTGTCATATGGGAGAGAATATACACAGAAAAACACAAAAACCAACTAATGAATTTTGAAATCCCGCCAGAAGACAACCCCACATTTAAATTCATCACAAAATCAACAGATGGCAGCAGCAACTCCAACTACCAACACCACTGGATCAAGCTTTTGTCGCATTAGAGCCGATGATGCGCACGATGGTTCACGGAACATTTAATCAAAAGAGGTATGTAAGTGAAGCTGATGAGTAATAAATACGAATCATCTATAATTTAATAATTATTTCACTTCACTGTGGTGTTCTAACAGTCAAATTTCGATATATTTGTAGTCAGTTTACTGACACTCATCACTTTTTTTACATTATTGAGGGACTAGTTTCAAAGGCAACTGCCTCCATTTTCAACCTCTTTCCAACTGGCATCTGTTGTCTGCTCTCCTCTCTCTGGTGGTGGAACTATGAACTTCTTTGGGATTTCAAAGTTCATTACGCGGTCCTTATTTTTCCAAATGAATATGTTCTCCCATGTTGTCTACTTAATTTGGTTTATCACTCCTTTTAATAATTTTGGATTTGGGTCAATGTCATGATTTTCGTTCCAAAAATGAAATGCTACTGCTGACTTATCTTCTTGCTTCAATCTGATGTTTCTAAAGTGCTCTGTTGAAAGCAACAGCATATTCAGTTCATTCACATATCACCCAAAAACATTTAATCAATTTAAAAAGATCTTTAAGCAACAAAATATAATCTTGGCACCCACTAATGGACATTCAATTTTAAAATTGCTAAATTTAAAAACAAAAGATGAAATCCCATCAGTTAACAGATCCGGAATATACAAAATAATAAGTTGTAAAAATTGTGAAAAACGCTACATAGGTCAAACTAAAAGAAATCTAAAACCCAGAGTCAAAGAGCACTTTAGAAACATCAGACTGAAACAAGAAGATAAGTCAGTAGTAGCATTTCATTTTTGGAATGAAAATCATGACATTGGTCCAAATCCAAAATTATTAAAACGGGTGATAAACCAAAATAAACTGACAACATGGGAGAACATATTCATATAGAAAAATAAGGATCGCGCAATGAACTTTGAAATCCCCCTTGTAGGTAATTTGACAAAAAAGTTCATAGTTCCACTACCAGAGAGAGAAAGCAGACAACAGATGCTAGTTGGAGAGAGGTTGAAAATGGAGGTGATTGCCTTTGAAACTAGTCCCTCGATAATATAAAAAATTAAGTGACAAGTGTCAATAAACCGACTACAAATAGTTTTTAGGATTAATTTTGACATCACTGTTACTAAATTCCTCCAAACACACATAAGTATTGAACATGTTCAGATATCATCAAAGACAGTCAGAACTGTCTCAATTACCTTGTATTACTAGCAAAATACAGCAAAGTTACTTTTGGATGGGTGACAAGACATAAGGGAAAGCTGACCCAGTAGCTCAGTCGGTAGAGCACCTGCCTGCCATACTAATCTCTGTTTCATATAACCTCGCCTCGCTGACATGTATCACTCCGCGTGCAGCTACCTTCCCACTCATCCTAACTGGCTAATGCTTTCACGCCATACTCCATAGGCGGTGCCTTCCCGTTACATTTAAACCTGCAGTAAACGTCATAATAATTGCCAGGAAGATAAAAATAAGAATATGAAGGCATGCAAAAATAATGAAGTTTATAATGAAACTGAGCAAGTTGAAACTGAATGAATGAGCAATGAAACCAGAACAAATATTAAAAGTAGAAGCATTATTAACAGTGAAGTATTCTTCATTTTTGAGTTTGATTTATGAGTCACTATGTTTACACTCAAACTCCACTTACTTGCTGTATAATTGAAACGTGTTCAAGATCATTCGATCTCATCCTCAGCTGTTTGGTGACTAACTGAACATTCCTCTTCTTCCACTACTACGGAACTCCGATCACTCTGCCATCTGGTGTTAGGGGCGCGAAATTTTAATCCCGGCATTAAATGAAGGTGATATATGACTAATCCAGTTCAAAACAAGGTCAGTGATAAAAGTCATATAAACAAATATGTCAGCACTACCGCTAAATCACATGCTATCGTGGCATGTGCTTGAGAACAAAGGAACCTCCTCTTTACTTCGTTTAAGAATTAATATGCAGTTCAGATAAATCAACTCTGTTGCGTAATATATTTCATTAAAACAGTTACGAAAATATATATTTGACAATTCTCTTATAATAAGACATATCACCATGTTAAATAACGAACTAACTTTTACCGCACAACAGCCAATGAGATGTGATAAGGTCACGTGACCGTTAAAGGATATGGGGCAAGCTTACGTGAAACAAGGATTAGGGGTCCCGGGTTCGATTCTCAGCTGTAGGGGCGGGAATTTTTCTCCGACCAAGATAATTCCCCATCTTCCATTGCAGTTAAAGGAAGGGTATAAATGGAAGGAAAGGATCTGCTCAGGTTTTTATTGGTCCAGAACCAGTTTTTGACATTCTCAATAGTTCTGTTTGTAAGATCATTGCTGAGTGAATAACTCATCACCAACTGCAATGGGAGCAAAAAATAGAAGGTAAGCACAGTAAGCAAAAAGCAAGTGCAGTATTCTAAATCCTTTCATGGAAGTGTTGAAAACAGTGTTGTTGTATAAATTAAATTAATTGGGAGTCGATTAATGTCATTAATCGACTCCCAATTAATTTAATTTAACAGTATTCTAAACTCAACAAAACCAAATAAACCAGACTAGGGTTCTTCACAATCCATTGTAGAGTAAGAACACATATTCATATTGTCACAAGTAACTATTTTAATACAAATAATAGCAGTAGAGATTTGGGGAGGCTCAGATATAAGTAACAAGGAAATTAATCATTTCATCACACTAGCCGTGTATAGGCTAAGGTCTTCGATATAAAGTCAACATGAAAAATTCAATGCCATGCCCGGACATGGCATTGAATTTTTCATGTTGACTCTATATATAAGTAACAAGGCTGACAATATGAACAAGTTATTCTGTAAAGAGTCTCTCAGATTGACATGCACAGCTCAAGGTGAAGTGGCACTTCTTGAAATGGGGAGGACCAGACGAAAAGGAATAATCTTGGAGAGAATAGTGAAATTTTGGTTTAGCTGTTTGAGTAAGGAGGATGGAAATATTTTAAAGGTATGCATGGAACAACAGAGCACATTAGTAAATAAGAATAGTTGGAAAGTGGTAGAGAGAACTATGGACAAAATAGGAATGGGGGATATATGGAGGGCAGATGCAGGAAATGAGAGAGGATTTTGGAAAAGGTAAGGACAAGAATGGAAGACATAGAAAGGCAAGAGATATGGGGAAGCATGGAAAACAAAAGTTCATTGAAGTTTTACAGGATTTTGAAAAGGGACTGGGGAAGAGAAGGTTATATAGACAACTGTAGTAGGTAAATATAAGCAGAAGAATTATTAACAGTGAAGTATTCTTCATTTTTGAGTTAGATTTATGAGTCACTATGTGTACATTCAACTTCACTTACTATTTTGTTGTATAATCGAAACGTTTTCAACATCATTCGATCTCATCCTCAGCTATTTTGTGACTAAATGAACATTCTTCTTCCTCCACTACTATGGTGCTCCGAACCCCTCTGCCATCTGGTGTTAGGGGCACTAAGTTTTAATACTTCATTTAATGCTGGGATTTCAAAATTTATAACTTTAACCCGGTTTTTGGTTATGAATATTTTTTCCTAAATATCCAATTCTATGGGTGTACTTAAAGATTTTAACAGTTTTATGTTATGGCCAATGTTGTGGTTTTTTGTCCAAAAATGGTGTGACACTGCAAATTTTTCTGTTTGTTTTAACTTTATGTTCCTCTGGTGTTCCTTTTGCCTGGTTAACAAGTTTCTCTTAGTTTTTCCTATGTACCTTTTATCAGAGGTTTCACAGTTTATATGATAAATTCCCGATTTCAAAGTCTTGGGGATTGAATTTTTTAGTGGTTTATTTAGCAGGTTCTTCAGACTGAATTTGTTTTAGGGTGCTAATTTTAAGTTTAGTCTTTTGAAGATTCGTTCAAATTTTCTAAAAGCCCATGGATGGTAGGTGAATTTTCTATATTGCCAGTTTGTGTTTTTAAGCGGTGTGAGAGTGGTCTTTTTTGATATTATCTTGAGTTTTTCCTTTCTTTACATCTTGTTCCTTATTACGGCTTGCTTGAATGAATTTAATACTGATATCTCTTTTATGTGTTGTTCTTTCAAAAACTCTTCCTTACTAGTAGGATGTTGTAAAGACGGTGAATTAGGCTTCTAAAGGCAGCTAGTTGACACGGTATCCCAAAAACTGGGATAAAGTTATAAATTTTGAAATCCCAGCATTAAATGAAGTACTAAAACTTAGTGCCCCTAACAATAGATGGTACAGGGATTGGAGCACCGAAGTAGTGGAGGAGGAAGAATGTTCCTTTAGTCACCAAACAGCTGAGGATGAGATTGAATGATCTTGAAAACGTTTCAATTATACAACATAGTAACTGAAATTTAACTGTATCGAAACACCACAGTGAAGCGAAATAATTATTAAATTATAGATGAGTCGTATTTATTACACATCAACTTCACTTACATACCTATATTGAGGACATATTTTGCAAACAATCATTCGCATCGTCAGCTCTAATGCGACTAAAGCTTGATCCAGTGCTGTAGGTAGTTCTGAAGTTGCTGCTGCTATCTGTTGATTTTGTGATGAATTTAAATGTGGGGTTCTCTTCTAGCAGATTTCAAAGTTCATTAGTTGGTTTTTATGTTTTTCTATGTATATTGTCTCCCATATGACGAGTTCACTATGTTTTTGTACGTAGTTTAGTAATTTGGTGTATCTTCAATTTCATGATTTTCAGACCAGAAATGAGCTGCTATTGCGGACTTATCAATATTTTTGTATCTTAAGTGCCTAAAATGCTCTTTCTTTGTAGTACCTATGTTTCTTTTTGTCCTCCCTATTTAAATTTTTTCACAGTCTTTAAACTTTATCTTGTAAATGCCTGTATTCAAGAAATACAATAGAACATTGGCACCAAAAAACAATTACAACATTAAAAACCTAGCACAAAAGTGAATCGAGAAGATATTGACACATTGCTTCACTCACACTGTTTATTCACAGGACATATTTCAAGAGCTCTTGCTCCTATCATCAGCTGGTACTCGATTAATATCTTCTCGATTCACTTTTGTGCTAATTTGTGCTTCACTGTCTCTACGCTTCTTTCAAGTTTATACTTTGATTAAAAACCTACTTAACAGTAATAATACTGATAAGATAAAACCAGAAGAAAAGTCAGGCATTTACAAGATTAAGTGTAAAGATTGTGAAAAAATTTACATAGGGAGGACCAAAAGAAACATAGGCACTAGAAAGAAAGAACATTTTAGGTACCTAAGATACAAAAATATTGATAAGTCTGCAATAGCAGCTCATTTCTGGTCTGAAAATCATGAAATTGAATATAGCACCAAATTACTAAAATACGTACAAAAACATAGTGAACTCGTCATATGGGAGAGAATATACATAGAAAAACATAAAAACCAACTAATGAACTTTGAAATCCTGCCAGAAGACAACCCACATTTAAATTCATCACAAAATCAACAGATGGCAGCAGCAACTCCAGAACTACCCACACCAATGGATCAAGCTTTAGTCGCATTAGAGCCGATGATGCGAACGATGGTTCACGAAACATGTCCTCAATATAGGTACATAAGTGAAGGCGATGTGTAATAAATATGACTCATCTATAATTTAATAATAGTAAGTGAAGTTGAGTGAAAACATAGTGACTCATAAGTCAAACTCAAAAAAAACTGTAGTAGGACTGAAAGGGAGGGATTAGCATGGATGACAACAGGTGCAATATTTATGGAAGGATTAAGGTGGAGTGAGGTAGGAATATGTGAATTATGTGGGGGGGGGGGGGGGGGGGAAGAAAGTGTAGAGCATTACGTAGTAAGATGTGAAGTTGAGAAGTGGAGGAAGGAGGCATGGGAGAAAAAAATGGGAGGAAGGTGAGGGTAAGTGTAACAAGAATGCTGACAGGGAAGCAACGGAATAGGAATAAAAATGTAGGAAGATTTCTTGGTAAAATGAAAGATAAATGGTTGAGGATAGTTAGAAGCAAAAGTTATGAAGGGGAGAGGAAGGATTTTGCAGGGAAAAGTAAGGGACACAGGTAACCCCTCAGTGAAGCATAAGGCTGTTATGCCAAGCTAGTTGAGGGGTGAAAGAAGGTAATCACTCAATTCTGGTATATAGGTTAAGGAAGGATAGTGTGTAAACAAGAAGGTTCTCTGTAACACATTTGTAAATTACTTTCTTATGTACAAATAAATTCATATCATACAAATAATAATTTATGTGACTTCAGTGGTATGTGACATCACTCCCCCACTCCTCCATTCTCTGGTTGCTTGAGTGAGTAAAGTGCAAGTCTCTCTCTCTTTGGGTGTAGGTCTTCGATCTGACAGGGCCGAATGACCTGACTGTGTAAGGTAATGGTCCGAGTGACCACTTTGTAATTAATTAGTTTAGTAAATATTTTACAATAGCGGAACCACAGCTTCATGAGGCCCAAAACGGATTTAAAAAGGAAGATCATGCACGGAAGTACATTTATAATTCAACAAGTAATTGAAAAACACAAAGAATTTAATGTTGACACATTTATGCTTTTTGTTGACTATGTTAAAGCCTTCAATTTGGTTTTAAGGGATAAACTTTGGATTGCGAAGGAAAATTGTGGAATACCAGCTCATTTAATAGGGACTGTACAAGGTATGTATAAAAACACTACAATAGCAATAATAAATAATGGAAGGACAACAGAAGCAGCGGACATAAATAAAGGAGTACGACAAGGATGCCCCCTATCGCCTATACTCTATAACATCTATATTGATAATATGGTACAAGAATGGCAGCAAAGTATAAAACAAAATGTAGTGAATGGAAACATAATTTTAAATACAATATTATTTGCTGATGATCAAGTGATAATATCCCTCTCAGAAGATGACATGCAAAGAGCAGTATATAGTTAAAACAACATAGCGGAAACATATAACTTCTCAATCTCAGAACACAAAATTAAAGTAATGGCTTTCAGAGAAAAGAAAAACATAAGAGCAAAAATAGTTATAAACAATAAAATAATAGAACAGGTTACTAGTTTTAACTATGCAGGCTACACAGTAGCAGTAGCAAATAACAAGGATATGGAGGTGAAATGGTGTTGTTGTTTTCAAATGCTAGGCTTTGGCAATAAAGCCATTAGCTCTCTTGCTCTCCAATATTTCTGTGAAGTGGGTCCGGCAGGTAGGGCTACATAGGTTAGAAGATGTTCTTCAGTCATTTCCTCTTCTTTATATGGAGGTGAAATTAAACAGATTCAATCAAATGTGTGGGACTATAATAAGAATGCTGAGCAGGAAAACACGAAAGGAAACACAGATGCAATTTTATAAGATAATGGCAGTCCCAAAGTTAACATACGGTTCCAAAATATGGACATTGGTTAAGAACCAACGCAATCAGCTAGAATCGGCAGATATGAGATTTTTGAGAAACATGGCAGGTTATAACAGAATAGGCCATTTAATAAACGAAAAATAAGAGAACAGCTTGTGAGCTTTAATTTAAAAAGTACAATAATAAAGAACAAAAATGAATGAAAAAATAATATTTTAAGAATGGACACGGAACGACTTATAAGAAGTGTTTTAGATTACATGCCAAAGGGAAAGAGAGATGTGGGACACCCAGCTCTATGCTGAAAGGATCAGTAGGCTCTTGAAGAGAACGGAACGGGTCACAGGGACCAATCCTTGAAGATGATGAGTACATATTCTTAAGTGAGTTGTAGTTCTTTTGTAACCTGATAGAAAACCCCAACCTCTCGAAAAGCATCCATTTCCTACCTCTCAGCAATTCCCCCCGTGTACGATCTGGCCATGTGTTCATTATCCATTAACATCCATGGTTAGCCCGTCGTCACAATATTACAGGGATATTGAAAAAAATACTGGCACGCACGTTCTGTAATCAACAGGATGAAACTGGTTCTCATCTATGTTTTGAATGCGAAACATTACATAGGAAGAGATGTGAATTGCTAGGCATACTTCACCCACATGAAAATTAAAATTGTTATGATTAAAAGCATTGTTTAGTCACATATTAAAAAATCACTCAACCATAAAAAACAGTAAAGTTTTTCGGATCCACCCCAGCCCAAACATCAGCTGATGAGCAATTGAATTTTGGTAAATCCTAATTCTTTTTTGTGTATGCAACTCACCACTTATGAGGGCTGTTCAGTAAAGAATGATCACAAATTTTTTTGACAACGTTCCTTTACTCATCCTCATAATTTTGATGGTCCTTCTCAAAATAGTCTCCCCTGAATGCAATGCACTTGTCCCAGCGTTTCTGCCAGTCTTCAAAGACATGCTGGAAAACACTTTTTGAGAGATCCTTCAAAATCGCCTCCGCAGCCTTCACCACTGCTTCTGATTATGGATAATGCCTCACATGAAGGCGTTTCTTCAAGTTAGAGAATAGAAAAAAGTCACATGGGTCTAAATCCGGACTATAGGGAGGGTTAGGAATGCACTTCATGTTGATTTTTGCAAGATATTTAGCAACAACATTGAAAATATGCGGCCGTGCATTATCGTGGTGCAGCATCCAGCCTGCTTCATGGAAATGCAGTCTTTTGCACCTGATATGGACTTGCAATGTTTTTAGGACATCCCTGTAGTATTGTCCAGTTACTGATGTGTGTGCAGGTACAACATGCTGATAAATCATTCCATGAATATCAAAGAATGAGATAACCATAACTTTCCCAACAGAAGCAACCACTTTTGTTTTTTTTGGGGGTTGGTAATGAAGGGGAGTTCCCCACTGAGCTTTGTTGTTTCCTCTCAGAATCAAAATGATGTAGCCAAGTTTCATCAGCACTGCTTACGTTTGCAATAAACTCTGATCTCCCTCTAACATAAGCTTTAACTGCATGCAGACCTGCATGCAAATGTCTTTTTATTCGGGAATCATCAGTCTTGGAACCCATCACGCACAAACACATCTCATGTGTAATGTTTCTGTCACCAAAGTGTGAGTGGCACCCAATGAAATGTTCAGTATTTCAGAAAGTGATCTTAAGGTAATTTGTTGATCCTCTCTCACAATGGCAGCAGCAGTGTTGATCTTTCCTTCCGTAAGAGCAGTAACTGGAGCACCGGGTCCACCTTCTTTTAAAATTGATTGTCTCCCATCTTAAAACATTTTAAACAACCTTCGAGCTGTGCTGTAGGGAAGAACAGACTCTCCATAGGCCTCCTGGACCATTGTATAGGCCTCAACTGAAGATTTGAGACGAAAACAGAATTTCAAAGCTGCATATTGTTCCTCGCGTGTTACTTCCATTGCAGTGGTAGGCGATACTGAACGTGTCTGAACTTGCCTGGTTCTCACAGGTGGGAACCAGGAGTACCAACAATGAAACTACTAAGGCGTGTTTGTTTCACATTAAGCGAACAGAATATAATAAGATTGAATTTTGGTGCGAAAAATTATGACCGTAAAAAAACTATGATCATTCTTTATTGAACAGCCCTCGTATTTTTAGTATCTCTACAATGGACCCCTAATCACATTTCCTAAGTCCACAGTATGGCCATTATTTCTTGGAGATTAACACAACATCTAATGTAGACAGTTTCAGTATGAATAAGCATCACATATAACTTAGTTTGCTACCAGTTTATTTTCTCTACTTCAGTGAAACTCCATAGCATAAGGAAGTACAAGAATGCTAAATTATAACCATGAAGCAGCAAACAAATCTAACACAAGTAAATAATAGACATAAAGCTTATAGCCAGAAGCAAGAGTTTTTGTTTTTAATAATTTTCTTTTCTGCAAACTTTTGTGATTTTTTCCTTTTTTCGAAAATAAAATCTTTTTAGAGTTACATGAGAAAATTTCTATTATTCTAGGCTGCATAGAAAAATTCACATTTCTAACAAATAACAACCAACAACAATTCATGTCTTCATAGCATGAAGCTAGAAGTCATGAAAAAATGTTAATAACTTTAACGAAAGCAAGATAAAATTTAACACTTAACAAAGCCAATAAAGTGACATCATGCGTACTGAAATAACAGCTAAGCGGTGCAACAATAAACTGACACCACAGCACCCGGCTGGTCCGTCATACTGATAACTGTTTGTCTAATGCTAACTAGAAATGTTATTTATTGGATAGCACATCGTGCACAGCAAAAAACTCCTATTATAGCTGACTAAAGGTACTGAGAAGATTGAATTTCTTGTAAATTACTCTCAGATATCACATTAACATGAAAATATTATCCCTCAGGGTTTAAGAATGTGTTCCAAAATGCCCGAAAGTTAAAAAACGAATACAAACAATACCTCACTGATTTAGAAGGTAAACTGTTCCCATTGCCTGTACTGACACGTTGGTCTAGCTGGTTTAATTCAGTAGTTTACATTGCCAGCTATTTTGATGCAATTGTCAATTTCTTTTTTCTAAGAGAAAAGCTTTCAGTTCCTGCACAAATTTTGTTAAATTATCATTTTTGCAATGCCAAGTGCTGCAATATTGTAAAGCTATAGGCAACATTTGTTTCTGAAAATTGCAGATTGATAACAGATCCAATATGAGAATTTCAATCTAAACAAAAACCTCTGGCTCATCTTGTTTTGTCCCAAATTAACTCTGAGAGCCAAGGGTGAAATATTAGAGTGGTCACTTTGGAAACAGAGTTAGTGCACTTGTAGATCATATCATGGATCCCAGTGTTAGAGAAGCAGTAGAAGAGAATCTAAAGTTTGCTGCCATATGACTTTGTCTAAATTAAACTCCATTATGGCAAAAGAAACTGATGATGTAATAACCATAAAAGCTTTAGATCATTTGTTTCAGCCTTCTAGGCTAGTTACTAAATTACATGTAATGACAGCATTTAAACAACTAAATGCATTTAAAACCAGTGGTACTACTTGTGATTCTGATTTACTTCTTTGTTACAAAGAGCTTTGTGAAATTGTTGAACAACAAAGCCATGATGGTAGCAATAACAGCACTCTTGACATTGAAGACAAAAGCTGATTCTTACTGCAATTTCTGTGAAAAGTCCCTTCAATGTCTCTGGTTGTCGATATCAAGCGCTCACAGTGAGAGATTTTTCTCTACATATAACTTAGTTGTGACAGACAAAAGAACAAGTAAGAAAAGCGAAAATATCACAACTTGTTGTATGCTGCAGTTTGGCGATGTCTGATGTCTGATATTTGATTTTATTCATGTTACCTACTGTCTGTTGATTTCAAATAAAATATCTTAATTTGGAAAAAAGGAGTTCTAAAAGTTGTGTTACTCAAGTTACTTTTCATTTCAAACATGTCACCACTCATTATTTCTTCCAAAAAATTTGCGCGAAATTAACGCAAATTTATGGTAAAAAACCCACAAAACACCACCAACTAAAATCATTAATGCAAATTTTATAAATAATTGTCACCACAAAATCTTGCCGCTGTTTATAGCATAAAGGAAATGCAATAAAAATAAAAAACCACAAAGCATAAACAAATCTACTACAAGTGGAAAATAACAGATGTAAAGATTGCAGAAACAAGCATATTAGATCATAACCATGAGTAAAATAATAATAATAATAATAATAATAATAATAATAATAATAATAATAATAATAATAATAATAATAATAATAATAGTAATAATAATAAACATTGTCTATGTAGCTTTTTTAGTACAAAAGTGAATCGAGAAGATATTGACACATTGCTTCACTCACACTGTTTTTTCACAGGACATGTTTCAAGAGCTTTTGCTCTTATTAGCTGGTACTCTACTAGTGAAAATTGTAGTGGTTTCCTCTTTCCCCATATCGTCGATAGATGGCATGATGTACTTGTCAAAGATGTCTGGTGGTGGAGCTTCAAATTTCATGACTATGATGATTTTTGTTAATGAAGATTTTTTCCCATATGGAAAGGTCTATGGGGTGATTAACGTATTTTATTAAAGATGTTTCCAAGTTGATGTCATGTCTAGTATTCAAAAAATGAAAAGCCACTGCTGATTTTTCTGTTTCACCATTTTTAATGTTTCTTATATGTTCTTTAGTTCTGATGTAATATTTCTTTTTGTTTTTCCTATATAAATTTTAGGGCAAGTTTCACATTTGATCTCATAGATTCCTGGTTTTTCTTTGGTAGTAATTGAATATGGGGGGGGGGGGCCTTTTAACAAATTTCTGATATTAAATCTATTTTGAGGTACAAGAATTATGTTGTGTTTTGAGAAGATTTTTTGGAAATAATTATAGGCTGATGGATGAAAAGGAAAATTTTTTAAAATTTTTGTTTCTCTTTTGCTCCTGTAGGTTCTAGGGTGGTGGTTTCTTTTATTTTCTTAGCCTTGTTGAGTCTGTTAACTGTTTTGTTCACTAAATTTGGGTTGAAACCACTGGAGATAACTACTTTTTTATGTGTAGGTATTCTTCTTGATAATCTTCTCTGTTTAGTGGAAGGTTGATCATCCGAAAGTTTAAACTGTTGAAAATGGCTTGTTGGTGTTGTTTTGGGTTGAAACTGTTGTTCTTAATATAATTATCTGTGTGTGTTGGTTTCCTGTAAATAGCAAAAATGAGTTTTTTGTTCATTTTTTTGATCTTGATGTCCAAAAAGTGGAGCACACCATCCTCTTCTGTTTCCAATGTAAATTTTATAACTGGATTTTGTATATTCAAAAGTCTAAAAACACCTTGTATGAGTTTTTTTTTGAGGTACTATTGCAAAAATGTCATCAACATATCGATACCAAACTTTGAAATAACTTGGGAAAGTTTTTGTGATATGTGTTTCAAAAGCACTCATAAATAAATCTACTGAGAAGGCAGACAATGGGTTGCTCATAGCTAGGCCCATTTTTTGTTTATAGATCTGTCCATTAAAGCTGAAAAAATTCTGATTGATACAAATTTCTGTAAGTTGTGAAAGTTCTTCTATTTCTTCAGAGGTTACTTGTACTGATTCTAGCCATTTTTTGAGAAGTGGAATAAGCTCATTGGTAGGTATACTTGGGTATAAAGAAATGACGTCAAGAGAAACTAAAGCATCTGTAGACTTGACCTTCATGTTCTTCAGGAGATTTATCAATTCAAGAGAGTTTTGTGATACTTAAATTTTCAAATTTTATGAAGGATCTGAAGATTTGAACCAGCTATTTTGATAATTGGTAAATCTGTGCATCAATGTGATTAAACACTGGGACACAAAAAATAATTTTTGAATGTTTTGAGCACTTCATGAGGCAATTCCTACTAATTTTGGGTTGAGAAAAACAAATATGACAATTAAAAAATTGTATTAGCTCTAGTTTCTATGATATACACAAGATAAAAGTATTACATATTAACAGATTGAGAGAAAAGGATACATTTTAATTACATACATGTTAACAACAATGAAAGTGCATTTGATTTTTTTAACTGGTAATTTCATGCTAAGAGTTCTAAATTGCTGGAAAAATACTTCGCAGACAGTAGTGTCTGAAGAGAATCATGTGGTATCCTATTGACTTCGTCGCTTTTAGCTTGCCTCTTGTGATGGAGTTCCGCAGAATCCCTATACAAAGACCAACAGTAATCCGCAAACATTACTTCATTCCAATGGCCCTGATATCTTTGTTCCATAACAGAAATGTCCTGATGGAATCTCCCCATGTTCATCACTAACAGCTCCACAACTAGGAGGGAAAAAGTCTAGGTGGGACTGGAGAAAATGGATCTTAAGGGACCTGTGGCATCCAGAGTTACAGTATTTATGCAGGAGCACTGTCGTCTCTTTTGTTGCCTAAAAATCCATGAACAACACCCTTGAACGCTTCACAAGCTTCCTTTTCTTTCCCCTCCAAAATTTGGTCAAATGCAGGATCCTTTACAAGATCTCTTATTTGTGGTCCAAGAAAATCGCCTGCCTTAACTTTTGCATCACTTAATTTCCAAAATTTCTCCCTGATGTTATTTGACAGGTGTGCCAACTCCCTCCCCCCCAAAAAAAATTCCCCCAAATTTAAAATCTTCACTCTAAAAAATGAAATGTCACTATCTTCAAAACAAGAGCTAATCTATCATTTTTATGCTGATCTTTTAATTCAGCAGATGGGAATACATGTAAATTCACTATTTTTAAACCCGAAACATTTTCATTGTTGACCAGTGTTAGTGGTCTAAGGGTAATTTCAGGTTTATGTATTTTTGGTAAACCATATATGTATGGTATTTTTGGATTGTCTATTTGATTGTTCAATTTTTCTTTTTTAGTCATGATTGTAATATGTATACTTTTTGGACGAAACTTGAAACATGTATCTCATGTCTATAAGTGAATAAACAATTATTAATTATTATTATTATTATTATTATTATTATTATTATTATTATTATTATTATTATTATTATTATTATTATTATTATTATTATTATTATTATTATTATTATTATTATTATTATTATTATTTTACTACTTTTAATTGCAGTGTATCAATATCTTCTCGATTCACCTTTGTGCTAAGTTGCGCTTCATTGTCCCTACGATTCTTTCAAGTTTATACTTTGAGCATTTTTGGTGTTTATTGTATAAAATCAATGAGCTGAACATTAATATACCATTAGTTTTTTGCTTTTTTTATATGTAAGTACTTTTCAAAATAAATAATTTACTAATAGTTCTGAATTTACCATCTTTTTCTGACAAACATAGCAGTTCAGCAATAGATGAGAGTGGCATTTCCCATTTATAAATCAGTATACAAGACATCTGTAACACTTGAGGTTTGTGCAAGTGCACATGTGGACGAGCATATGCGTGTGTGTGTGTGTGTGTGTGTGTGTGTGTGTGTGTGTGTGTGTGTGTGTGTGTGTGTCTATATTGATATTTCGTAAAACAGGCTTCCTCTTGCATCAGTTTGGAGGAATTCAGTAACAGTAGTGTCCAAATTGATAAACTATTTGTAATTGGTTTCTCATACCAGATCACCTATATTTTGATTTTTTGAGGGACTAGTTTTGGGGGCTGATACTTCCATTTTCGAACCTCGAAGGCCTAACTGTCGTCTGTTGTTTCCTAGGGTCTTCTCTCTGGTGGTGGAACTAGTATTATCAGCTGGTTGTATTTCAAAGTTTATTATTCGGTCTTTATATTTCCATATTAAGACTACAAATAGTTTTATCAAGTCTTCCTCTTATTTGTGAAATACTGGTACCCTTTTGTGGTTATAAAAATGATTTGATTCCAATGTGTAAGGACTATGATACAGTGAAGCACAAAATTAATATAATTTTGAGTCGAACTAGTACTCAATGCTCCACTTATTGTTAGTATTTACCTAGAACGCATTTTGTTAGGATCTTTCTAACATCATCAGCTGTTGTCGACTAATGGACGTTGGTTTGGTGAACTCATTGGAGACGATAGGTGCATCTCTGTCGGTATCTTGATGAACTTGAAGTTTGCGTTTTCATCAAAGGTAGTGTTGAAATTAAACAATTTTCTTTCATATTTCTTTATGAAGATCTTTTCCCATGTGGTTAATGCAACTGGACCTTGGACATCTTTTAATAAGTGGATTTCTCGTTCTATATCGTGATTCTCCTTCCAAATATGGTACGCTACCGCTGATTTATCTATTTCTTTGTTCCTGATGTTCCTAAAATGCTCTTTAAGCCTAATGTTCATCTTTTTTCTTTTTCCGATGTAAACGTTGTCACAGCCTTTGCAGTTTATCCGGTACACACCTAATTTGTCTGTGGGTATCTCCTTTGTATTATGTGATTTCAAAAGCTGTTGTTGTTGTTAACGAATGGCACTGGGGATTAGTTGATTTGCATCATTTTCCCCCTAGCTTCTCAATATAAAGCCTGTAGGTTCCCACTTTTCAGACCATTACATTTGTCCAGAAGATGTTTGGTCCAGATGCACTTGGGTGTAGATATGCACAGTGTATTTTATAAAGGTGTTCTGCAAGACAATCATGGCCAGTTTCCATTCTAAATAGGGCTACTGCAGTTTTTCTTGGTAGTTTTTGTATGTCAGTTTTGTCTCCAATGTTCTTATAATCCTTGTCTTTTAGTTTATCTTCTTCGTCAAGTCTCTGCTATCTTTTAAAATGTAGCTTAATGTTGTTTAATTGCTTATTAATTTCAGTTTGTCTTACGGGTTTTATATTTTGAATTGCACCTTTTTTTGCTAGTTGGTCAGCAAGTTCATTACCTAAAAGTCCAACATGTGCTGGAATCCATTGCAGGGTGACATGGTTTCTTGATTCCACAGCTTTAATTAAACTTCTTATTTCTTTGATGTTTCTTGTTGTTTTGTTTTTATAATTTACAATCCCATCTTTTCAAAAGCTGTTGTACACTAAATTTGTTCTGTGGGGCCAAAGTAATATTGTGCTCTTTGAGGACTTTTTGGTAAAGGAGTGTAGCTCTGGAATGATACGTAAATTTTCTGTATGAAGTTTCATTGCTGATTGGAGAAAGAGTAGTTACTTGTTTGCATCTTTGTTGTCTTTTGAATTTATCAATTTTCTTTTTCACCAATTCAGCACTGAATCCATTATATTCTGCAATGTGAATGATATTATTGTACTCTTCGATTTGTTCCATCTTGTTTAAAGCTACATTAACAAGCCTGTAAGTTAAACTGCTGTTTCCCCAATCAGCAATGAAACTTCATACAGAAAATGTATGTATCATCCCAGAGCTACACACCTTTTCCAAACAGTCTTCAAAGAGCACAATATTACTTTGGTCCCACAGAACAAATTTAGTGTACAACACCTTTTGAAATCACATAATACAAAGGAGATACCCACAGACAAAAACTTAGGTGTGTACCGGATAAACTACAAAGGCTCTGACAACTTTTACATTGGAAAAACTAAAAGGAACTTGAACATTAGGCTTAAAGAGCATTTTAAGAACATCAGGAACAAAGAAATCAGCGGTAGCATACCATTTTTGGAAGGAGAATCATGATATAGAACGAGAAATCCACTTATTAAAAGGTGTCCAAGGTCCAGCTACATTAACAGCATGGGAAAAAATCTTCATAAAGAAATATGAAAGAAAATTGTTTAATTTTGACACTACCTTTGAAGAAAACCCAAACTTCAAGTTCATCAAGATACCGACAGAGATGCACCTATCACCTCCAATGAGTTCACCAAATCTATGTCCAATAGTCGACAACAACTGATGATGTTAGGAAGATCCTAGCGAAATGCGTTCTAGGTAAATACCAGCAATAAATGGAGCATTGAGTATTAGTTCAACTCAAAATTATATTAATGATTTGATTGTTATCTTTAAATTAAACCTGTCCCTATCTAAGCATTGTAAATTGCCTGCAGGCATATTTTGTTAGGTTTGTGAATGTTATATCTGATTTAACAACTGAAACATAATATTGTGCTTGAAACAAAATGCTGTGATGCTTACAGAGTTTACTTTGGTATCCAATTGAAAATCAAAGTGTTACATAGACTCTTTATGTGCTGTGTAGTAGATGTAAGTCTGCCAGAGAGCTGACTGCAGAGAGCCAACCATCACCAGCTGTTACTTTTGTATTTTTGACATCACTTATTACAAAAGTATCAAGAATGGAAAACATATGCCGTATCCTAACTGCTCCAAGACCACACTGAGGAGCTGCCAGTTACATAGCCACGAGGATAAAACACAAAAATCTAATAATAAGAGCAATGGAAAGGAACTACAGCTCTTCACCAATGAGGAGTTGGAAGTAACCAGATCAAAGACTTAACTCTTTGTATCCCATTTTAAAGAAAATTACTTGCTTGACAAGGGATGCAAAATAAGAAAAAATACAGAGTACAGCACAAGCATTTTTCCTGCTTCTATGAAATGTTAGAACATCTATATTTTTGCAGCAATATTAATGCTCTCTTTCAACACAGAGAGATTAGTACAAAATTGAATCGAGAATATATTGACACATTGCTTCACTCACACTGTTTATTCACAGGACATGTTTCAAGAGCTCTTGCTCCTATCCTCAGCTGATACTCGACTAGTGCAAGTTGTAGTGGTTTCTTCTTTCTCCGTATTGTCAATAGATGGCGTGATGTACTTGTCAAAGATGTCCGGTGGTGGAGTTTCAAAATTCATGACTCTATGACGATTTTTGTTAATGAAGATTTTTTCCCATACGAGAAAGGTCTATGGGGTGATTAACGTATTTTATTAGAGATGTTTCCAAATTGATGTCATGTCTAGTATTCAAAAAATGAATTTTGAAACTCCGCCACCGGACATCTTTGACAAGTACATCACGGCATCTATTGACAATACGGAGAAAGAAGAAACCACTACAACTTGCACTAGTCGAGTATCAGCTGAGGATAGGAGCAAGAGCTCTTGAAACATGTCCTGTGAATAAACAGTGTGAGTGAAGCAATGTGTCAATATATTCTCGATTCAATTTTGTACTAATTTGTGCTTCACTGTCCCTACGCTTCTTTCAAGTTTATACTTTGACAGAGAGATTCCTTATGAACCAGACCAGTGGCACCTTTTTAGATACAAGGGGCAATCAAATATTAACAGGCCTTTGTTTACTGTGCATGCATAGTGCCATATGGGTTCAAGGCTTTTACAGCACATGCAGTGAGGTATCTGGAAGAGGACAGTGGCCTTGGGAACTCATTTGGCTCTGTCCCTCAGTTACTGCTGAGATGTCTGAGAGAGAGGTGCATCCAGCTGTTGCGCAACGAGTAATAATCAAGTTTCTTGTCCATGAAAATGTTGGTGCAACTGAAATTCGCCATCAGTTACTGTCAAAGTTTGGGTAAAGAACCCTTTCATGGTCCAGAGTTAAACATTGCTGTCATGAGTTTAATGAAGGACCTGAACATGTTGAAAATTTGGCCCACCCTCGCCGCCCATGCAGCAGCATCAATCCAGAAAACATCCAAGCTGTTCAAGATATCATTGAAGGAGATCGCAACATCACAGTGCTTGAGATTTGTCGACAACTTCTCATAAGCTATGGGAGTGTCCAATCAATTATTCGAAGGGAGCTGAAATTGAGAAAAGTGTCAGCTTGTTGGGTTCCACAGTATCTCATTGCAGAACAGAAAGCAGTGCGAGTTCAAATGTGTCGCACGCTTCTCATGCACTACGAAGAGGAAGGTGATGCTTTTCTGGACATTACTTGTGATGAGATATGGCTGCACCATTACATACCCATATCAAAGAGGGCCAGTCTGGAGTGGAGAGCAACTGCCAGTGAAAGCCAAGTCACAACAGTCACCAGGGAAAGTTTTGGCCCTCATACTTTCTTTGAGCCCAACTCGGTAGCATGGTGGTAGCATGTCTGCCTCACGTTCAAGAGGTCACGAGTTCGAACCTCGGTCAGGGTGAGTTACCTGGATAAGGTTTCTTCCAGGGTTTTCCCTAATCCTGAAAGACGAATGTCAGGTAACTGTAAGCTCTATAGACCCCGGGCTCAATTGAGCATCATTTCACCCATTTCATTCATCGTCCGATATGACTTAACGTTGGAGGACGTAAATTAAAAAAAAAAAAAAATAGCTCATTCTGCACACTTAAAACAAACACTGGTCTTTGAAAAAGTCACAATAGGTGTTTATGATGATTTCTGAATGTTGAAATTTCATCTGAAGCTTCAAAGTAACTGTACCAAGTACTGCTTCCTTTGTTTAAGGGACAACAAGGCAAATTATCCGCACTACACCCAGAGAGACTGGCCAAACAGTAAAGGATTCCTTCCACGGACACAAAACATAAAACATGAACCTCTTGTGTTTACAGAGAAGATTCTGTTACCCCCATTCCATATCAACCTTGGACTAATCAAATGATTTATCAAAGTATCGAAAAGATAGCACCAATTTACTAAAATACGTACAAAAACAGTGAACTCGTCATCTGGGAGAAAATGTACATAGAGAAGCATAAAAACCAATTAATGAACTTCAAAATCTCACCAGAAGACAACCCCACATTTAAATTCATCACAAAATCAACAGATGGCAACAGCAACTCCAGAACTACCCATACTACTTGATCAAGTTGCATTAGAGCCGACGATGCGAACGATGGTTTGCAAAACATATCCTCAATATAGGTACGTAAGTGAAGCTGATGTGTAAAAAATACGACTCTTCTATAATTTAATAAGTTATCAAAGGTTTCAACAGAAACTCTGAAGTTCTAACTTGCATTCTACAAATGTTTCCAAAGTTATCTGAAGCTAAAATAATGGGTGAAATTTTGACTGGATCGTAGATGGTGCAACGTTACAATGTAAAGAACTTGTAGATGTAATGACTCTTGATGAACATAATACTTCTGAAGCTTCTCAAAAGATAGTGCAATGTTTCCTGGGTAACAAAAGAAGAGAAAATTACAAGGAACTGATTGACAATTCAAAATAGAGTTACTGTTTCGGTGCAGAATGTCTGTCAAAATATAGCCTTTATTTTCCCATATTGATTTCTTTAGACCAAATTGAAGCGGTCAGAAGCAGAAGTTACTAAGTCACTGCTTTCAAAATTGTGCAGGAGAGCTGCTCAAAATTTTCAAAAACCAAAATCGCCTGCCTCGGTAGCGTCAATAGTAGCGTGTCTGCCTCACGTTCAAGAGGTCCCGAGTTCGAATCTCAGTCAGGATGAGATACCAGATAAGGTTTTTTTCCTGGGGGTTTCCCTTATCCTGAAAGACGAATGTCGGGTAACTAAGCTCCATGGACCTTGGGCTCATTTGAGCATCATTTCACCCATTCCATTCATTGTCTGATATGACTTAACGTTGGAGGACGTGAATTACAAAAAAACCAAAATAGTAATAGAAATGAAAGAGTTTTATGTGATGGGTCTGTTTGGAGGTACAAAGTTCTGTGTTGAAGTCTTTCTCACAGTTTGATACATGTAACACGTGTGACTGGATATTTTATTACTACAACTTAACAACTTTTAATTTAAAATGGATAAAAAGTTATTAAATTATAGAAGAGTCGTATTTATTACACATCTGCTTCACTTACGTACCTATATTGATATTTTTCACAGACCATCATTCGCATCATCGGCTCTAATGCGACTAAAGCTTTTTTTTTAATTTACATCCTCCAACGTTAAGTCATATTGGACGATGAATGAAATGGGTGAAATGATGCTCAAATGAGTCCAGGGTCCATGGAGCTAAGAGCTACCCAACATTCGTCTTTTACAATAAGGAAAAACCCAGGAAAAACCCTTATCCAGGTAACTCACCCTAACCGAGATTTGAACTCAGGACCTCTTGAACGCGAGACAGACACGCTATCATCTACGCTACCAAGGCGGGCAACTAAAGCTTGATCCAGTGGAGTGGGTAGTTCTGGAGTTGCTGCTGCCATCTGTTGATTTTGTGATGAATTTAAATGTGGGGTTCTCTTCTGGTGGGATTTCAAAGTTCATTAGTTGGTTTTTATGCTTTTCTATGTATATTCTCTCCCATATGACGAGTTCACTATGCTTTTGTATGTATTTTAGTAATTTTGTGCTATCTTCAATTTCATGATTTAAAGACCACAAATGAGCTGCTATTGCAGACTTATCAATATTTTTGTATCTTAAGTGCCTAAAATGTTCTTTCTTTCTAGTAACTATGTTGCTTTTTGTCCTCCCTATGTAAATTTTTTCACAGTCTTTACACGTAATCTTGTAAATGCCGGACTTTTCTTCTGGTTTTATCTTATCAGTATTATTACTGTTAAGCAGGTTTTTAATGTTGTAATTGTTTTTTGGTGCCAATGTTATATTGTATTTCTTGAATATTTTTTGGAACTTTTTGTGGCCCAGGTGTGGTAAGTAAATTTAGCAAATCTAATTTCTTGTTTTATTGGTGAAAGAGCTGTGATCCGTTATGCTCTCTTTTTTAAGTTTGAATGATTTTATTTTTTTTATCTAAAAGACTTTTTCCATATCCATTTTTAATTGCTGTTTTTAAGATTTGATGGTATTCTTTTTTATATTCTTGCTGGCTGAAGGGTAGGTTTACTAATCTGTGTGTGAGACTGTTGATGGTGGCATGTTTGTGTGGAATTGGGTTGAAACTATTTGCTTTGATGTAATTATCTGTGTGTGTTGCTTTTCTATAAATACCAAATTCCAGTTTTTCATTGTTTTTTGTGATGTTAAGGTCCAAAAAAGGTAGATTACAGTCCTCTTCATTTTCTACTGTGAATTGTATGCTGGGTTCTTGAAGGTTGAGTAGTTTCAAAGCATCATCTATCTGTACTGTACTATTGCAAAGATGTTGTCTATGTATCTGTACCATGTTTTATAAATATGAGGAAAGGCTTTAGTTATATGTGTTTCGAAAAAGGTCATGTATAAAATGGCCAAAAAAGGTGATAGCGGGCTACCCATAGCCTGTCCTGAAATTTGTTTGTAATACTTTCCATCGAAGACAAAATAATTTTGGTGTATACATATTTCAGTCATTGCCAAATATTCTTCTATTGATATTCTAGGTTAATAGAAGTTAGCCATTTCTTAAGTTGAATTAAAAGTTTGTTTATTGGGATGCTAGGGAAGACGGAGCGAACATCAAAGGATACTAAAGTGTCTTGAGGTTTTAGTTTAAGATTTTGAATTTTTTTCTACCAGGTCTAAAGAGTTTTTTATGCTCAGAGTATTAAATTGTGGAAGGCACTGAAATTTTTTTGGACAGCCATTTTGCCAGAAGGTAAGTAGGAGTGTTAACATTATTTACAATGGGTGTCATGGGTATGCTGGGTTTGTATATTTTAGGCAAATCATATAATCTTGCAAAGGTAGGGTTGCCCGGTTTGATAGTTGTTTGTTCTGCCGTTGTTAAAATTTTACTATTATTGATGGTTTTGTGTACATCTTTTATGCATTGGTTGAGGGGATTTGAACATATTTCTTTGAATTCTTTTTGTTGTAGTATATCTGAAATTTTTCCTTGTATGTATCTGTGTCTAAAATTACTATTTTGCTCCCTTCAGCAGCCCTTGAGAAGATTTTGAATGCAGAGATGCGAACGATGGTTCGCAAAACATGTCCTCAATATAGGTACGTAAGTGAAGCTGATGTGTAATAAATACGACTCATCTATAATTTAATAATTATTTTGCTTCACTGTGGTGTTCCAATACAGTTAAATTTTATGGATAAGAAGTTGTTTAGTCACTTGACTTAAAGGCTTCTGATTCTTAATGTTAGAGTTTTCCCATTATACAATATTATAATATGTAGCCATGGATAAACTATTAATTTATTTTCAGCAGTTCATATTCCAGTATGCACTTCATGGAATGACATACAACAATGTCATCAAAACATCACTCCATCTCTACATCACTTCCATACGTCATTGTGTTATAAAATGTGGTACCTTCTGGCAGAGTGACATGTTCCAGTAGTTAACAAACATCGTAATATTTTGGAAATTAATTGTTCTTTCACACTAGCCGAGTGTAGGATGCACTATGAAGGGGAAGAGCCTGACCGAAAAATTCAATATTAATTTCCATTAATTGTACCTATTAGTGGTCCGAACTATAAAGCCAGGGCCTTAAAGTACCTACGGCATAGTAAGTCATCATTAAGGTAGTTGTCTCGTGTGTTTATGAGAACTCCTTGTGGTTTACCAGGAAAAACACAAGTCAGTTGGACAATTTAATGTCATGTTGGCACGTTGGTCATAGTAGCTCAATGGTTTAGAGCGGCTGGACGAAGACCAGAAAATCTGTGTTTCAAATCCCGGCTATGGCATTGAATTTTTCTGTCTGGCTCTACCCCTTAATCATAATATTTTGCCTTCTTAATCTTCCGAAACCTATCTGGTGTGTTTTTTGCACTATCACATGTCTTGTGTAAGGCTTGCAACCTCACTACTCTCCTCAAAAGAGACTGGGGACGATAAAGTGAGGAAGACATTGTGTGACGAACTTCTGGTGCACATCTTTGGAAAAAATACACCCCAGATTAAAGTGAATTCAGGAATACTTCTTACAAGGACATGGTCAAGGGCATCTTTGAAGTTAAAAACTTCAACAACTGGAGTCCCATCACGTTCCCCATTATCGGCCAGTGGACGTTTGACATGGACAACATCAATGGGCTTAAAGTATAAAATTGAAAGAAGCGTAGATAGTGAAGCACAACTTAGCACAAAAGTGAATCGAGAAGACATTGACACACTGCTTCACTCACACTGTTTTTTCACAGGACATGCTTCAAGAGCTTTTGCTCTCATCAGCTGGAACTCGAAAAGTGCAAATTGTAGTGGTTTCCTTTTTCTCCATATCGTCGATAGATGGCATGATGTACTTGTCGAAGATGTACAGTGGTGGAGTTTCAAAATTCATGAGTGATGATTTTTGTTATGAAGATTTTTTCCCATACGGAAAGGTCTATGGGGTGATTAACATATTTTATTCAAGATGTTTCCAAGTTGAGTCTAGTATTCAAAAAATGAAAAGCCACTGCTGATTTTTGTTTCACCATTTTTAATGTTTCTTATAAGTTCTTTAGTTCTGATGTCAATATTTCTTTTTGTTTTTCCTACATAAATTTTAAGGCAAGTTTCACATTTCAACCCAAAACAACACCAATATGCCATTTTCAACAGTTTAATCTTTCGGATGATCAACCACTAAACAGAGAAGATTATCAAGAAGAATACCAACACATAAAAAATGTAGCTATGTCCAACAGTTTCAACCCAAATTTAGTGGACAAAACACAGACTCTCAACAAGGCTAATAAAATAAAAGAAACCACCACCCTAGAACCTACAGGAGCAAAAGAGAAAACAAAATTTAAAAAATTTACCTTCCATCCATCAGCCTATAATGTCAAAAAAATCTTCTCAAAACACAACATAATTCTTGCACCTCAAAATAGATTTAATATCAGAAATTTGTTAAAAGGCCCCCCTGCAAAATATTCAATTACTACCAAAGAAAAACCAGGAATCTATGAGATCAAATGTGAAGCTTGCCTTAAAATTTATATAGGAAAAACAAAAAGAAATATTGACATCAGAACTAAAGAACATATAAGAAACCTTAAAAACGGTGAAACAGAAAAATCAGCAGTGGCTTTTCATTTATTGAATACTAGACATGACATCAACTTGGAAACATCTTTAATAAAATAAGTTAATCACCCCATAGACCTTTCAGTATGGGAAAAAATCTTCATTAACAAAAATCGTCATAGAGTCATGAACTCTGAAACTGCACTACCCGACACCTTCGACAAGTACATCATAACATCCATCGATGATGCGGAGAAAGAGGAAATCACTACAATTTGCACTAGTCGAGTTCCAGCTGATGAGAGCAAAAGCTCTTGAAACATGTCCTGTGAAAAAAGTGTGAGTGAAGCAGTGTGTGAGTATCTTCTCTATTCACTTTTGTGCTGGTTTATTGATACTAGTCACTTTTGTGCTATCAATGGGCTTCTTCTGTAGTGAATCTTTTATCAGTTTCACCCATGTGGAAGGGACTAAGACTTTATCCATTGATCATTTCTTCTTCTCAATATTGCCAAAAATTTTGTCAATAGGCATGAAAGAGTGTCATGGTATTGGGAATTGCAGATAAACTCTCTAAAAGTGCACTTGAGGAATGTCAAAAAGTGTCTAATGTCTAATCTAAAATGTATCACAGCTGATATCAAGGAACTTGGTTGTTACCACCAAACGGCTAATGCGGCAACTACTTGACTTAACAACATCTAACTCGAAAAGGCTGACTTAACAACATTTATTTCTGAAATTGATGCCAATTCAACATGCCAGGGTCATGATATGTTTGACCTAACATCTTCTGATCCGCAAATCTTTTAGCGCTATTACAGAACTGGTATTCAGAGAAATTATCGCGTGTTTAACAGGATTTCTCAAAAACATTGACTTAACAACTTCTGAATCTCAGTGCTTTAATTTAGGAGATCTACGCAAGGAACATGGAAAATGGTTCCACTTGGACACTCAACTTATTGACAGAAGGTATCAGGGACATTGGGACTGGGTAATAATGGGAGATAATGTATGTGCAGATGATGTATGTTGTACCTGCACACACATCAGTAACTGGACAATACTACAGGATGTCCTGAAAACATTGCAAGTTCATATCAGGCTCAAAAGATCACATTTCCGTGAAGCAGGCTGGATGCTGCACCATGATAATGTGCGGCCGCAAATTGCCAATGTTGTAGCTGAGTATCTTGCAAAAATTAACGTGAAGTGCATCCCTCACCCTCCCTATAGTCCGGATTTAGCCCCATGTGACTTTTTTCTATTCCCTAACTTGAAGAAACGCTTTCGTGTGAGGCATTATCCATCATCAGAAGCAGTGGTGAAGGCTGCAGAGGCGATTTTGAAGGATCTCTCAAAAAATGTTTTCCAGCATGTCTTTGAAGACTGACAGAAATGCTGGGACAAGTGCATTGCATTCAGGGGAGACTATTTTGAGAAGGACCATCAAAATTATGAGGATGAGTAAAGGTACGCTGTCAAAAAAAATTGTGATCATTCTTTATTGAACAGCCCTCATACTTGTTCTAAGAATACTGAAAGGATTATTACATCCAAAATATCAACATTGAGGGAAAAACTATTCACGTATCCATTTTCAGCCTCATCAAATTAAGCAACAAACACTAAAAAAGTAAACATAAACTTGGTCAAATTTTGTTAGTGTAATACACATAATGCTTGTAAAACAAAGAAAATTTGATAAAGCTAAATAACCAGAAAAAAAACACAAATCTAATACAGCTATCGCTAATAGAAGTAAAGCTTACAGAAGTGAAGAAATGTAAGAGAACAAAAAAAAACCAATAAACATCTAATACATGTAAGTAATAGTTGTAAAGAGTAGAGCCAGACTGAAAAATTCAATGCCATTGCCAGGATTTGAACCACGGATATTCTGGTCTCCGTCCAGCCACTCTAAACCATTGAACTATTATGGCCAACGTGCCAACATGACATTAAACATGACATTCTGGACGGAGACCAGAAGATCCGTGGTTCAAATCCCGGCTATGGCATTCAATTTTTCAGTCTGGCTCTACCCTTTCATAGTGTGTCCTACACACGGCTAGTTTGAAAGAACAATTAATTTCCAATAGTTGTAAAGCTTGCAGCAGTAGGGAAAGGTAATAAAATTAAGTTATAAAAAATGAAGCAGAATACAAATCAAAAATACAACTGAAGACTAATAGAGGCAAGATTTTGTAGGACAATTATTTATAAAATTCACATTCATAGTTTTAATCGGTGGTGTTTTGCACAACTGTTAAAACCCCTATGTTCCAAATTAAAATATTTGAAATCAGCAGACAGTAGGTAGCATGAATAAAATCAAATATCAGACATCAGACATTGCCAAACTGCAGCATACAACAAGTTGTGATATTTTCGCTTTTCATACTTTTGTCTGTCACTACTAAGTTATATGTAGAGAAAAATCTCTCACTGTCAGCGTTTGACATCGACAACCAACGACACTGAAGGGACTTTTCACAGAAATTGCGGTAAGAATCAGCTTTTGTCTTCAATGTCAAGAGTGCTGTTACTACATCTAATCTGTTATCGTTATCATCATGGCTTTGTTGTTCAACAATGTCACAAGCTTTTATGGTTATTACATCATCAGTTTCTTTTGTCATAATGGAGTTCAATCAGAATCACAAATAATACCACTGGTTTTAAATACATTTAGTTGTTTAAGTGCTGCCATTACATGATTTAAATCACCATAACTCGATTTAGTAACTAGCCTAGAAGGCTCAAACAAATGATCTAAAGATTTTATGGTTATTACATCATTAGTTTCTTTTGCCATAATGGAGTTTAATTTCGACAAAGTCACACGGCAGCAAACTTTTAGATTCTCTTCTACTGCTTCTCTAACACTGGGATCCATGATATGATCTACAAGTGCACTTATCTGTTTCCAAACTGACCTCTCTCTAATATTCCACATTTGGCTCTCAGCGAGTTAATTCGGGATAAAACAAGATGAGCCACCAGTATTTTTTTTTTTTTTAATTGAAATTCTAATATTGGATCTGTTATCAATCTGCAATTTTCAGAAACAAATATTGTTGCTGTTGTACTTTTACAATATTTGCAGCACTTGGCATCACAAAAATGATAATTTAACAAATTTTGCGCAGAAAGTGAAAGCTTTTCTTTTTCAGAAAAGAAATCGACAACTGCATCAAAATAGCTGGCAATGTAAACTACTAATTAAACCAGCTAGACCAGCGTGTCAGTACAGGCAATGGGAACAGTTTAGCTTCTAAATCAGTGAGGTATTCTTTGTATTCGCTTTTTAACTTTCAGGCATCTCAGAACACATTCTTAAGCCCTGAGGGACAATATTTTCATGTTAATGTAATGTCTGAGATTAGCTTCCTAGAAGTTCAGTACCTTCTCAGTAACTTTAGTCACTATAATAGAAATTTTTTGCTGTGCACGGTGTGCTATCCAATAGATAACATTTCTAGTTAGCATACGACAAACAGTTATCAGTATGACGGACCAGCCGGGTGCTGTGGTGTCAGTTTATTGTTGCACCGCTTAGCTGTTATTTCAGTGTGTATGATGTCATTGCATTGGCTTTGTTAAGTGTTAAATTTTATCTTGCTTTCGTTAAATTTATAAACATTTTCTCCATGACTTCTAGCTTCATGCTATGAAGACATGAATGTTTAAGTTATATTTAAGTAATTTCAAATGTAAATGTTCCTAAGCAGACTAAAAATAATAGAAATTTTCTCATTTATCACTAAAAAAAAATTATTGTTGAAAAAAGGAAAAATTCGCGAAAAAATTGTTCGAAACAAAAACTCTTGCCTCTGCTCTCAAATCTTCAGTTGAGGCCTATACAATGGTCCAGGAGGCCTATGGAGAGTCTGTTCTTTCCTATAGCACAGCTCGAGGGTGGTTTAAAATGTTTAAAGAGGGGAGACAATCAATTTCAAAGGAAGGTGGACCCGGTGCTCCAGGTATTGCTCTTACGGAAGAAAACATCAACACTGTTGCTGCCATTATGAGAGAGCATCAACGAATTACCTTAAGATCACTTTCTGAAATACTGAACATTTCATTGGGTGCCACCCACACGTTGGTGACAGAAACATTACACATGAGACGTGTTTGTGCACGATGGGTTCCAAGACTGCTGATTCCCGAACAAAAGGACATTCGCATGCAGGTCTGCATGCAGTTAAAGTTTATGTTAGGAACATCCAGAGTTTCTTTCAAACGTAATCACTGCTGATGGAACTTGGCTACATTTTGATCCTGAGAGCAAACAGCAAAGTACAGTGTGGAAATCTCCTTCATCACCAACCCCCCGATAAAGCAAAAGTGGTTGCTTCTGCTGGGAAAGTTATAGTTATCTCATTCTTTGATATTCATGGAATGGTTTATCAGCATGTTGTACCTGCACACATCAGTAATTGGACAATACTACAGGGATATACTGAAAAATTGCAAGTCCATATCAGGTGCAAAAGACTGCATTTCCATGAAGCAGGCTGGATGCTGCACCACGATAATGCACAGCCGCATATTGTCAATGTTGTTGCTAAATATCTTGCAAAAATTAACGAGAAGTGCATCCCTCACCCTCCCTATAGTCTGGATTTAGCCCCATGTGACTTTTTTCTATTAACTAACTTGAAGAAACAGCTTCGTGGGAGGCATTATCTATCATCAAAAGCAGTGGTGAAGGTTGTGGAGGCGATTTTGAAGGATCTCTCAAAAAATGGTTTCCAGCATGTCTTTGAAGACTGGCAGAAACGCTAGGACAAGTGCATCGCATTCAGGGGAGACTATTTTGAGAAGGACCATCAAAGTTATGAGAATGAGTAAAGGTACGTTGTCAAAAAAATTGTGATCATTCTTTATTGAACAGCCCTTGTAACAAAGCTTATAGCAGCAAGGATACCTAATTAACTAAATAGTAACTACAAAGAGGTAAACAAATTTAATGGAAAGGAAAAATAAAAAACAAAGCACAAAGTTGAGAGGAACAACTAAATAATAACCATGAAGCAGTACACAAATCTAATATTGATGAATGCTATTAAGACATAGATCTCAAAGAAACGAAGAAAGGTAAATAAACTAAACAATAAACATGAAGCCAAAAACAAAAGTAATAGAAGTGAATAATAATAAACCTAAAGCTTTTAGCAGTTAGTGCAATACAATTAAATAACTGTCAAGCAGCTAATTAATGTAAGAGGTGAATACATATTATGCAATGCTTGACACAGTGACAAAATGTGAATGAGTGAACCACGAAAAGGTACACAACTCTTAACGAATAAATAGTAATCGATGTAGGTCTCAAAGTTGTGAGAAAATGTAATACAATTAAATATTAACCAAAAAGTAGTAAGAAAATGTAATAAACTAAATAATGACCAAGAAGCACTATATAAATCTAATATTAGTGAATGAATATTAATAGATGTAAAGCTATATCAAAATTTAATTGTATTGGAACACCACAGTGAAGTAAAATAATTATTAAATTATAGATGAGTCGTATTTATTACACATCAGCTTCACTTACGTATCTATATTAAGGACATGTTTTGCAAACCATCGTTTGCATCATCGGCTCTAATGCTACTAAAGCCTGATCCAGTGGTGTGGGTAGTTCTGGAGTTGCTGCTGCCATCTGTTGATTTCGTGATTAATTTAAATGTGGGGTTATCTTCTAGCGGAATTTCAAAGTTCATTAGTTGGTCTTTATGTTTTTCTATGTATATTCTCTCCCATATGACAAGTTCACTATGTTTTGGTACATATTTTAGTAATTTGGTGCTAACTTCAATTTCATGATCTTCAGACCAGAAATGAGCTGCTATTGCGGACTTATCAATATTTTTGTATCTTAAGTGCCTAAAATGTTCTTTCTTTCTAGTGCCTATGTTTCTTTTTGTCCTCCCTATGTAAATTTTTTCACAGTCCTTACACTTAATCTTGTAAATGCCTGACTATTCTTCTCATTTTATCTGATCAGTATTATTACTGTTAAGTAGGATTTTAATGTTGTAATTGTTTTTTGGTGCCAATGTTATATTGTATTTCTTGTATATTTTTTGTAACTTTTTTATGGCCCAGGGGTGAGAAGTAAATTTAGCAAATCTAATTTCTTGTTTTATTGGTGAAAGAGCTGTGATCTGTTTTAATCATTTTTGAAGTTTGAATGATTTTATTTTCTTATCTACAAGGCTTTCTCCATATCCATTTTGATTTGCAGTTTTTAAGATTTGATGGTATTCTTTCTGATATTCTTGCTGGCTGAGGGGTAGGTTTACTAATCTGTGTGTGAGACTGTTGATGGTGGCATGTTTGTGTGGAATTGGGTTGAAACTATTTGCTTGGATGTAATTATCTCTGTGTGTTATTTTCTCTGTGTAGTTATCTCTGTATGAATACCAAATTCCAGTTTTTCATTTTTTTTTTTTTTGTGTGGTTTTAAGGTCCAAGAAAGGTAGAGCACAGTCATCTTCAGTTTCTACTATGAATTGTATGCTTAGTTCTTGAGCTTTTTCGAAACACATCACTAAAGACTTTCCTCATATTTTTAAAATATGGTACAGATACTTAGATGACATCTTTGCAATAATACACTACAGATAGATGATGCTTTGAAACTACTCAACCTTCAAGAACCCAACATACAATTCACAGTAGAAACTGAAGAGGACTGCACTCTACCTTTTCTGTACCTTAAAATCACAAAAAAAACAATGAAAAACTGAAATTTTGGTATTCATAGAAAAGCAACACACAGATAATTACATCAAAGCAAATAGTTTCAACCCAATTCCACACAAACATGCCACCATCAATAGTCTCACACACAGATTAGTAAATCTACCCCTCAGTCAGCAAGAATATCAAAAAGAATACCATCAAATCATAAAAACTGCAATTAAAATGGATATGGAAAAAGCCTTGTACATAAAAAACTAAAATCATTCAAACTTCAAAAAAGATTAAAACAGATCACAGCTCTTTCACCAATGAAAAAAGAAATTATATTTGCTAAATTTACTTACCACCCCTGGGCCACAAAAAAGTTACAAAAAATATTCAAGAAATACAATATAACATTGGCACCAAAAAACAATTACAACATTAAAAACCTACTTAACAGTAATAATACTGATAAGATAAAACCAGAAGAAAAGTCAGGCATTTACAAGATTAAGTGTAAGGACTGTGAAAAAATTTACATAGAGAGGACAAAAAGAAACATAGGTACTAGAAAGAAAGAACATTTTAGGCACTTAAGATACAAAAATATTGATAAGTCCGCAATAGCAGCTCATTTCTGGTCTGAAAATCATGAAATTGAAGATAGCACCAAATTACTAAAATACATACAAAAGCATAGTGAACTCGTCATATGGGAGAGAATATACATAGAAAAACATAAAAACCAACTAATGAACTTTGAAATCCCGCTAGAAGAGAACCCCACATTTAAATTCATCACAAAATCAACAGATGGCAGCAGCAACTCCAGAACTAGCTACACCACTGGATCAAGCTTTAGTTGCATTAGAACCGATGATGCAAACGATGGTTCACGAAACATGTCCTCAATATAGGTGCATAAGTGAAGCTGATGTGTAATAAATACAACTCATCTATAATTTAATAGATGTAAAGCTGGTAACTATAAGGAAATAAAACTAAATAAGACCCACTAAGCATTAAACAAATCAAATACAAGTGAGTAATAATAAACAAACGTTTGAGTCAGACTGAAAAATTCAATGCCATAGCCGGGATTTGAACCATGGATTTCCTGGTCTCCGTCCAGCCACTCTAAACCAATGAGCTACTATGGACAACGTGGCGATATAACATTAAATTCTCCAACTGACTCGTGTTTTATCCGGTAAACTACTAGGAGTTCTCATAAACATATGAGACAACTACCTTAATGGCAACTTACTATGCTGTAAGGACTTTAAGGCTCGGGCTTTATAGTTAACCACTTTTAGGTCAATTAATGGAAATTAGTAGTTGTCTCATGTGTTTATGAGAACTCCTAAATGGTTTACCGGGAAAAACACAAGTCAGTTGGAGAATTTAATGCCATGTCGGCACGTTGGCCTTAGTAGTTCAATGGTTAGAGCGACTGGACGGAGACCAGAAAATCCGTGGTTCAAATCCCGCCTATGTCATTGAATTTTTCAGTCTGAGTCTACGTTTCCACAATTTAGCCTACACACGGCCAGTGTGAAAGAACAATTAATTTCCAATAAACATAAAGCTTGTCAAACTTAGGAAATAACATTAAAAAAATAATAATCATGAAGATGAAACAAAATTTATAACAAGTGAATACTAACGTATGCAATGCTTGAAGCAGCGAGAAAATGTAATACATATAAACAGAAAACACACAATAAAAAAAAACAATCTAATACAAATGTGTAACAATAGATTTACGGTCAAAGCAGTGAGGAAATATAATATAAATAAATAACGCCCATCAAGCACCAAACAGATATAATTCAAGTGAATTATATTAGGAAAAGTATCAACACAGTGAGAAAATGTAGTTAAATAATAACCACAAGCAGTAAACAAACCTAATTATTAATAATAATTTTATCAATTCAGCTTTTCAATTTATACATTTGATGTTATTCTTTAAGGATGTACCTTTTACAAAATAGTTAACAATTCCTCTAAACTGTATACACATTAATAAATCTCGTACAAATGCATAGTAAAAGATACGAGATTTGTTCAAAGCTGAGAAGAATGAAACACAGGTGAATAACAACAGACCCAAGGCTTATAGCAGCAAGGATACCTTATTTATTAAATAATAACCACAAAGATGTAAACAAATTTAATACAAGTGAAAAACAGAAAACAAAGCACAAAATGGTGAGGAAATGGAATACAACTAAATAACTATAAAGCAGTAAACAAATGCAGCAAGGTGAACAATAGGTGTAAAGCTTGCAGCACTAATAATATAGTAACAACTGCTCAAACACGATTCAAACACTTATCTACTAAAGAAAATACAATTCAACTATCCCAAGATGTCAAAGAATCTTTCAACAAAAATCAAGATATGCTGTCAGTTTTCATTGATTTTGAAAAAGCATAAGATTCAGTATGGAAGCATAAACTTCCTGAGAAACTTTCAAAACTAGGCATTCAAGATAATATGTTAAATTGGATCACTCAGTCTCTGTCTCAAGGTTTCTGTGCTACAAAATACAATGACAGTACATTCAAATTCTGACAAATAAAAATGGGCCTACCACAAAGTGCAGTACTGAGTACAACCTTGTTCAACATCTACATCAATATCTTCACTCGGCTGTATGCAACACAGAAATAAAGACAGCACTTTTTGCAGATGACATGATCATGTGGACATCTTCCCCACAAATAGGGAAATCCAAAACTTCAATGGAAAAGGCTCTGATACTACTGGAAAAGTGGACTGACAACAATTTGATGAAAATAAATACTGATAAAACAACATTCCAAATATTTAGCTTTAAAAAGAAAATCTCTAAACTAAATCTGAAGTTCAAGAAAGCAGACCTGAAACAAGCATATGAAACAAAATATTTAGGAACAATTTTTTATTCAAAATTATCTTGGAGACATCACATTGAAGCAGTAGTAAACAAATCAACCAAAACATTTTCAATTTTGAAAAGATTAGCTGGAGGCAAGTGGAGCAGTAGTCGGGAGACACTGAACACCACATACAAAACATTCATCAAGCCAATACTTCTTTATAATGCCGAGGTAATAATTACAGCAAACAGTTCTAACATAAATCACCTAGTAGTATGCCAAAATCAGGCCCTGCGACTAATAACTGGTGCAGCAAAATCAACTCCAATCTAGGCAATACAAGCCTTAACTCGGAACTATTCAATACATCTAACTTTCGAGCAGCACGCACTAATACAACATGAAAAAATGTTGCAGTTAAAAACAACAAAATGGGAGAAAAGATTACTACAACCAATCAAGATAAAAACACAAGTTTCCTACACAAAGTTACGGAATTAAAAGCAGATCTGAATCTTCCTAATTCTAAAGAAAACATTTTAATCAAAGAAAACCCACTGACTTTTGAACCAATTAATATTCAGTTAGATTTAGCAGTTACAAAATCTGAAACTTCCAAACCTGTACTAAAAGCACTAGCATTAGAAACTGTGAACAATAGATACCCACCTGAAGAATGGTTACATATCTACACAGATGGATCTAACTTGGACAACAACTCAGGAGCAGGAATTAAGTGTGCACTATTCTCATTCGATTAACCAGCAGGATACCACACAACTAATTTTGATGCAGAAGTAACGGCTATTCATATTGCACTCCAACACCTTCTATACAGAATAGATAAATTCAAAAATGCTGTCATACTTTCTGATTCTAAAGCAGCATTATATGCAATAAGTTCATATAAAATGAGGTCAATCCAAATTAAAGAATGTCACAAAATAATCCAACAACTTCAAAAACTACAGAAAAGGATTATATTACAGGGGATACCTGCACATTGTGGAATTGCTGGAAATGAATCAGCTGATTTTCTTGCCAAAAAAGGTGCAAATTTAATTCAGAACAAAAGTAAAAACTTACCCTTTACATCCATAAAAAGATTAATTAAAAACACATATAAAAACAAACACAACCAATCAATATCTAACAAAGCCAAAGATAAAAAATGGAACATTGTAATTAAAAATCCAGAAATTATTCCAGAAATCCCATGTAAAGCTGCAGTAGCAAATTTTAGATTACTTACGGAACATTATTTGACCAAACACTTACATAGAATAGGAATTTATACAAGTCCAAATTGTCCTCTGTGCAACAAAGAAGAGGAAATGACTAAAGAACATCTTCTAACTTATGAAGCCCTATCTGCCGGACCCACTACACAGGAATACTGGAGAGCAAGAGAGCTAATGGCTTCATTTCCAAAGTCTAGCATTTGACAACAAAGAAGAGGAAATGACTGAAGAACATCTTCTAACTTGTGAAGCCCTACCTGCTGGATCCACTACACAGAAATATTGAAGAGCAAGAGAACTAATGGCTTCATTGCCAAAGCCTAGCATTTGACAACAAAGAAGAGGAAATGACTGAAGAACATTTTCTAACTTGTGAAGCCTTATCTGCTGGATCCACTACACAGAAATATTGAAGAGCAAGAGAACTAATGGCTTCATTGCCAAAGCCTAGCATTTGAAAACAACAGCTTGCAGCAATAGGGAAATGCAATACAACTAAATACAAACCTTGAACAAATGCAAGTGACTAATAATAGAAGTAAAGCTTGCAGGTATGGAAATGCAAAAAACTAAAAAATAACCATGAAGCAATAAACAAATCCAATACAAGTGAATAATAATAATAATAATAATAATAATAAATACAATAAAAGAAACAATAAACAAATAGAATACAAGTGAATAATAACAGAAGCAACAGTAAGGACATTGATAAAATAGCTATGAAGCAGAAAATGGATCCAACTCAAGTGAATAGCAAAGAGGTAAAGCTTGTACTAGAAAGGAAATGTAACAACTAAATGAGGTGATTGCACCAGTAGTTGACCATGCTTAAGTACTGTGTTTTATTAAAGTCAAAGAGTAAACAATTAGTGGTTAAATGAAAGAACAGGGGTTGCCATACATGACACACTGGTCAGACTTTGGATACACTCTGTAGCAACTCTTGTGTTTGTACTGTATTATGTGGATTTCTTTAATGAGGCAAGCTGATCCACTTATGCATACAAAAACTGATATTTCGTAGTTTTTTTTTTTATTTATATTATTAAATATACTTCATTTAATGCTTAATGATATTTTGGTAACAAATCTTTTAAGTTATTATGCCAAGAACTGGCTGTATAATCACTGAAATCCCAAAATGCTGCAATACCTACTAGTCTCTACTAGTAGCTGACCAGTTTCTTGCAAGTGCCTGGAAAAGTTTTGCCCAATATGAATTTTTTGCATTTCCATTTGACTATTCTATTGACCTATTCTGAGAGTGAACATGGATAAAAACAAGGAAAAGACATCAAGGAAAATGAGAGAATTGTTAAAACAATCTTGAGAACATGCTGCAAGACATTAACAGAGATAAAAACGGAAGCATTGCAAAAATAGCAAGATCACGTTGTATAACACATTCCACATTGCTAAATTAAAAAGAAAAATGGGACTGAACACTCAACTAAAAGAAGCAAAGGAAACACTTATGCAAAGGAAAATCTGCCAATAAAAAGACAAAAACATATACATTTCAGCAAAATGAGAATGCAACAATTCCTAAGTGCAACAGTTGCTAACACCAGAATAAAAGTTAAGTATATATGCCTTGTAACCACTGGTTGCTAATTAACCTAAACTTATATAAAAAGCATACTGAATCTAACCTAACCTCCAGTGATTTAAGAAACCTTTTAACTTACAAATACTCTATCATTTAGGAATGCACAAGATTTAGTCTTAGTGTTCATAAATGGTGAGATATGTACAATTTCAGATATTGGAAGCACTTTATATGTTTTGCTTCTTTAGCCATCTTTGAAATGCCTATGTTGGTATCATGGGAAGTTTTAAAATGCATGTAGCATTTGCTACATGTTATAACTATGTATAATTTTGTTAAATGTGTTTCAATTCCCTAAATGTTTAACCTTTGGTGTTGAGAGTGTAATCTCTATGTCATAGTTTTAAAAGTGTTGTATAAGTACAATACTGTGATTGTGAGTCACTGATACAGGAGTTTAACCTTTATTACTGAGTAGGAAAATACTTCATTCTTAGTTTGTAATTCGGACATTGTAAGCATCTTTCCCTTTTTCTAACTTTACTCTACTAAACTGCAATTACTTCCACACAAGTTGCCCACCGCAGTAAGGCAAATTTCATGCATATGTTCTATCAATAAACTTTCTAGGCAACAATTTATAAGTTTATTTCTGGAAATTAATTACTCATAAAATTGGAGAACACAAGAATTGTTTGTTGCATTTGCAACTTCATATCAGATTTACCCTGCCTCAATCAACAAATCTGATAACACTTTGTAATTGTTTCTGTCACAAAGCTAATGTTCTCACAAATAACTCACTCTTTAGCTAGTCAATGTTAGTGTTAATGGCTCACAAATAACTCACAATTTATTTACATGCTCTTAAGTTTGCCTTGCATTTGCTTTATTATTGTTCTTACGCATAATTTTGAAGTATACAACTTAAAATTACTAAATTTGACATAACAACTTACCTTTCTTGTTTTAAAGCATATTCCAACATTTTGATTCGCCTGACCAAGTCATTTTTCAAGTTTTCTTGGCCTTTTCTTTCTCCTTGTAGAAAAGCTATCCTTGCCTGCACGGAAAAACCAATTTATTTCCAAAAATATCTTATAACCACTCTCAATATCACATGAAATAGGATTTTCTTTTACTCAAAACACTCCCAATAGGAGAGACTAAAAATATTAGCGTAACTATACGGCATTTGTTCCAATTTGGTCTGAAACCTCAAAATTGGGTTGTTTTCACAGGAAATGTGAATTACCTGTAACTCAGCTCTATCAACTTCCCATTGCGACCTTTCCATCTCGAACCTTGCCCACTCATGTTGTATGAAATGCAATATCCCTGGTATAGAGTATTGAGTTCTTTGGTTTCCTTCGTCATTTTGTTTATTCCCTACGTTAATTCCACCACCTGAAGGTCCTATTTGTCCGTTATGATTTTGTGATGGAGAACTATCTTCCATTGTAGGCCCACCGCACTGACTGGGTATCTTCATGACATGGCCGCCATTACAGCAACTTCGTAACCTTTTAAGGTAATACGGGAGTCAAAATAATTCTGGTACTTACTAATTATACACAAAATGCAATAAAACATAGAAAATTTACTAAAGTGACGTGTTAAACTTGCTGATTTGGTCATAATTTAAATAAATATGAAATAATGAATAAGAACTTAACCGTTGTTTGGTTCAGATAGTAGTCATGACAGCTGTTGTGTGTCAAATTCATGAACTATTATGACAGCACCTATTGTATAGTGCATGTAATGAACTTTCATTACAAGCCTTTTCTTCGTAACAATCGAGTGCTTAAAATGGAGTTAAGGAATATTAAAAAATGAACAGAGGCTTATTTATGAAACAAGTTTTATTAAAGGTATTTTACAGCATTAACATTCGAAAGATAATACAAATTATTCATTCAAAAGTTTTGATAAAATTTGTACACATTATTTGGCTGTAGCTTTTCAAAAATACACATTTCAACATATCTTAACCTGATAATAAAAATATGAAAAAGTATAAAGTTTCTAGTTTTACAGAAATTCATCCGCCCAATCACACAAGCACTGGAAACAATCTTTCGATTGTTTGGAATTGGCGCCGCAGGTGTCCTTCATCCAGTCCTGGAAGAGTTCCTTGTTCTTCTTCAGAACTAAGAACTGGCCAAATACCACGTAAGCCTAAAACAGAAATTGTACAAACATCAGCACTTCCTTAATTTCAACTCTTTCTCCAAACACAATTTTTTCGTCACATTGGACATTTCATGTTCCCGCCATTTACGACGTTTTAATTACAACGTTTTTTATCGACTTGCTATCTTCTCTGTTCGATATCTATAAATATTGCGATCATTTTAGACTAACTCTCCGATTGGCTCGAAACTTTAACATTTCTCACAATTGGATGAATTGCCCACCAAGCAAACCAAGCTAAGTTTCGGCAGCATGATTTTCATTTGTTTTCTCCAACCGAACTCGTCTATTTGCAGCCCAAGTAATTTTGTCTTTGATACTTTATAAAGTGCAATTGTTGTATATGACTGTTACTTCATTTACTTGCTTATGCTTTGTTTTGAATTGAGTATGCTTTACTTTATTCTCAGTTTAATGATCGCTTATTTGCTTTTTATAAAATGTTCAGCTGTTCAAAAACTTTAGCGACTACTTTTTTCTTTTCAATTTACATCCTCCAACGTTGTCATATCCAACAATGAATGAGCCCAGGTTCCATAGAGCTTAGAGTTACCATTCATTCATCTTTCAGGTTAAGGGAAAACTCCAGAGAAAACTTATCTAGAAAGCTCACACTGACCCAGATTCGAACTCGGAACCTCTTGAATGTGAGGAAGACACAGAACCATCTATGGTACCGAGGCAGGTTTCTTTAGTGACAATCTCTGTACTGCTGATATGAAACTTTAACGTTAAGTACATTAACATCATCTGCAAAAAGCACTGCTACTGACTCTTATAAGATTGCATAGCAAGTCAGATAAATATTAAAAATAACAAAGACTGAAATATAGAACTTATGCAATATTAACTCTCTTTCAAGAAAATTCCTGCACTCCAAACTACGCTTTACATGGGCAAAGTTAAAGAGATAAACAAACAGAAAAAGTTGTAAGTAGTTTTAAGATAACTATGGTTTTATATACTGCAGGCCACTAAGAAATAAGCTTTATGGGTTATGAATGAAACTTTAACCAAAGGAACGAAGAGAGTATAGTGACAACTACATCTAATGTTGAGATTGATTCCTTTATGACCAACAGTTGCTCCATCATAGATTTACTGCCAACATTTTAGTATGTAAAGTGCAGGTGAAAGGGCATTTGCTAAAAGCATTCTTATTTTAGCATGTATCCCACATCTTTCATTTCAAATCTTAAAAATATTTTCAAAGCTATTAAAACATCTGTAAACTAATTGCAACATATACAGAATACTAATCAGCCTGCCTCAGTAGCATAGATGGTAGTGTGTCTGCCTCACATTCAAGAGGTCCCAAGTTCGAATCTCGTTCAGGGTGAGTTATCTGGATAAGGTTTTTACCGGGTTTTTCCCTTATCCTGAAAGACGAATGTTGGGTAACTCTGAGCTCTATGGGCCCCAGGCTCATCTGACCATCATTTCACCCATTCCATTCATTGTCCAATATATGACTTAAAGTTTGAGGACATAAAATTACAAAAAACTAGACAGTAGAAAATAATCCTCTATATACGAAAGTTTAAATGCATTTTTAAAACTGACTTAAAAGCATCATTTTTTCTAATCCAAAACAGAAGGGACAAATGCTATCCATATACCCCAAGCTTTTGTTTTATAGCTATGAAAACTTCAGTCACAAATCCTTGCATGGGGCTAGAGAAATTGTTTTATACTTTAATCTCTTTTAAAAACAATGTTGGTATTCAAACATTTGTTCTATTTAAGCTTTTTTTCATTCCTTAGTTTCTCTACTATGCAGTAAGGAAAGTACTGTAATGCATCCAAAAATTACATTTCAATATTTCACCAAAATACACATTTTCAGATCTCAAAGCCCCTCCCATTAGAAAAAGGTCCATGCATGTCTGCTGTTTGTGTACCTGAAAACAGCACAACTCAAAAACAAAACATCTTATATATTCCAAAGTGTAAGGACTATATACAATGAAGCACAAAATTAATATAATTTTGAGTCGAACTAATACTCAATGCTCCACTTATTGCTAGTATTTACCTAGAACGCGTTTCGTTAGGATCTTCCTAATATCATCAGCTGTTGTGGACTAATGGGTTCGTTTGGTGAACTCATTGGAGGCGATAGGTGCGTCTCTGTCGGTATCTTGATGAACTTGAAGTTTGGGTTTTCTTCAAAGGTAGTGTCGAAATTAAATCCAAACTTCAAGTTCATCAAGATACCGACAGAGATGCACCTATCACCTCCCAGAAGTTCACCAAACCAGATGTATTAGTCAACAACAGCTGATGATGTTAGGGAGATCCTAACGAAACATGTTCTAGGTAAATACTAGCAATAAGTGGAGCATTGAGTATTAATTTGACTCAAAATTATATTGATCTTATATATATATATATATATATATATATATATATATATATATATATATATATACACACACACACACACACACACACACACACACACACACACCAAACTTTGTGTTTAAGCTTAACATTTTCCATGCTAAACTTGCTTTATACAAAACATTTTTTCAATTTTTTTTTTTTATTTTCTAAAAAATGATTTAGGTTAAAATAACATATGTTTAAGATATTTTCATGAAAAACAAAATATGTATATTCAGTTTCTTAAGTATTGGAAATTCAAACCAATGACAAACATGATTAATAGAAATAATCATTTCTTCCACACTAGCCATGTGTAGGCTAAGGTGTGAATGAGTACAGCCAGACTGAAAAATTCAATGCCATAGCCGGGGTTTGAACCACAGATCTCCCACTCTCCGTACGGTTGCTCTAACCAACTGAGCTACTATGGCCAACATGCCGACATGATATTAAATTCTCCAACTGACTCATATGTTTTCCGGTAGACCACTACGGATTCTCATATGCTATGTGACACGCACCTTTTGTAGCGACTTACTATGCTGTAAGTACTTAAGTCCCAAGCTTCATAGTTAAACCGCTATGCTATTCAGGTAAATTGATGGAAATAATCATTTCTTCTACACTAGCCATGTGTAGGCTAAAGTTTGAATGAGTAGAGCCAGACTAAAATTCAATGCCATAGCCAGGATTTGAACCACAGATCCCCCACTCTCCATGCGGTTGCTCTAACCAACTGAGCTACTATGGCCGACATGACATTAAATTCTCCAGCTGACCCATATGTTGAATTCATGTCATGAATTTTTCAGTCTGGCTCTATTCATTCAAAAACCTTAGCCTACACACGGCTAGCATGGAAGAAATGATTATTTCCATCAATTTACCTGAATAACATAGCTATTTAACTATGAAGCCTGGGACTTCAGTACTTAGAGCATAGTAAGTCGCTACAAAAGGTGCGTGTCTCATAGCATATGAGAACCCCTAGTGGTCTACCGGAAAACATAGTCAGTTGGAGAATTTAATGTCATGTCGGCATGTTGGCCATAGTAGCTCAGTTGGTTAGAGCAACCACATGGAGAGCGAGAGATCCGTAGTTCAAATCCCGGTTATAGCATTGAATTTTTCAGTCTGGCTCTACCCACTCAAACATGATTAATGCCACAAAATTTTTATTTCACAAGTGTTTGGTAGTATTTAATGTTATGCAGTTGGCTATGACGCCATTCGCTCTCTGGTACTCCAGTATTTTGATGTTATGTTGGTATATTTACTAAAGGTTGGGCAGCGGAGTAGGTGGTTTCCATCCATATCTTCTTTAAGTGTACAGAAAGGACACAGAGGAGATCTCGCTATACCAATCCTGAATAAATGTTTATTGGGACAGTCATGGCCTGCTACAAGTTGCTAGAGAGTTATGGTCATAATTTTTCGCACTAAAATTTAATCTTATTATATTCTGTTAGCTTAATGTGAAACAAACACACCATAGCAGTTTCATTGTTGGTACTCCTGGTTCCCACCTGTGAGAACCAGTCAAGCTCAGACATGTTCAGTATCGTCTACCGCTGCAATGGAGGTAACATGCGAGGAACAATATGCGGCTTTGAAATTCTGCTTTCGTCTCAACAGATCTTCAGTTGAGGCCTATACAATGTTACAGGAGGCCTAGGGAGAGTCTGTTCTTCCCTACAGCACAGCTCGAAGGTGGTTTAAAATGTTTAAAGAGGGGAGACAATCAATTTCAAAGGAAGGTGGAGCCGGTGCTCCAGTTACTGCTCTTATGGAAGAAAACATCAACACTGCTGCTGTAATTGTGAGAGAGGATCAACAAATTATTTTAAGATCACTTTCTGAAATACTAAACATTTCATTGTGTGCCACCCACAGATTGGTGACAGAAACATTACACATGAGACATGTTTGTGAGCAATGGGTTCCAAGATGGCTAAATATTGCCACTATTGTTGCTGAATATCTTGCAAAAATCAACGTTAAGTGCCTCCCTCATCCTCCCTATAGTCCGGATTTAGCTCCATGTGACATTTTCCTATTCCCTAACTTGAAGAAACGCCTTGTGGAAGGCATTATCCATCATCAGAAGCAGTGGTGAAGGCTACGGAGGCGATTTTGAAGGATCTCTCAAAAAATGGTTTCCAGCATGTCTTTGAAGACTGGCAGAAATGCTGGGACAAGTGCATCGCATTCAGGAGAGACTATTTTGAGAAGGACCATCAAAATTATGAGGATGAGTAAAGGTACGGTGGCTCAAATAAATCTGACCTAATTTTACTGTCCTTTTTGGCTAGAAAGTCAGCTATTTCATTACCATGTATTCCGCAATCTGCGGAATACATGGTAATGAGATGCATAAAATACAAACAGATGGATAAGTCAGCCATAGCTCATCATTTTTGGCCAAACAATCATATTTCCAAAGACATCAAACTATTGAAACCAGTAAAAAAATATTGGGGACTAACACTTTGGGAAAAAATATACATTTTTAAGAATAAAAAGAAGAGAACCATGAACTTTGAAATACCAACAGTGGATGATGTCATTCAACTCGTTAAACAATACCAGGAGAGCGAGGAGGTACCTGAAGAGAGTTAATCAAGCGTCAGCTGATGAGGAAGCTTGTTCCTTGAAACATGTTCTAATGTTAAAATGTAAGTGGAGCTGAAGTGTTTTTAAAGTTTGACAAGTGTTTTCCAGTTTTCAGTTGGCGAATTTAATGTCATGTCGGCACATTAGCCATAGTAGCTCAAGGGTTAGAGCAGCTGGACAGCAACCAGAAGATCTGTGGTTCAAACCCCGGCTATGGCTTTGAATTTTTCAGTCTGGCTCTACCCTTTCATAGTGTGTCCTACACATAGCTAGTGTGAAAGAACAAGTAATTTCTTTTAAAAATATTGTTGTTAAAGCTCTACTGTTTTAAATACTTCTATTTTATCAATTTATTTATTATATATTTGTATACCAACTGGCACTAACAGAACATCTATCTTGTAACGTTACAGTCCATTTTAGAAAAAAGCAAAATCAAACTAGCAACCATCTTCTTACCAAGACTACAAATTTGTCAGATTTTTGTAAGCTTATTTTCTGTTCAAAAGTTCCAAAGAGCTAGTACTTTTTTTAACAAAAGGGATCATAACAAATTCAAGTTTTGTCATCAGTAACAATATTCCAAGTCCTGCGCCGTGCTATAGTGGGTTAACGCATGATGCCTTGGTTCCCTGCCATAGAATGCGGCCCAGGTTCGATCCCACCATTAGGGATGCGGATTTTAAGTCCCGAGTATAGGACCGGTGCCCACTCAGCATCGTGAGGAAATTCAGGAGCTTACGATGGGTAAGCGGCCCTGGTCAAGAAAGCCAGCATTTCGGCTGGGGCTGCCCAGAATGAATGAATGTGTAGTGTTTAATGCCCGCTTTTACTACATACGACACTGATGATGAATGAGATGAAGATGGAGCACCGGTGGAATGAGATGGCGGGGGAAACCGGAGGTCCCGGAGAAAACCCGCCCCAGCGCCGTGTTGTCCACCACAAATCTCACTTTGCGGTCACCTGGGATCAACCCCGGGCTGCCTTGGTGAGAGCCAAGCGGTCTAACCACTGAGCCACGGCGCGGCCGGGCTGCCCAGATGCTGACCACATCTCCTTCCTGTATCGGTTGGATGATCGCCCACCTCTGCCTTGCATAAGTAGGCGTAAGGCCAGCAATCGGATTGGTAGGCCTTGGCCCTATATGGGCTGTTGCGCCATGGGTTATCAATATTCCAAACCAAATTTTATGTGCCACCTTGGAGTTTTTCCTCAACAATGAATCTTCTTTTTTGATTGGGAGTCAGTTTATATGGAATCCACTGACAACAAAAGTTCTCACACATCTGTTGATAGAAAATTTATTTAAATCTTAAGATAACCTGATAAATTTATAAGTTTTAAATGATTTTCATCAAGCACTGCTAAAATTGCAGCAACATTTTCATCAGTAACTGCACTTCTTGGATATCCTTCATGATATTCATCACTAAGAAGGAAGGAAGGAAGAAAGAAAGAAAGACAGAAAGAAAGAAAGAGAGAAAGAAAGAGCAAGAGAAAGAAAGATAGAAAGAAAGAGAGAAAGAGAAAGAGAGGTAGAGAAAGAGAGAGAAAGAGAAAGAAAGAGAGGAAGATAGAGAAAAAGAAAGAAAGAAAGAATGAAAGAGAGAGAGAAAGAAAGATAGAAAGGAAGAAAGAAAGAGAGAAAGAGAAAGAGAAAAAGAAAGAGAAAAAGAACGAGAGAAAGAAAGAGAAAAGAAAGAGAAAAGAGAAAGAGAGAATGAAAGAAAGATAGAAAGAAAGATAGAAAGAAAGAAAGAAAGAAAGAGAGTGAAAGAAAGATAGATAGATAGAAAGAAAGAAAGAAAGAAAGAAAGAAAGAGCGAAAGAAAGAAAGAAAGAAAGAAAGAGAGAGAGAAAGACGGAAAGAAAGAGAAAGAAAGAAAGAACTGTTTTGAATTTGCTGTGCCAACTCTAAATGTTATGTTAGGCTTCTTTGATAACCAAATTTATAAACAGGTTTTTACATTATTTATGTATTAACACTATTTAAAATCAAAGAAATCATAGCATGGAAATGTTCTCTGGTCAAATTAATGTTTCATTGAACACAATCTTGGAAAAGTGATAGTTAAGAAATTATTACAACAAATGATTATGTAGAAAATGAAGCTAGCTACAGTGAAGCAATGAATATTATACAAATATAACAATTTGTAACAAAAGCTTCACTTAACTTGAGAAAATGGTGTTAATTCTTCTTTCTAATTGATATCGATTTCACAAACTCTTGTTTGCATCTTCAGTCAAAGAAAACCACAGGAGAAAACAAATTCGTTGTTAAGGAAGTTACTATGTTCTTATGTTTTTTTTTTCAGTATTACCATAGTAAACTTAATAAGAACGTTACACATCCAGAAATTAAGCTGGGGCAAGATGAGATAAAATATGTTAAAATAAACAAATTTCTGGGTTTGCTACTATAATTGTCGCATCGTAAGTTGGTGATTGGCATTTTGCCTCCACCTGCTATTCAGCTGCAAAAACAGGAGAGGGGATAAACACATCACTGACACGTCATTGCGGTCGCCTAGCAACCAGCAATCCACCAATCAAAAGTAAACTGTTTCCATAGCAACATGGCACGCTTATCCTACGTTGCGAACTCTTATCACACTACACCACATGCTTTATGCATGACGCTAGTCTATCGTCATGTTCAAGTTTGCAATAAGCAGACACTGCTACTATTGTTGCTTCGCTTATGAATCAGCGGTATCACAATACTGCCGTCGTTCATTGCCCTTTAGTATGAGACGGTATGCGTTATTGGAAGGGAACAGGTGTGGATTTAGTTTCAAGGAATATCTTATGAGGTTTTCTGGGTGAATGAACAACCCTTCTTACCCGCCTTTGTCCGGTCCAGTTCTAACATGAATAACCGTTACTGTACTTAGGGCATTACTCTCTGTCATCACTGCCAAACTAAGAGTGTACTCCTTCAAGTAGTGAATGTTTCACAGGGTGCAAACAGCTTTACATTTTCGCAACATAATTCGTGTGTTTCAGTGATCAACTTTAGTGTTTCAGTGTAACTTTAATATTTAGCTAATTATCGTTACTAATGGCTGTCACAAACACTTGTGGTACAGAAACAGACAGAAATTAATTATTTGTGAAGACCACAAAAAATGTTTTTGGGTACAGAATCCCAATTACAGGACAAGTAAGGGAAATTATATGTGCGTGTTCAAGACCATTTAAAAAAAGTATGAATTGCTTGAACCGGTAAAAGCAAACCGCAGTTCCCAAAATATACAGTTAATGAAATTGCCGCAGAAAAAGGCCACAAAATTATTAGACTTCCTCCCTACCATTGCCATTTTAATGCAATAGAGTTGATTTGGGTCCAAATAAAGGGATATGTAGCGCGCAACAATACAGATTTCACTATAACATATGTTATAAAACTAACAGAAGAAGCAATAGTGAAAATAAGTGCTAAAAATTGGGAAGATGCTGTTTGTCACACAAAGAAGTTATAGTAGCAGCATGGGAAAACGAAGGCGTTTTGGAAGAAAGTGGAAGCACTCATAATTTCCATGGGAGATAGCAGTAGCTCTGATGATGACGGGGGCGGCAGCGGCAATGACAACGATCAGAAAAGCAATCGGTACCAATGACAGCAGGGACTCTGAGATATGCGGCATATTCCTGTTGGAATAGAATGCATAATTTTGTGCAGGTTTGGCACTTTTGTTTCTCTAAATCTTAACTGTAGCTAACCATTTATTTATTGTTCATTCCGAAGATTTTGTATGCTGTAATTAGGTAACTGCTCACTTAAACGTGTAGACAGTCTTACGGCAGTCTTATGATTAATACTGCAGTACGCAAATTTCTAGGAATATGTGTGTGCATTACCGCAGTCGAACTTCCTCCTCCCCTCTACCCGCCATCTTCGTTGCCTAGCACGTGGAGAGGAACGGTAAAGTGGCAACGGTGCTATCCCCTCTCCTTCCCCACTCCTTCAGCTGTCAATCACCAACTTATAATGCACCCATAATAGATGAGAACTTAAGTTGGGAAATGCATATTGATAGCCTCACTAACAGACTTAGTAAAATGTGCTTCATAGTAAGGTCAATAAAATTTATGTCAAGTGAACATATTCTTAGAGTGGTATATTTTGCGTATAGTCTATTAACATATGGGATAATCTTCCGAGGAAATTCAAAATATAGCATTAAGGTTTTTAGGATGCAAAAGAAAGTAATAAGGATTATGACTAATGTCACAAACAAAAAATTAGTTGCAAACCATACTTTAGAAAATTTAAAATTTTGTCTTTGCATTGTATGTATATATATTAAACACTTAACTACATGCAAGAAAACCTAAATTCATTCAAAACAAATGCAGAAGTTCATACACATGATACTAGAGCGAAGAACAATCTATTTATCAATTCACATAGAACCAAATTGTATGAAAGTAGCTTCACATATGCTGGTCTACATTTATTCAATAAACTCCCACAGAGTATAAAGAATATTGAGTCCAAACCAAAATTCAAAAAGGCTCTATTTAATTTGTTAATGGAGAGAAACTTTTATAGTGTAGAGGATTTCCTAAATCATGAAATAGAGTAAACTCCACATTTGTGAACAATTATTTTTATATAGCATTTTTCTATGGTCTTTATATATTTTGGTTTTATTTCTTTTTCTACTTGAGACTTTTTTTGGATCCTGTATCTGTTACAGTTTTTAGTCTTATGTAACTTTTTATATTTATCTTTGTATCTTGAACTGACGTGTCCTATAACATGTATTATGTTCCAAAGGATCAAATAAATACAATACAATCTGAAAACGAAACAAACTTAAGAACAGAATCAACTGCTGATATTTCAAAATTCATTATGCAATGTTTATTTTTTAAAATAAATATATTTTCCTAAACCATTAAATATATCGGACCATTTAATTGTTTTAATAATTTAACTTCAGGATTTATATTATGGTTAAATGACCAAAAATGATCTGCTACAGCCGATTTATCAATTTGTTTATACTTATGTTATGAAAATGTTCTTTCGTTCTGATTTCCAAATTATGTTTCGTCTTTCCAATATAAACCTGATCACAATCTGAACAATCAAATTTATAAATACCAGATTTGTTATTATTAGGAATTTCATCTTTTTTTTTAGAGAAATGTGGTAAATTTTTAGTACTTTATTTGTTTTGAGTAACCAAAGTTATACCAAACTCTTTAAACACTTTTTGAAATTGTTTTTTTAAAACAAGGATGGTAATTAAATTCTTTAAAATTATAATCCTCTTTTATTTTTTTAAGTGTAGAAATATCATTAACAGTTTTTTGATATTGTCGCAGCGAAGGGCATAAAAGGTTCAGCGCAAATAGACACCAGACAGATAGTATTTCACGGAGATAAAGAGCTTGCATAAGCAGATAAACATAGCGCCAGAGATAAAGGACTTGCCGGCACAGATTAAGTTACACTTCTGGAAGGTGATAGAACAGTCCATTTCTTGTTTGTTCCAGAAATTCAAATCGTTCTTTATTTGTGTAGAAATACACTCACAGTAGCAGTATTACATCACATACACCATCACAATCTACCAAGGTCGATGATCACAACAGCGTTCTCATTACAACTGTTTACATCAGCTCTCGTTACATCTGTTCACGACTGTTTACTACTACTGCTCTGTTTGCGACTGCCTTGGCAAGTCATCGCTTCTTTAAATACCTCCACTGATAAATTCGAGAGATTTCTGGAACAAACAAGAAATGGACTGTTCTATCACCTTCCAGAAGTGTAACTTAATCTGTGCCGGCAAGTCCTTTATCTCCGGTGCTATGTTCATCTGCTTATGCAAGCTCTTTATCTCCGTGAAACACTATCTGTCCGTTATTTATTTGCGCGAAACTTTCATGACAGTCGCCGCGCCACAGCTCCCTCATGGCTGGTCGTCCCAAACAGCACCATCGTAGCAGGCCAGACGATCCAGGTGTACCACCAACATCTTCCCTCAGGGCACCTTCTGGATGTGGTAGATCACGTCGTTAATCCTCTTCACCACCTGGTACGGTCCCTGCCATGGCTGTTTAAATTTTTCAATCTTCTTTTGTATAAAATATTTATTAAAACCATTAATTAAAGCAGTACTAATGATATGTTTATATTCTTTATTAAATTCCTCTTTATTCAGGGGTATATTTATTAATCTATAAATCAAACTATTGAAAACAGTAAATTTATGTGAAAAAGGGTTAAAACTTTTATTTTTTATGTAATTATCAATATGATAGACTTCCTATAAATACCAAAGTTTAATTTATTATTATTTCTTATTATCTTTAGATCTAGAGAAGGAAGAAATTCATTAATTTCAGTTTCTAATGGGAATTTAATAGCTTTATCTTGTAAATTTAGTAATTTTAAAGCATGTTTTAGAGTTTATCAGGAAAATAGCAAAAGTTTAATCAACATATCTATACCAAAATTTAAAAATTAAAAACAATGCTTTAGTGACTTGCATTTTGAAAAAACTCATAAAAAGATCAGCAAGAAAAGGAGAAAGAGGATTACTAATTGCGAAGCCAGAAGTTTGTTGAAAAAATTCACCATTAAAAATGAAAAAACTTTTATTTAAACAAAAATTAGTTATTTTTTTAGTTAATTAATGGAAATTAATCATTTCTTCACATTAGCCATATATAGGCTAAGGTCTTTGATGGATAGTCAACATAAGAAATTCAATGCCATGGCCAGGATTTGAACCTCGGATCTCCTGGTCACTCTAACCCATTGAGCTACCATGGCCAACATGCCGCCCTGACATTAAATTTTCCATTTGACTCGTATATTTCCCAGTAGACCACTAGGTGCTCCCGCATTCGAGATACACCGTTTGTGGCAACTTACTATCGTAAGTACTTGAGTCCCAGGCTAATTTCCATCATTACACAAATAAAAATATTTTCCACTGTATTTCTATATAATATAATATATGCCACTATAATATTTTGCATTTGAAAAGAAGTATCAACACCAATTTGTTAAGATAAGTGAAGCCTAAGTGGCAAATATTTTTATTTGTGTAATATCTATTGCTTCACTGTAGCTATACCTTGTTTCACATAAGCTTGCCCAGTATCTCTTAACAGTCACATGACCTAATCACCTCTCATTGGTTGCTGTTGTGGTAATGACTATCGTGCGGTAAAAATTAGTTCGTAATTTAACATGGTGATATATCATTATATGTTGGAAGAGAATTGTCAAATTTATATTTTCGTAACTGTTTTAATTAAATATATTACGCAACAGAGTTGATTTATCTGAAATGCATGTTAATTCTTAAACAAAGTAAAGAGGAGGTTCCTTTGCTCTCAAGCACATGTCACGATAGCATGTGATTTAGCGGTAGTGATGACATATTTGTTTATATGACTTTTATCACTGACCTTGTTTTGAACTGGATTAGTCATGCATCGCCATTCGAGAGTGCGGGAGCTAAATTATTTTATTGATAGTTTATTGTGCATGTACTTATTATATGTATAACGGCAGAGTCTACCGCCAGTTTTTCGTTTAAGTATCGCAAGGATAATTATTTACAAACAGGCGAAAAAAGAATTATGTTGCATGTGTTTAATGCACTCACAGAGAAGAATTCGTCTTTTTCAGTGAGAGAAGTCGAAGAGCTGTGCTCTGAAGCTACAGGTGTGAGTGTTAGATCCGTAGGAACATCGCGACATGAAATTGAGGAAACAGGAAAACTTACCACTCCAGGCAAAAGCAGGAATAAACAAAAGTGCGTGCTCGGAGAAAATACGTGAAAAGTGTTGTGCGTCGTCATGCGTGTAGCTTTTCTTTAGAAACGAGCTCCCTAACATAAGTAACATTTCGTCTGCTATAAATGAGGATGCAGATTTACCAAATTTCAGCAGATTGCTTATACAGCTGGGATTTGTGAATGAAAAAAGAGGCAAGAAAAATGTGCTAAAAGACAGAGGCGATATTGCTGTGTGGCGAAGACGCTATTTTAGGACAACCACACTGCACCGAGATACAAATCCCTAAATATACACAAAGAACACAGGAAAAGTAAAGTATGGTGTGACACGACTTTTAAGACTGAAAGACAAGCATTTTTTAAAGGTATGTGTACTGGTTTAAAAAATCCCAGTAGAAAAGGCCAGAGGCCTTTCATTATAAACTTGTTTCAGTTTCATTGCTCAGTCATTCTGTTTCAATTTGCTCAGTTCATTATAAACTTGTATTTTTGCATGCCTTCATATCCTTATTTGTATGATTTTATTTATCTTCCCGGCAATTATTACGACATTTACTGCAGGTTTAAATGTCACGGGAAGGCACCGCCTATGGCGTATGACGCGAAAGCATTAGCCAATTAGGGCGAGGGGGAGGGTTGTTGAACGCGGAGTGATACATTTCAGCGGGGCAAGGTTATATGAAACAGAGTATAGCTTCATTTTCTACATAATTTCCATCAATTAACTAAAATAATAAGAGTTAAATGATGAAGCCTGGGACTCAAGTACTTAAGATAGTAAGTCGCCACAAACGGTGTAACTCAAATGCGAGAGCCCCTAGTGGTCTACCGGGGAAATATACAAGTCAAATGGAAAATTTAATGTCAGTACGGTACGTAGGCCATGGTAGCTCAATGGGTTTGAGTGACTGGACAGAAACCACGAGATCCGTGGTTCAAATCCCAACCGTGGCATTGAATTTTTCAGGTTGACTCTATCCATAAAAAATTAGTAAGTTTAACAAAATCAACTATTAAGTCCTCATGTAAATTTATTGAATTCAACCAATTTTTTAAATAAATTAAAAGTTTTTACTGTTTACTTGCTTGCAACTGAACTGCCCTCCTCCCCTGTTGCAAACGTTCTGAAGTGGACTTGTCCAGATACCACTGAGCATCGCTCTCTATCAAGATATAAAAATACATCTGTACCTCTTGCCCACCAACCTATCATAACGAGATGGGGACATGGATCTCAGCAGCCCTTTACTGCACCTCAAATTTCCAGAGTATAACTGAAGTGGTGAATGCTCTGGAGAATGAAGCATCTTTAATTGTAGTAGCCAAGAAACTTCTTAACTATTTGGAAGTGAAAAAGGACTTCACTTCTATTGCAGCTGAGTTTGGGTAAGCTTCAAGAAAGAGAACATTAAATGAAGTCAAAAACTACAGAAAAGAATTATATTACAGTGTATACCTGCACATTGTGGAATTGCTGGAAATGAATCAGCTGATTTTCTTGCAAAAAAAGGTGCAAATTTAATTCAGAACAAAAGTAAAAACTTACCCTTTACATCCACAAAAAGATTAATTAAAAACACATATAAAAACAAACAAAACCAATCAATATCTAACAAAGCCAAAGATAAAAAATGGAACAGTTTAATAAAAAATCCAAAAATTATTCCCGAAATCCCACGTAATGCTGCAGTAGCAAATTTTAGATTGCTTAGGGAACATGATTATTTGGCCAAACACTTACACAGAATAGGAATTTATACAAGTCCAAATTGTCCTCTGTGCAACAAAGAAGAGGAAGTGACTGAAGAACGTCTTCTAACCTGTGAATCCTTAACTGCCGGACCCACTTCACAGAAATACTGGAGAGCAAGAGAGCTAATGGCTTCATTGCCAAAGCCTAGCATTTGACAACAAAGAAGAGGAAATGACTGAAGAACATCTTCTAACCTGTGAAGCCCTACCTGCTGGACCCACTACACAGAAATATTGGAGAGCAAGAGAGCTAATGGCTTCATTGCCAAAGCCTAGCATTTGACAATAAAGAAGAGGAAATGACTGAAGAACATCTTCTAACCTGTGAAGCCCTACCTGCCAGACCCACTACACAGAAATATTGGAGAGCAAGAGAGCTAATGGCTTCATTGCCAAAGCCTAGCATTTGACAACAAAGAAGGGGAAATGACTGAAGAACATCTTTTATCCTATGAAGTCCTACCTGCCAGACCCACTACACAGAAATATTGCATTTGATAACAAAGAAGAGGAAATTACTGAAGAACATCTTCTAACCTGTGAAGCCCTACCTGCCGGACCCACTACACAGAAATATTGGAGAGCAAGAGAGCTAATGGCTTCATTGCCAAAGCCTAGCATTTGACAACAAAAAAGAGGAAATGACTGAAGAACATAATCATGCCATTATGCATGATTAACTGTACAACGTTGCATGCACCACATTGGCTATACTGTTTCATATAACCTTGACCCGCTGACATGTATCACTCCGCGTCCAACTACCTCCCCCCTCGCCCTAATTGGCTAATGCTTTCGTGCCATAGGCCATAGGCGGTGCCTTTCCGTCACATTTAAACCTGCAGTAAACGTCATAATAATTGCCGGGAAGATAAATAAAATCATACAAATAAGGATATGAAGGCATGCATAAATACAAGTTTATAATGAAATGAGCAAGTTGGAACTTAATGACGGAGCAATGTAACTGAAACAAGTTTATAATGAAAGGCCTTCGGCCTTTTTCACTGGGATTTTTTAAACCAGCACACATACCATTCAAAAATTCTTGTCTTTCAGTCTTAAAAGTCGTGTCACGCCATATCTTACTTTTCGTGTGTTCTTCATTCTCCCAAATCTCAAGGTAATATATTTTGCGACTTGTATCTCGGTACAGTCTGACTGTCCTTAAATAACGTCTTCGCCACACAGCAATATCGCCTCTGTTTTTAGCACATTTTTCTTGCCTCTTTTTTTCATTCACAAACCCCACCTGTATAAGCAATCTGCTGAAATTTGGTGAATCTGCATCCTCATTTACAGCAGATGAAATGTTATTTATGTTAGGGAGTTCGTTTCTAAAGAAAAAACTATACAATGACGACGCACAGCACTTTTCACATATTTTCTCCGAGTACGCACTTTTGTTTATTCCTGCTTTTGCCTGGAGTGGTAAGTTTTCCTGTTTTCTCAATTTCACATTGCGATGTTCCTACGGATCTAACACTCACACCTGTAACTTCAGAGCACAGCTGTTCGACTTCTCTCACTGACAAAGACGGATTCTTCTCTATGAGTGCATTAAACACATGCACCGCACTTCTTTTTTCACCTGTTTGTAAAGATTTACCCTTGCGATGCTTCAGCGAAAAACTGGCGGTAGACTCTGCCATTATTCATAGAAGTACACACGCAATAAACGATCAATAAAATAATTTAGCTTTCGCACTAGACACAACAACATTCGAATGCCGATATATGACTAATCCAGTTCAAAACAAGGTCAGTGATAAAAGTCATATAAACAAATATGTACCGCTGAAGCACGTGCTATCGTGTGATGTGCTTGAGAGCAAAGGAACCTCCTCTTTACTTCATTTAAGAATTAACATGCATTTCAGATAAATCAACTGTGTTGCGTAATATATTTAATTAAAACAGTTACGAAAATATAAATTTGACAATTCGCTTCCAACACATATAGTTATATACAGATATATCACCATGTTAAATAACGAACTAATTTTTACCGCACGACAGTCTTTACCACAACAGTAGCCAATGAGAGGTGATTAGGTCACGTGAGCAGTAAGAGATACTGGGCAAGCTTACGTGAAACAAGGATTAGTAGCCTTAGAACAGCCACGACTAGCCCCGCCTTATGTTCATTCCTTAGCATTTTGTTTAAAACTTTGAAGTTCTTTAAAATATGACGATTGAGTTATTGAAAAGTGTTTCTGTCTTTTATTCCCTGTTTTAGTATTAATGCCTTTTTTTCCTATTTTAGCTATTTATAATGACTTTTTAATTATTTATAATGCCTAAAATTCCACCAGTCTTGATAATTTCCATAGCCAAAGGCTGAAAAAATTCTGCACAACAATTAGGCACCATCATCTGGAAGCAGTCACTTTTAACCATGCCTTCTCTCGTGTTTTATCATCATAATCATATACTAGAGTAGAATTTATTGAGAAGTGACGTTTGTATGTTCTTGGAGACAGTAAAGCTGTCAATGATACAGAGAACACCTCGAGTATGTGACACCAAGAAGAGAACCTTTCTGTGAACAGATGGCACGCGTAACCTGTGGTATAGTGACTACGTTTAGTTAAGAGTTTAGGCTCAGCACGTTTATGTATATAATGAGTGTAATTTAGTGTTGTCCGCAGTACTTTGAGTGATGCAACATGGTTAATTTGGCTACTCTGCATTCTAAATAAACAAAGTTATTATACTGGTCACAAATCTAGAAAGTGATTGACATTTCGTATGGAGAGAGAGGCGACATTGCTACTTATTGCTGCCACGTGGAGAGCGCAATAGGATTACATGTGCAAAGGTGATTCAGTTGTGACTGCAATGGGTATTTTTTATTATTATTATTATTATTATTATTAGTAGTAGTAGTAGTAGTAGTAGTAGTAGTAGTAGTAATTCTTTATAATAGTGTACACAAAGATAATAGTAAAGTCGTGGATCTACGCGCAAACACTAGAACATGCAAGTACACATCAATGTAAAGACCATCGTAACAAAAGAGGCATGCCTAAGACATGTTGATTAATGAAGTGGGGAAATGACACTTACATACTTTTTTCCCCAGGAGTTTCTAATTTAGACCCAGATGCCTGACTTTCTTCTTTAAAATACGTTTCTTTCCCAACCTTAACCACAGTGTTCTTACTGATACCTACAGCACGTGAACTCCTATCAAGCACCTTAGAGAATGGACTAATAGGCTCCCCTTTCAATTTCTCCTCTTAGAAGTATTCTCTCACGGAGCATATTACTCGTATTTCCCGTGCCTGTCCTTTAGTTGGAATACCTTTACCAAATATAGTTTTATTTGGTTCCCGAGCATGTTCAGGTTTTCGCTTGTTACTATTTTTAGACATAATTAAACATTCATTAAAATACAATAGCAAATGATCACAACACACGCACAGATACACGAACCCACACACACGTAAACCAAGGGAAATTGTCACAAAATGCAAAGGAACTTGCCAGTACAGGATCTCTAACTGTTGTAACCTTATATAAAATAACAGCAACATATACGTGAAGGCATTCTGTTTGCGCAGCATTATCAGAAGAGAAACAAAAACCAAGGTTTTGTGTTTACTGCAGCGTTTGCGTAACTTGCTCACCCACACCTCATGCTAAACACATATTAGGATATTGACAACGAAGGTTTAGCGTCTAACATTGTCATGGAAACGTCTCGACTCTAATTTGTCCTTTAAATCGTTATTATGACAACCGTTATAACATACTCATTCCCTCCCGTTTATTTATAGCGTTCTTCCATGCACTTACTAAACTGTCAATCACATTCTAGTTTGGCGACCAGTATAACTGAACTTTGGTTATGATTACGCTACCTCACTTTCTTAAATTGAAAACATGTTTGGGGAATGTTTGCCCTCATTGTCAGCTGACTAGTTTTATTGATTGGTGATGCTGTCTGGTGGTGGTGATATGAACTTGCTGTGTTGGTCTTATGGGAGGAGTTAATGTTGTGTTCTGCAATGTGGACGTTTCCCCATATTCAGTTGGGTATCCTTCCGTCCTAAGGAGGTTGGCTTCTGCAAAATTGCCCTAAAGTGTTTTGAATATTTATAAATAAAAGCGTTGTTAACAGTGGAGTTAATTTCATGTATAAAGACTAAAATTGAGTCATACCTTTTAAAACTTGTAACTTCACTCACGTCCTTTAACAAAATCAGGAACGTTTTCGAAACCGTTGCAGTTTCATTCTCAGCTGATTAGAGACTCATCACAGTTGGTTGTTGTCTGGATCTCTTGTAATTGGCTCCCTCTCTCGGAAGATTCTTTACATAAGTTCAGTAGACCACTCAAAGACGGCACATCAAAATTTAGAATATGTGGAATGTTTTTAATGATAAAATTTTTTTCCCATGTTGTAAGTTCAAGTTTTGTTCACAATGGTTTTAGTAGCTTGATCTCCTCTCCGATACGGTGGTTATCACTCCAGAAATGAAAAGCAACTGCCAATTTTACACTGTCATTTTGTCTTATAATCATCAAATCTAAGAAAGGCAATTGATTGTTTTTTTCAACTTCCATGGGGAATTTTATATGATGATCTTGTATATTCAGTAGTTTTAAGGAGTCAGTTAAAAACTTTTGAGAGACTACAGCAAACATTTGGAATCTAAGGAAAACCTACTCATACAGATAATTACATAAAACGCAATAGTTTCAATCCTCTGTCACATAAATTAGCTGCTCTTAGAAGTTTGATCCATAGACTGAACAGCATACATTTAGATCAAAAACAATATAATGAGGAATTTACATATATTTTAAATACAGCACAAAAAAAATGGTTTCAATCCAAACTCAACCAAAAAAATTATCAAACAGGATTACAAACAAAAGAAATTAAAACAGGTCACTACTCTTCAAAACATAAATAAAGACTGAAAATACAAAAAATTCACTTTCCACCCTTGGGCATCAAACTAGCACCACAAAACAGATTCTCACTCAAGAAATTGTTAAATAATTCCTCAAAAAAACACGATCCCACAAGAACAAAAATCAGGCATATATAACATACATTGTGGAGACTGTGACAAATTTTATATTGGTTTGACAAAGAGAAATTTAAAAACTAGATTAACAGAACACTGTAGAAACATAAAATATAAACAAACAGAAAAATCAGCAGTTGCTTTTCATTTCTGGAATGATAATCACATCGGAGGAGATCAAACTACTAAAACCATTGTCAACAAAACTTGAACTTACAACATGGGAATTTTTTTTTTATTATTGTCACGGGAGCGCTGGAACACCCTGTGGAAGCAGCTGGGAGCGGAAGACAGGGGAGGTTCGTGTTAGCCACACCCCCCCCCCTCGTCCGTCTTATAGTGGTGACAGGCAGTGGTCGGGAGAAAACCATGACTGTGCCGTCTGTTTCTCTTACACCTGGTTCTCGATCATTCTTTTACTGGAACATTCCTGTGGACACTAGAAGGCGGCGATATTCCTATAAAAAGGGGCTGCCGGAGCGAAGTGAAGTCAGTCAGTCAGTCAGTTGGTTAGTGAGTGTGAGTGAGGAGACAGTCGCAGTTCTTGGTGTAAGAGTTAGTCTGTGACGTGTTAATGAACGAAAAGATTGTGCAGTGGAAGACTGTACGAACTGTGTATGTGTATCGGAGTTTATGTAGTCGCGAGTACAAGTGAAATTGTAACGGACGAACTGGTGAATTGTAATTGTGTGCAGCACGTAATTCTGTGTAATTGGCAAGTGTTAAACTGTAAGTCGGTGGAAATAAAGAACATTTTTGAGTGGTGAAACTGGACTTTTCATTTCACGAACCCACAAAGTCACACTGGTGTCAGGAAGCGGGAAGACAACAGCACCGAACATTACAGCCATGGAATCCGCAGTGGAAATGCTTTTGGCGAAGATGAACAAGTTAATAGCAAAAACAGAAGCGGCAAATAACAGCCTGGCCGCGAAGCTGGAGACTATGAATGACAACCTGGCCGCGGAACTGAAACAAATGAAGACGGCCAACGACAACATCGCCGGGAAGATGGAAGAAATGAAGGCCGAATTAATAACGGAAATAGAAGCGGCAAATAACAACCTGGCCGCAAAGCTGGAAGAAATGAAGACGGCTAACGATAACCTCACGGAGAAGACGGAAGAAATGAAGGAGGCGAACGAGGTCCTCGCCGCCAAGTTTGAGGAACGGTTGGCCGGCGTGAGGGATGACGTCACGAATCTGGGCTAGCGCATGGGTCAAGTAGACGACAGCCTTAATGATTTAGAGGAAAAGGCCGACAACATCGCAAAACCCCTCACCCGCCTGACGGAGGAAAACCAGCCTTATGTGTGGACGGAGGACGCCGAAGACGCTTTCCAGCACCCGAAGGAGACCCTGTGCAGTGCTCCAATTTTGGGTTTCCCACAACCGGGTGGCGCCTTCATTGTGGACACCGACGCTAGCGACCATTACATTGGAGGTGTCCTATCGCAGATCCAGGACGGCCAGGAGCGCACAAGAGTGGAAGAGAAGGAGCGTGCCACAGCAGTCCGAGTAGCTGTGGCAGTGCCTGCTGAAGGCTGGGATAGCGCAGGCCTGAAGAGGGAGCAGCTGGCGGACGCAGACTTGGGGCCACTCTTGAGGGAAGTGGACGCAGGGACGAGACCAACCTGGGAGGACATCGCACCGAGGAGCGCCACCTACAAGTCGTACTGGGCCCAATGGGACTCGTTGAAGACCAGAGAGGGCGTGCTGTTCCGGGTATGGGAGTCACCCGATGGGAAGGCGCAGAGAGAACAGTTGGTACTTCCCCGGAGCAAGGTCCCGGAAGCCTTGGAGGAAGAGCACGCCGGTACTTCAGGAGGACACCTGGGAGCGAACCGAATGATTCACAAACTACGGCAGCGCTACTTCTGACTGAGACTCCGAGCGGATGCTGGTGGTACACCTGGACCGCCTCGCACGCTACGATGGTGCTGTTCGGGGCGAACAGCTTTGAGGAGGGAGCAGTGTCACGGGAGCGCTGGAACACCCTGTGGAAGCAGCTGGGAGCGGAAGACAGGGGAGGTTCGTGTTAGCCACACCCCCCCCCTCGTCCGTCTTATAGTGGTGACAGGCAGTGGTCGGGAGAAAAACATGACTGTGCCGTCTGTTTCTCTTACACCTGGTTCTCGATCATTCTTTTACTGGAACATTCCTGTGGACACTAGAAGGCGGCGATATTCCTATAAAAAGGGGCTGCCGGAGCGAAGTGAAGTCAGTCAGTCAGTCAGTTGGTTAGTGAGTGTGAGTGAGGAGACAGTCGCAGTTCTTGGTGTAAGAGTTAGTCAGTGACGTGTTAATGAACGAAAAGATTGTGCAGCGGAAGACTGTACGAACTGTGTATGTGTATCGGAGTTTATGTAGTCGCGAGTACAAGTGAAATTGTAACGGACGAACTGGTGAATTGTAATTGTGTGCAGCACGTAATTCTGTGTAATTGGCAAGTGTTAAACTGTAAGTCGGTGGAAATAAAGAACATTTTTGAGTGGTGAAACTGGACTTTTCATTTCACGAACCCACAAAGTCACATTATTAACCCTTTCACCAATATGGATGTCATATGATGTCCAAATTAAAATGCCCCAAACCGATATGGACGTGTATAAACGTCCTGCGCATACATGCATTTAATGCTCATTTAATGCCAATTATTTTAATCTTCCTATTTTACAATAAATTTAAATTAGTTCTATAAGGAATGTAAACGTACCCTTAAAGGTTTCTTTTTGAACTGTACACCTCCAAACCTGGATAAACACCCAAGGGCACATCTGCAGATTCACACCAAATAATATTGGTTTCCTTGCGAACTTTTTTGCAACACTCTACACATTTTCGAAATGGTTGCGACTTTTTTGGTTGTAGGGGGTATCCTTTTAGGAAAGTGTTTTCTCTCAAGTATGAGGGGTGATGTCGTGGTGAATTTCTTACCCCCCAGTATAAAGAGGTCTCTGAGTATTATAATACTCAATTAGGTTACGAGCTATTTATATGCGCAAGTACAGGTAGATGAATGTCTTGCATGAATTTACAGCTCTGAAAATTACTAAACAATTGTGCATGGTTACACCCAGTGGTATAAAAATACTTTTTTTACCATTTAACTGTTTTTCGTAAAGAGGGATAGCTAGTAATAGCTGATCCGCATCACCCATGTTTGACCCGCCATTTCCCCCAAACAATGGAGTAGCTAACATGCCATCTGTAGACTAATACACATCACTGCTAACTATATCCTAAACATCTCCTTCATAATCACACAACAAATCTTCCAGATTTTCTACAGTAATATCAGAAGCCTGTACACATCATAACCAAGCTAATTTATTTGCTACATTACCGGGATAAGCCATGGTTAACATTGAAATTTAACAATTTCAAATTCATTTAGCTCTTGATAGCTATAAGAAATTACTCTGAACACAGAGAGTATAAATAACTAAAATACTGAGCGAAAACAGCTGCATAAGGCTACCAGAAACTTTGTAATAACAGATCTGTCATAACAGATGCTGACAGAGTTTTCTTTCCAGCGTGTGTGTGTAACGCAACATATACTCGTATGATTATCACTTGGTATAGGATAAATAAACTAAAAGCTACAACCTTGAACCGGAGAAGTCGCTTGGGTAGCTATACATTCATTCGTATACACACAAAACAAAATGATTCAAATATTAGGTGCATTCGGCACAAAGAACGGCTTTTGCTACAGTGAAATAAAGTAGTGAAATTTCAATGATTTATTAATGTAGTCTCTACTTTTTGGTTACTGCAGATGTATACTGCCTTTAATGCATTTTAAACCAGTTTTTGTTTCGTTTAAATAACTTAATAAATACGGAAGATATGGAATGGTATTTATGATGCATTTTTACAGCACTTAACAATTTAAATGTCTTGTTCTGTTTATTGGGTATCCGTTTCCAGCCCCTGAAGGGTTTAAATGGCCATCGGCGAAGCAGTTAAAAACATTCCACGTATTCTAAATTTTGATGTGCCTCAGTGAGTGGTCTACTGAACTTATGTAAAGAATCTTCCGAGAGAGGGAACCAATCACAAGAGATCCGAACAACAACCAACTGTGATGAGTCGCTAATCAGCTGAGGATGAAACCGCAACAGTTTCGAAAGTGTTCCTGATTTTGTAAAAGGACATGAGTGAAGTTACAAGTTTTAAAAGGTATGACTCAATTTTAGTCTTTATACATGTCCTAAAGTGTGTTGCTAGGCTGATTTTCTGTCTGTCTGTATTTTATGCATAAAAGGTGTTCTTTCAGTCTGGTTTTCAAGTTTCTTGTTGTCTTGCCTGTATTCGATCATAGTTTACATGGTTTATCTGATAAATACCTAATCCTTCTGCATGGAGGATTCTGTCTTTTAAGAATGTGCAGAGTAAGTTTTGTATGCTATACCTGTTTTGAGATGCTAAAATGATTGGAAAAACTAATTGTAGTCGCTATATTCAAATTGCTAAATTCAAAAACAAAAGATGAAATCCCATCAGTTAACAGATCCAGAATATACCAAATAAGTGGTAAGAATTGTGAAAAATGTCACATAGGTCAAACTAAAAGAAATCTAATAACCAGAGTCAAAGAGCACTTTAGAAACATCAGATTGAAACAAGAAGATAAGTCAGCAGTAGCATTTCACTTTTGGAATGAAAATCATGACATTGATCCTAATCCAAAATTATTAAAAGGACTGATAAACAAAATAAACTGACAACATGGGAGAACATGTTCATATAGAAAAATAAGGACTGAGTAATTAATAGAGTCAACATGAAAAAATTCAATGTCAAAGCCCAGGATTTGAACCACAGATCTCCTGGTTTCCGTCCAGTTGCTCTAACCCATTGAGCTACCGTGGCCAACGCGCCATCCTAGGGGCTCTCGCATCCGAGATACACCGTTTGTGGCAACTTTCTATCATAAGTACTTGAGTCCCAGGCTTCATCATTTAACTCTTATTATTTTAGTTAATTGATGGAAATTAATCATTTCTTTACACTAGCCGTATACAGGCTAAAGTCTGATAGAGTCAACATGTCAACCTAGTGGTATTCTGGAGAAATATGAGTCAAATGGCAAATTTAATGTCAGGAGGGCACGTAGGCCATGGTAGCTCAATGGGTTAGAGTGACTGGACGGAAACCAGGAGCCGGCCATGGCATTGAATTTTTCATGTTGACTCTATCAAAGACCTTAGCCTATATATGGCTAGTGTAAAGAAATTATTAATTTCCATCAATTAACTAAAATAATAAGAGTTTAATGATGAAGCCTGGGACTCAAGTATTTATGATAGTAAGTTGCCACAAACGGTGTATCTCAAATGCGAGAGCCCCTAGTGGTCTACTGGGGAAATATATGGGTCACATGGAGAATTTAATGTCAGGACGGCACGTTGGTCATGGTAGCTCATGAGAGCGACTGGACGGAAACCAGGAGATCCATGGTTCTAATCCCGGCCATGGCATTGAATTTTTCATGTTGACTATATGTATCAAAGACCTTAGCCTATATACGGCTAGTGTGAAGAAATGAAAAGTCCATCAATTAACTAAAATAACCGAGTAATGAACTTTGAAATCCCACCAGTAGATAATTTGACAAAAAAGTTCATAGTTCCACCACCAGAGAGAGGAGCGCAGACAACAGATGCTAGTAGAGAGAGGTTGAAAATGGAGGCAAACTAGTCCCTCCATAATATAAAAATGTAAGTAATGAAGTGTCAATAAACTGACTACAAATTGTTTTTCCAATTATTTTGACGTCACTGTTACTAAATTCTTTCAATCACGCATGCTAAAATGATGTTGAGTTTACTGAAAAATGTCTTACATCTTTAGTCTGCCCAAAGATAATAGGTGAATTTCTTGCATCGGAAAATTTCTTTTTTGAGATTTTAACATGCTAATTTCCTTCATAGTTTTAAGTTTGTGTTTGTTGAACTTTTGTTGTGTGATGTTAGGGCTGAAACTGTTGACTGATGCTATATGCAATATTGTAGGCTATGCTTATTATATTCTTCTTTGCTGACGGGGTTGTTGAATAGTCTGTATATTAACCCAGATATGGGATGGCTCATATTTTCCTCTGCTGAAGCAATTGTAAACACTTCAGCTTGATGGCAGCTGTGGAAACATGTTAAGGAAAGTTGTTTCAAGGTCTCCAGTTTGTGTTGGTATTTGTGAGAGTCAACAAAGCAGCTGGAACTAAAGCCAAACTCCAGAAATGTTGCATACTTTTGCAATGTGTCACCAAAGATAAGGTTTTACAGAATTATTATTATATTAGAGTATTAGTATATACTTAGTTCTAGAAAGAAATATTGTCTAAATCACTATGACTAATGCTGAACTCCCTGTCATATAATATGCTGACAATGGGGCAATGATAAATTTGGTGTCCCACATATGGGACGCTAGGCACGTATGAAAACTTTTATGTATTAGGCATAGCAAGGGAAAGGGAAGTTGCTATTTCAGAAGTCAAACATTCAATATTTAATATATTATAAATATGATAATTTATAATACATAATTCAATATGTTAATAAATATATAGATATATACAAGAATTATATGAGGGTCCTTCAATAAATAACCGAACTAATTCTTTAATTAACACATAATGGCTTTATTTCACTAACATTGACCTACACACTTTCAAAGTATTCTCCCTCTGACAAAATACAATTATTCCAACGATTTACCCATTGTTCGAAACACTCATTGAAGCCAATTTTGGACAGTCTGTTCAGGATACCCATGACATTGTTCAACTCCTTAACACTTTGAAAATGGCGACCACGAAGCTTCTGTTTCACTTTAGGAAAGAGGTGAAAATTGCATGGTGAGAGATTTGGAGAATAAGATGGATGAGACATGATCTCAATGCCCATTTCTGCAATGACATCTTGAGTTGCAAGAGCTCGATGAGCAGGGGCATTATCCTGATGTAAGATCCATCCTCTCCTGACGAGATCTGGTTGCTTTTCTGCAATTTTTTTCTTCAGTACGTCACAATAGTAAGCAGCAGTTACTGTGCGTTAATTACTTACAACATGATCATACAGAATGCTCTGTTTGTCAAAGAATATGAGATGCATGCACTTTTCTGAACTTTTGCTTTCTTAGGCCTAGGGCTCGATGAATGTTTCCACTGCGAACTCTCCTGTTTTGTTAACAGGTCGTAATGGTGCAACCAACTCTTGTCACAAGTGATGACCCTATTCAGAAAGTCTGGCTCCCGTTGTAACCTTCCAGGCCATTCTTAATACGTCATGATGCGGTGAGCCTACTCTTCATCCTTCAGCATGTGCGGTACCCATTTTGTTGCAACTTTTCGATAGCCAAGATCATTGCGAATTATGTCGTCTACAGTTCCAACAGACAAATTCATTATATCTGCAACTTTTGAAATTGTTATGTGATGATCTCGCACAATTGTGTTAATGTTGACTTCTGTTTTAGCTGTTACAGGTCTTCCAGTGCGTGGAGAATCTTGAAGGTCTTCTTGACCCCCTTTGAAACATTTATACCACTCAAAGACTTGTGTTTTGCCTAAAGCTTGGTCCTTGTATGCTTGCTGCACCATTTCATAGGTTTCTGTAGGATGTTTGTCTAACAGAACACAAAACTTTATTGATGCGCATTGCTGCAATTTCAGTTCCATGGTGGGTGCAGTAAACACGACCTCCCATAATGGGCTCTAACTCTCAACTGATTGACTCTGCATGACTGGCACTCACAGCTCTGCTAGAGGAAAGATTCAGCTTTCCACCATTAGCAGCCATGGCGCTCCAGGGTGGTTTATTTAAATACAATCAAATTAGTTTGGTTATTTATTGAAGGACCCTCGTATAAACATTAGTCATATTTTTATTTCGGGGGTTAAGTGTAGCTGAAATGCTTGCCATTTTTGAGAAAGAAGATGATTTGGATACATACAATGAAATTGACATCTTGCTGCAACCTCCTGAAAATGCTTGTGGAGGTGTTACCGATGAAGATTCTGGCGAAGAAGACAACATGAACATCAACAATCTGCCTGGAAGTGTGCTTCGGACTGAGGCAGAAATACATACTACTAGCCACTCTGCAGAAACTGAAGGAACTTCTGAGCCTGAATCCAAGAAAAATGTGGTGGAAAACTGGACCATTTAGAGTTTTGTAGAACAAATGCAAAAGCAATTCCCTGCAGACATGGAGCTCCAAAACAAGCTGCTGGTAAACCACCAAAGCATGAGAATGTGGACTCCAGATATGATCGCACTGATCATTTTGTAGCACCACAGAAGAACAGAACATGTTGTCGACTGTGCCACATGATGACTCCAACCATATGCAATAAATGTGAAGTGGGTCTGCATGTGAAATGTTTTCTTGCATACCACACCAAAGCATATTAATTACCTGAAAAATTAACAAACGAATATGGCGTACCACATGGATCCATCCTTGGGCCTATTTTGTTTCTTATATATGTAAACGATCTCCCTGCTCAAGTTGATACAGCAGAGGTCTTGTTATTTGCTGACGACACTAGTATATTCATAAAAGATCAATTAAATAATGACTGTACAGTTACTAAGAGTGTGATACAAAAACTGTCCAACTGGTTTGAAGCTAACAGGCTTGTAATCAATAAGGAGAAAACAAATGTAGTGTTTTCCAACACCTGAAGAATAAAAATATTGAGATTCCTGATATTGAATTTGATGGTACAAAACTGCAATATGCCCGCAGCGTTCAATTCCTAGGTCTTACCATTACTCAACACATGAAGTGGAACACTGATATAGATGAGCTGATAAAAAAAATTAAAGTACTGTTTATGATAAGAGTAAGTAGAAACACCTTAAAATTTGAATCCTTACGAATTATATATTTTTCGTATTTCCACTCAGTTTTGAACTACGGAATCATATTCTGGGATAGCTCACCAAATAGTATCTCGGTATTTAAATTACAGAAACAAGCGATACGATTGCTCTTTAGAGTACCCAAACAAGCAAGTTGTAGAACACTATTTAAACAGGCCCCTTGCCTATACATAAGAAATGTTCTAGTATATACCTATCATTCAAAACAAACTCGGATGTACATTCCTACAAAACCAGAAATAGACTCAACCTAAGCATGATATCTCACAATACTTCACTATTTGCAGACAGTTTTATTGTAACAGGGTTGAAATTATTCAACGCCTTACCAGACACACTTAGGAGCACTACTAGTGTAGATTGTTTTAAATGTGAATTGACAAATCTTTTATTGGATCACTGTTTTTACAATATTGAAGAGTTTACTCAAGCAACTGTAATAAGCACACTATAATGGGTGCATTATAAGTTGGTGATTGGCGTTTTGCCTCCACGTGCTGTTCAGCTGCGAAAACAAGGAGAGGAGATAAACACGTCACTGACACGTCATTGCCGTCACCTAGCAACCAGAAATCCACCAATCAAAAGTAAACTGTTGCCATAGCAACCCGAGCCGCTTATCCTATGTTGCCAACTCTATCGCACTACATCACGTGCTTTATGCATGACGCTATTCTATCGGCATGTTGAGGTTTACAGTAAACAGACACTGCTCCTATTGTTGCTTTGCTTATGAATCAGTAGTATCACAATACCGTCGTCATTCGTTGCCCTTTATTATGATACGGTATGCGTTGTTGGAAGGGAACAGGTGTGGATTTAGTTTCAAGGAATAGCTTATGACGTTTTCTGGGTCAATGACCAACCTTTACAGTTTAGTGACCAACCCTTACTTAGGGTATTTTTCCCTGTCATCACTGCCAAACTAAGAGTGTACTGCTTCAGGTAGTGAATGTTTCACAGAGTGTAAACAGCTTTACATTTTCGCAATATAATTCGTGTGTTTCAGTGATCAACTTAAACGTTTCCTTGATCAACTTTAGTGTTTCTGTGATCAACTTTAATATTTAGCTAATAATCGTTACTCATGGCTACCGCAAACACTTGTGCTACAGAAACAGACAGAAAGAAGCTATCTGCGAAGACCACAAAAATGTTTTTGGGCACGGAATCCCAATTAAAGGACAAGCAAGGGAAATTGTATGTTCCGTAAGAAAATATTTTGAGGATGAAAGAGACAATGGGAGTCCAATAATTCCCGTTTCAAAAGTACTGGACAGAACCTCAGCTGCTGTTGGTGTAAGTAAGAATACCATAGAGTAGGGAAAGAGAAATACGCTACTGAAGAAAATCAGGCATGTACATCGCGGTTACAAACTCGTATGCTCTACTTAGGTAACTGCTCACTTAAACGTGTAGACAGTCTTACGGCAATCTTACGATTAATACTGCAGTATGCAAATTTCTAGAAATATGTGCGTGTGCATTACTGCAACTGACTGCAACCGAACTTCCACCTCCCCTCTACCCGTCACCTTCATTGCCTAGCATGTGGAGAGGGACGGTTAAGTGGCAACGCTGCTATCCCCTCTCTTTCCCCACTCCTTCAACCGTCAATCACCAACTTATAATGCGCCCATAATAATATATAATACTACTTGTAAAAGACAATTATTTTATCAGGTATACTGCTGCTATGTAAATGTAAATATGTTAATATTGTCAAATTATGACAAAATCTATATCATGTATTCATGGTCTACAGATGCAAATAAAATATTAGCATTATTGAAAATATTTTTAAAATTTTATTTATTCTGTGTATGAAAAATAGCTCTAATTTGTGTTCAAGTTGATTACTACTAACACTAATTCTATATCTTTAATGGCAGTATAATATATTACTTGTCTACTGAAATGTCACTCTTGTTTCTAGTATACAGTACACAGCGCCTTCCCTTGAAACATAGTCACTATTCTTATCTGCCCTTGCTCCTAACGTCCCACATATGGGACACTTAATTACTCATAGACAACGGAATGTTGGGCAATAAAACCTGTCAAAATAAGTAAAACTAAGTTAAAACTTCACAATACGTAGAAACTGAAGGAACATTTAAGGTAAAACCCATTTCAGGCATATCTGGGTTAAAGTTGATAGGATTTTAGGTTGAAGCTATTCTTCTTTATGTAGTTGCCTGTATGAGGTTGTACTATAAATTCCAAAGTTTGTGGTTGTGCCTGATGATTTTGAGGTCCTGAAAAGGTAAAACGCCATCTTTCATAAATTCCATTGTGAGACAAGGAATAATAGCTTTAACACAAAATCCCACCAACAAGCTTGGCTCCTGGCTCTGAAGAGTGATAAGAAAACTGGAGGAGCAGAAAGCCCTCTCTTTTATACCAGGATCGGAGACATCCCACTTGCGATAGACGGCCAATAGCTGCCATGCTACCCCTACTGGCCATGTTCTCCCTCCATGTGCGGCTATATACAGCATGCTGAAAGACACAGCGCTCCACTCTTTGGACTCAGGAGCTCACAAGTTTGGTAACCCTGAGGAGGCCAGATGCAGTTTTTGGCAAAAAATCGGAAGTTAAACCAACTGGACCACGGCCTACAAGCCCAGATGTATACAATGTAATTGACAATGCCGGCCATGAAAGCCTCAGCACTTATGTAGCACAGAGTTATGTTGGTATGCAATGACATCTCCCGTAGGGGAGGGGATCCGTCCCTTTCAGCTGCTGTGATGCGAGCGCTGAGGCACCTAGCACTCTGTTACCAGAGGAATCTTGGGCCGAACATTCGAGCCCCTCCCTGAATGGGACTTGTTTGGATTGGGTTGGACTCGAGGGGGCAGTGTGTTCCCATTACCCGCAGGAGATCGGGTACCACCGGCTAGGCTTCAGCTGCCCGAAAGGGGCAGAGGGTTGCCTAAAAAGTCCCGAGTACTTGCCTGCAGAGCTAGTAGGTGTGCTAGATCACCTGGCAGCTCCACCGAGATTATTCGGTAGTCTTCCCTGCGGGGTTGAGTGGCGTATCCACTTCCACCCAACTGCCTGCGGTGCCGTATGTAGTAAAAGCGGGCGTTAAACACTACACATTTCATTTCATTTCACTTCCACCCATCTTGACATTCTTGTGAATGGGGGGCGGGGCGGAGGGCTTTTTAGAGTCAAGGTATTGCCCCAAGAAAAGAACCCCGGAGTCTTCAGACTTTCGGGTAGACCTCGTGACAACATACAATGACGTCATAGAAATAAGTAATTGCCAACTGTGGAGTTCTGAAATATGCGAATAGAGAGAAACGTTTCCAAAACATTTTCTTTTTCCTATTATAAACTAGCAATCATCATCATCATCATAATAAGAATAATAATTATAATCACAACAATAATATGTTGTTGTCAAATGCTAGGCTTTGGCAATGAAGCCATTAACTCTCTTGCTCTCCAATATTTCTGTGTAGTGGATCCGGTAGGTAGGGCTTCACAGGTTAGAAGATGCTCTTCAGTCATTTCCTCTTCTTTGTTGTCAAATGCTAGGCTTTGGCAATGAAGCCATTAGCTCTCTTGCTCTCCAATATTTCTGTGTAGTGGGTCCAGCAGGTAGGGCTTCACAGGTTAGAAGATGTTCTTCAGTCATTTCCTCTTTGTTCTCAAATGCTAGGCTTTGGCAGTGAGCCATTAGCTCTCTTGCTCTCCAATATTTCTGTGTAGTGGGTCCGGTAGGTAGGGCTTCACAGGTTAGAAGATGTTCTTCAGTCATTTCCTCTTCTTTGTTGTCAAATGCTAGGCTTTGGCAATGAAGCCATTAGTTCTCTTGCTCTCCAATATTTCTGTGTAGTGGGTCCGGCAGGTAGGGCTTCACAGGTTAGAAGATGTTCTTCAGTCATTTTCTCTTCTTTGTTGTCAAATGCTAGGCTTTGGCAATGAAGCCATTAGTTCTCTTGCTCTCCAATATTTCTGTGTAGTGGGTCCGGCAGGTAGGGCTTCACAGGTTAGAAGATGTTCTTCAGTCATTTTCTCTTCTTTGTTGTCAAATGCTAGGCTTTGGCAATGAAGCCATTAGTTCTCTTGCTCTCCAATATTTCTGTGTAGTGGGTCCGGCAGGTAAGGGCTTCACAGGTTAGAAGATGTTCTTCAGTCATTTCCTCTTCTTTGTTGTCAAATGCTAGGCTTTGGCAATGAAGCCATTAGTTCTCTTGCTCTCCAATATTTCTGTGTAGTGGATCCAGCAGGTAAGGGCTTCACAGGTTAGAAGATGTTCTTCAGTCATTTTCTCTTCTTTGTTGTCAAATGCTAGGCTTTGGCAATGAAGCCATTAGTTCTCTTGCTCTCCAATATTTCTGTGTAGTGGGTCCAGCAGGTAAGGGCTTCACAGGTTAGAAGATGTTCTTCAGTCATTTCCTCTTCTTTGTTGTCAAATGCTAGGCTTTGGCAATGAAGCCATTAGTTCTCTTGCTCTCCAATATTTCTGTGTAGTGGGTCCGGTAGGTAGGGCTTCACAGGTTAGAAGATGTTCTTCAGTCATTTCCTCTTCTTTGTTGTCAAATGCTAGGCTTTGGCTATGAAGCCATTAACTCTCTTGCTCTCCAATATTTCTGTGTAGTGGGTCCGGCAGGTAGGGCTTCACAGGTTAAAAGATCACAACAATAATATTAATAACCAATTTTATTTGGGATGCAAGGGATAGTGATGTGCATTCCATAACCTCTCCTATCCAAAACCCATCCTCAACCTGCTCATGGTGCAACCTGCTTTTGCCAATGAGGCTCTGGGGACCGAGCATTAGCGGTATAACTACATGACAAACAGAGGAAATGCTATTTGATCTCTTACGCTGCCTTTCACGGCGTACAAATGTTCCACAATTGGTGCTTGTGAGAAAAGCTGATGGACTTAAAAACTTCTCCCGGCCAGGTCCGATGGACCCATTAACCAAACACAGGTGTGGCCCTCCAGACATACTGGGGGTTAAAGCGAGTGGATGATGTAACCACCATTACAAGCAAAAAATTGATGTCCACTTAAAAAACGGTTACATTTATGATACTTAAAACATCACAACAATAATATTAATAACCAATTTTCTATTATTATTATCCTAAAGCTGGCGAGACTAAAGTTGGTAAACAATGATACACTGCCAGTTTCCTTATGTATTAAAGTATAACTTGTTTACTTATGAACAGTAACAATAAAAATAATAACCACCAATTTTCTATATCATTATTATCATGAAGCTGGCTAGACTACAGTTCGGCCGCTCTATCTCTGGCTCTGACATTTCTCGAGAGGGGGAAGCAGGCTGTTGCTAGTTCTTTAGCAGGAATTTCAAGCAGAAGAACAATGCATAATTTAAATATTTCATGTATTTGCATATTTCACGAACCAGTAGCCATATTATTATAATAGCGATAATAATAGGGCTTACGAACACTAAAAATCGTAATTCACGCACGCAAAATATACCAATGAAAGTTCACCAGTGCAAGCAGCTAAAGCCATGTGGCTCAAACAAATTTAAGCTGGCAACACGGTGTTGGCTTCGGAAGCCACGTCTGGCAGAGACAATGCTGATTGGCGCTAGCAGACAGTTTTAACTTCCTGACCACAACACCGGATGTAGGGACTCCCAGTACTACCAACAGATGCAGTTAGTGTGTGTGAAAGGTGTGAACGAAATATTCTAATAGAGTGGTGTTGTAATAAATATCTTGCATGATAATGAAATTGTAAGTTGTATTTCAGTGTTTTAAAGCTAATATACTCCTACATTTTCACTTTAAAGATAATTTTGAGGATATGTTTTCAATTGCTCATTACCGTATGTTGGTACTATTAACCTTCCCCCTCCACCTCTTGCAATCGCAAAACGTCAGAGCCGGAGATATAATGGCCAGACTGTAGAGTGTACAAACCATGATACTTTAAATAATAACTGAAACTTTAAATAATAATATGCTACCAGTTTCTTATATATTACAGTATTGCTAGTTTGCTTATGCAGTGTTGGTATTTTCAGCGAAAGCATGCTTTGGATGTTGGCAACACTTGAGCCATTACATCACGCTCGCCATATTGCTATGCCGCTATTGTTCACTTTAAGCGAAACCCATTAGACCTACTCTCAACCTCTTTGCATATATTTTGCAATACTTGCTGTGAATTAAATGTTTACCTTCGATGATGACTGAAAAGGGGTAGTAAAAGCCCTTGCGACTTCTCAGCACTGCGACCTAATAGATCTATTGTGCATTACCCTACTCAACAAGTCCCAGCTTATATTAAGGCTATTAAAAAAGCCTATATGTTTTTGGGGTGCTAGTAAGGCAATCTGTGCTGGAAATAGAAAACCCGACTCTAGATGCCATAATCTTTTCCAGGCAATGGCTTCACACTCACAAAGAATGTGTGTTGCCATTTCTTTTTCTTCTTTACAGAATCTACAAATATTCGTCCCAATCCTACCCAACTTATAGAGGTGATCCCTTAGAGGGCAGTGTCCAGTTAGAAGGCCAATTATTATCCATAACTTCAGTTTGTTGAGAGCGAGGATCCTCTTGGATAATGTTTACCTACAATAAGCGATGGACTGTGGAACTGATCCGAAATATTAAAGCATTTTGAGAGTTTTAAACAAATTGTTTACCAACCTTATCAAAGCCTTGGGCCTCAAGCCTTTTTCCCAGCACTTCTCCAACACCAGCCAAGTCTGTTACAGGTTTCTCACCCATAGGCTCTGCCACAAAATTAAGATGTTTCTGCGATGTGCTCGACATCTTCAGCTGAAAATATTCGCTGTGTTACATTGAAATGCTTACATTAACCCTCTATGACACAATGTGACTTCCAAGTAACAACCACTTTTAATGCTCTTTTGTTATCCTATGATGAAAATTTTAAATTGTGGAGATTTGTAACATGAAAGTCACAACATGAATGTCTTCTATGTGGCTTATTTGGTTATTTAGTTTATAATGTACTCAACAGGTTAAAGCTAAAGCGACACATACAGCCACTTTGCATTTTGATGTTACTAGTGGCACTATCTCTTAAATATAATTTGAAAGAAAAACATCAGGCACCACGGGTAGAGTAAAATTGTAGTTTGAAGCACTACACATCATATAGAGATATATACCATTTATTATTTCAAACAAAAAGTTATGTTACCTGAAAGTTACAATGGACCACAATAGACACTAAGTTTGGTTATGCGTGCACACTGGAATAAAAGGAAAACTATTTGTCCAAAATTTCATACTACAATTCAATATAGGGGTATTCTTTAGAACAGGTCCCGTAAGAAATTTTGTCTAAGTCCAACATCGGATGCATGTACGAGGGCTGGTGGAACCTGCCGAAGTGGCCACGCAGTTGTAGTGCTCCTGACACGGATATTGGCATAAGATTTTGTTACCAACCTTTGCACCATCATCCAAGCATCTGTTTTGCAGATGTTCGAAACTTCACTGTTAGCAAGGTAGCAGCTTTACAGTAAAATATGAAAATGAATTTTACACACCGGGGTCCTAGCATTCAGCAAAGAAAGTTATTCGGTGGAAGTTCTATCTGAAACCAATGGTTCGATTTATAAGTTTTATCGATCTTGCACCTTTATGCGAAAATGAGGAAAAGTGCATACAGTTTTTGTATGACGAAAGTTTATTAAGAAGTACAATGTTGTGCCGGGAGTGCGATGCCGTCCTACATTCTGTAACAAAACAGTGGCGGAAATTCCAAATATTTTCCTGCAGGAGAGGACATGAGCAGTTTTCAGAGTTGGTCGCTAAAGGTACGAGGTTATTCATTCTTTTTAAAATGCAGATGTAGATTATTTTTTTTATTATTTTCTGTGATTTATGTCCTCCAAAGTTAAGTCATATCGGACGATTCTTATTTAAATATAGATAAGAAAAAGTAATTTAAGTAATATCGAAAGTTTACTTTTTAAAAGCAGTGCAGTTTTTAGGTCAATGTTGGCAGTGTTGAAAATTTTCTGCTATTGATATTGGCGCATGTCACTTCGGCAGGTTCTGTCAGCACTCGTGCGTGCCTCCGATGTTGGACTTCGACAAAATTTTGTCGGCAGACTTGTTCTAAAGAAGAGCCCAATATAGTTATACTCTCTTTTGCATATAAAGCATAAATGTTGGAGTTATCTTTCTGATACACACTATATATTTGATAGCTACACTTCGTGAACATAATGAAACTTACAAAATCAAGTTCATTTTAGGTCAAATATTACGGATCCTCATATTTTTTTATGGCATGAAGAATAAATATAACTGCTCTTCCAATAAATGGATATGAGTCAGATGACTCAGTTCATGCATCTGACAGCGATGAAGAAAAGGAGATTCAAGCTACCAGTGCCAACACAATTGTAGCAAGAAAGTGAGGATAAATCAGCTGATAAGCTGTGTAAATGAAGCAGCATCTCTGCCACTCCTGTTTCAGATGTAGAAAAAAGAGATGAAGATATTTATGAAACAAACTATAATAATGTCAAGTGGAGAACATCAAGAGACCGATTAACTCAACCGATACTTCCATGGAAAGGGCTGTTACATGCAGATTCTGATTTTCTGCAGCCACCAATACACTATTTTGAAAAATTCATTGACGAAAATTGTCTTTTTTTGATTTGTCAACCACATTTGTAATTTTCAAAATAATAAAATAATCCAGTCAACAGCATAAATGTTACTACTGAAGAGATTAAACAGTTCACATGATGTTTTCTTATCTCCGTATGTCCCATAAGTGCGGAATAGGTGCTAAGGGATATCGTGGCTCTGACGTCATAGCTCGGGCGTTGCCAACTTCCAGAGCATGCTACCGCGGAAAACATTACTCAAGCAAACCGCTACTGTAATACGCGACGTTAGAATCAGTGGATCATTGCCAGAGTTATTATTATTATCATTATTATATATTATTATATTCGTATTACTATTATTATCATAATTATTAAAATAACTTAAAGGAATCTAACGCAGTTTTGGAATAGTCAACATTACCTAACTAAACCAGTGATAATATAACACCCAAATATATTGAAGTAAAGATCAGTGGATCATTGACAAAGTTTTTTATTATTGTTGTTAATGTAGCTATATAATATAATTATAATAAACCTTACTACGCACTATTCCCATTACTATCGCTAGTTTATAATAAAAAGAAAATGTGTTGGCAACGCTCCGCATACATAACTTGTTTTCTGCTATAACCTTTGTGGCCTATTGTGACAAAGTATTATTTTTAGTTAAAATTAGTTTTTTTAATCTGAAAAATGCTTGTAAGTTTCGTAATGCAACTTTAAACAATAATACTGGGGTAAAACACGTTTATCATCGTAGTAAACAAATTTGTACTGTTAACTGACTCATTTTCACGATTAAAGATCAAGGTTTTTTTTCATAAAATTATCACAAACGTATCACAAAGATCGAATACTTACCAGATTAAAAGATTATCAATTACAAATATCCAATCAAAGTAATAATAAACACCCACACCTTCCCTAACAGTAGGATAAAATATAGCGTCAGCTTTTAAAACAACGAGAGCAGGGTCTGAAACCTCCAATACAAATACAGAAGCCGCATTAACCTTCGCGAAACACCCGGGGTACATTTTGAGCGCTGCATGCGGATGCGAATTATATTCAATGCCGCCAATATAATTATTTTGGCTGCCGTGTTGCATATTAACTAATATATAAAATAACGTCTGCTTAGTTCAAAATTTAATAGCTATTGAATTATTTTACTACTTATGAAGTAATTTTCGTAATATTATTGGCGTATTTTCAACCTTATTTGAGCTCAATGTACCATATGAATAAGACACTACGTTGGCTAACCTGTAAATATTTGAACGTAATTTTGAAGCTTTACCAGTATGGAAGCCAAGTTAAATTAAGTTCTGAATAAAGTTCCCATCGATTTGTGAAATTGTATAGATTTGAAAGACCTGCGAGGACGTATGGGCAGAAGGAAGAAAATATGATGAATATAGATGACAAATATGATGAATATAGAAACAAAAAAATTGTATATTACAGCTATTTTCATTCGATCTTGGCCTATGGTATATTGTGGGGAAATGCATCGGGATGGGAAACTGTTTTTAAAATTCAAAAAAAGGTAATACGTATAATGCTACATGCTAACTTTAAAGATTCATGCAAACCACTATTCAAAAAATTAAAAATTCTAACAATGCCCTCAGTATATATTTTAGAGTTATCCACCTATGTATATAAAAATTATGAGAAATTTATCCAAAAACAAAATCGTCATCATTACGGCACTCGGAAAGAGTCCAGCATAAAATACCCCATGCATAGATTAACATTATATGAAAAAACACCCCATTATATGGGTATAAAAATATACAATAAATTACCTCAACGACTCAAAGAAATAAAAACTCTGAAACTATTTAATAAAAGTGTAAAAGATCTGTTATTACATAAGACATATTACTCCATACAGGAATTCATGGATGACACAATATCATAACTACTTGTAATTGATAATTATTTATTTATTTATATATTATTTGTTATTTATTATTATTTAATATTATTATTTATTATTATTACTTGTAATTGATAATTTATGTACATATACATTAGAATTAGTTTTTCTTTTAAATTTCTTTTATGCATAACTTGACGACTCACCAGTTTACCAGCTAGGCTGACAATGTAAACGTTATGTGACAATAAAGATTCTATTCTATTTAGCATGTACCTAAATACCGAAAATTAATATGATATAACCTGAATTGTGCCTTAATACATATTCATGTATAGTTAAATTCTTTAGATGAATGTAGCACTTTATAATGGAAAGGGGGTGTTTTACATGCAAAAGCATTAGTTTCATTAACCTTGTCACTTTATTACTGCAATAATGAGGTTTTCTGTTTTTTGTCTTTCAGGTGTCATCATCTCAGGCTACCAGGAATACGGCAGAAATCGAGAGTGCAGGATTATTGGATATTGTGTATGTTTCTTGTTTTGGTGATCTGCAGTCATCTTCAGGAACATTAGTAATGTAGCAGAAAGCTTTCTTTTCCGCGTATACAACAGTTTGATGTGGCATATCAAATATTTCTTTAAGTTTGAGTTTCATTTCATATCAGTGGCAAACTTAACAAAAACTTTGAGGAATACTGTGACCAACATGGAGAAAACTGAAGTTATTTTAGACAGTTGATTGGGTATATTAGTTACTGTGTTAGTGGTTTTAAATTTAAAATATTTGAGTCGTATATAAGTCCATGTAAGGTAAGTAATATCCAGTTTAAATTACTGAAAAAATAGCTGTGAATTTTCAGATATACCAAAACTGTGGCTATGGATTTGTACAGAATTCAATTCGCTTTGATTTCTGTAGAATTTCTTTGTTTATAATTGGCAGCATCTGTGTTTTTACGTATAATCTGGGTGGCTTAAATTAAAATCTTTGGGCGAGATGCTTGATATGAATTTTATAAACAATTTCTTTAAATTGCAGTGATAAGTATTTTGAAGAATTAAGTTCTCGTAACCTTACTCATCATTGTATATCTACATCATTGATAAAGAATGTCACAGCTTTTAACAGCAATTAAAATATGATCTGAGATTCCATAAACCTAATTTGTTCTATATTGTTTAATGCAGTAGTCACTATGCAATATTGTACACACTACACCAAATTATGTACCTGAATAACCATCTTAGAAGAGATCTCGTGGGATTAGATTTGATTTGAAAAAACTTTACAAGTTTTTAGGTGTAATTGTGCATTGCAAGAAATGATTAAAATGTCATTGTGTCATCATCATTATATGCCACTTTTACTTTTATTTCTAGTATTTCTAGTATTCCAGTTATTCTTAAAACATGCACAATGTCAGCTAGCTAGGACCTAAACACAGTGTGGCTTGATCTCAAATTAGTAAAGCTTCACAATAAATAATAGGTTATTAATCCTCTTCCTTGTTAAAAAACACACACACATACACACACATGTACATATATAGTGTCGAGGCCTAACACTTAGTCTTCTGCAATATAGGGTTACCGTTAAAGGCATATAGTGTTGAGCACCTCATATATCGCAATACAATTTGGACAAATGGGTTCAGAAAAATAACAAGTAGAAGTGATATTTGCACAGCATTGATGTATTATTCTGTAGTACATCTGTTCTCAACATGTACTTGCCACCATTTATGAGTAATATTGGTATACAATGTCTGTAATGCTAACCATTTTAAGGGTGATATAACATTACTAGCGTGACCCACAGAATTGTTACATGTGTCATGAAACTACACTGTTAAACATCTTCTCATTGTTGGAATGAAAATGTCAATCTTTGGCATGGAAAAAAGATGCTTAATCTAATATATGAGCCATCCGTTACATGCAGTGATGCGAAGCCACATAATAATTTTGAAAAGTAGATAAAACTGCACATTATTTTGCTATATGATGCACTTCTTGTTTGTTTGTAGTGAACACATAAGGGAATTATGGACTGTCAAAAGAAATAATGGTTAGATGTGTGAGCAATTAAATTATATTACTAAATTATTTTCTATTAACTACTCAAACCCACAGTTCCATCACTTTCACTTCTTAACTAAAACTACAAACAGCATTAATAGTTCAGAGTGTAATCTTTCATTGAGTTATTTATTTGACACACATTCAGTTGTATGTCATGGCCTGAGAGGTTTACACTACGCAGAGGGCTCCATTTGCCATCTTAGTTAGAATGTACACTGCTTAAAGTCTTACCAAGTTAAAGCAAGCCATTTATCCAAACAATTGCTGTGCACATTAAGCAAATTACACTTCACAGTCAGATAACTACATGAAATAATCTCTTATTGGAAGATACACTGTGCATTAAATTTTATTTTTAAAGCTGCATATTTTCTTCTTCAGCATTCATTACTGTGCATATACATGTCATTAAAGCATTTAGAAATTCAACGCTGTAATATTCCTGTGTTGTGAAGACAAAGTTAAGCTTAAGACAATTTTAAATGAATGATAGAGCTTTAATGTAATTATTATTTTTAATAGGTAATTTATTCTGCACTTGTGAATCATTATTCAACCAAAGTGATATGAAGTATATAAAATAGTGCCATTTATGAAATTTATGTCACCAGTTGCTGACACTGACTCATGTACTAATTTGACATTTTTAATCTTATATGAATCGATCACAAATTTCAGGTTTTTCTCTGAATATACTTTAGTATACATGTGCTGAAAATAATGTATGTACTATTGAGCTTTTAAAATTCTTATTAAATATAACAATTAACAGAGCTTCTTTGTTGTCATTTAAAGAGATAGTGCCATTTTTTTGTACATAGCTGTTGGTGTCATTTAAAATTTATATATACATTTCTTTAGTGGGTGTGTGTGTGTGTTTTTTTTTTTTTTTTTTTTTTTTTTTTTTTTTTTTTTTTTTACGTTTATTCCAGGGAATTTTTCAACATTCTGTGTACAAAGAAATTGCATTACACATAACATTATGGTATCCTTTCCTGTTTTCCTGTATCTACAGAATCATTATTTTAGTGTTAAGTTATCTTTAAGTATTACACTAAGTCGCTTGAGGGAAAGGGGATACAGATTCTTGTATAATCTCAACAGCATCTTGAGTGATCTCACTCTCTCGTTTTTAAAATTATAATTGTTTTTAAAGACAAAATTATCAATTTGCAACAGGAATATTAAATATATAATGCTTTGTGGAAGTCAATTATTCATATTTATCAGGAAAAGTTCAAGGGGATTCTTGATATTTTTTTCACAACTGGACAACTTCTTTCGAAGTCACATCTCGCACACTGATGAATAGTTTACCGCACATTTCCTCAGTGTATTTGACGCGTATTATGCTAATATGCGATACTTGAAATGTGCATGAACTATTCATGTGTGGCAAGATGTGACTTCGAGAGAAGTTGGATTGTATCAGTCACTGAACATGGGAGGGGAAAGGTAGGGGAAGCGAATGCACCATAGCTCGGTCGTAATAGAAGCTTACTACATTAGCGGCCTTAGTTCCCAAGGTCACCAGGGTCTAAAGGTTGAGGAAATAGCGCCCTATGCGGCTTCAAACTTTACCACAGAGTTGAAATGAAATGTGTAGTGTTTAACGCCCGCTTTTACTACATACGACACCGCAGGCGATGACACTGATGATACATGAGATGAAGCACCGGTGGAATGAGATGGCGGGGGAAACCGGAGATCCCAGAGAAAATCCTCCCCATCGCCGTGTTGTCCACCACAAATCTCACTTTGCGGTCACCACGGAGTTGAGCATCTTGTATTAAACTGTGAATGAGAGCGTCACAAACCTAGCGGGATCAGTTTCACCAACCCAACAGCTTTTATCTCTTAAATGTACCTACTAGAAAGGGAATTAGTCGGGATCAGATTCGCCAACCCAACAGCTTTTATCTCTTAAATGTACCTATTAGAAAGGGAATTAGTAATCAAAAAAGCACAACATATTTCTTCTTCAATTCATTAAGGATGGCCCCGAAGTCAGCTTAATTCTTATGATGTCCATTTCATTTTGCAATGAACCAATGTGGCTCCTATATTTAGTGAATCAATGCACCCATTGTTATATTACACCTATTAATTTTTTTATTTCGCATTTTCATATGTTTATTTTTTTAGATATAATTTTGGGGTCATATTGCATAATATTAGTGATTTTCATCCCCACGGGAGAATACAGTTAAATGCTACGCGACATAATACAACTTACTATGTCATGCATCAAAACGCTCAGGGCCGTATGGACACTGCATGCGCTGCCATTAGTGACAGAGTGGTGGGTTTGGAGACAGTGATTTATTCGCTGACAGTGAAGAACATAAATGCCAGAAGCACGTAAATGCACAATGGACAAAGTGTTAATAAGAAAAGGATAAAATATACAATGAAATGTTATGTCAACCTTACGGGCACTAAACCCAATGGCTGACGCAGCACTGCACACTATAAGGAGAATCTCGTTTAGTATACTTTTGTACGAAGTAGGGGAGAACGGGGATGCATGATACACTAGGATATAAAGTTAAAATACCTCAAATATGCTTCTAAAATATATTGTAAATGTACTATCCAGTTACTTATAGCATAGTGACTACATTACCAAAATATAAAACTTACATCCTTTTTTGAATATATAACAAATAATGTTTGTTTACATGTATGCAAAATGTATCAGTCCTCCCCACCTTAGGGATGTATGATACACACCCTGGGGATACATGATACAGGTTTTTAAATTCACAAATTTCAGATGATTTATTTGAATTGTAGTGAAAATTATCGAAGTTAAACATGTATTTTAAAATTGGCAAACAATATCAATATTTTTAAATAGTATAGGCCCATCTATTCCACAAACAGAGCCTCAAAACTTTAATTAAAGTAAAAACAAATCAAACGTTCATTTTTATTTATAAATGTGGGTCCTGAAAGTATAGTGTCAATTTGAGAACTATCAATGACAGAAATATCATCATTTTGTGGCGACTTAAATTTTCCGCCACTCACATGTTGTGCAAATTTTACTGTCCATTCTTCTGCAGGTCGTGACTCCAATATGCATCCAACAAATCGGCAAATGGATTTTTTTACCTTTAAATGAAACTAAGATCCAATCACCTACTTCCACTTTCTCTTTAAATGGTTCTTCAGTTTCTTCCACAAAGTCATTGTTACTGCAGTCAGACTTGAATGATTCAATGTCATCTTCTGAACTTGTACCACTTTCTTCTGTAACCTTGAGCTTCCTTTTTAATTGTTTCTTACTTGCATCTTGTTTACGTCAATTAATACGCTGCTGATATATATGTTCTGATTACAATCAAAGTCCTGGTCAGGAACTGAACTGGATAGGAAGTCGTCATCTGTAAAGACATCTCTATTGAAAGGGCTTATTCCTGTAGGTACAAAGCCAGCCATTATATTTTGAGGTGTGAATGAATTAGGAAAGCTTTTCCCTATGATTTCTGGGATATTATAAATAGTCATTGGCACACCAGGGTGATTAAGCATCCACTGTTGAACAACTGTTGAGCTTTGGATGACCAAATGCTTTAGTTCCAGGAGGTGCTCCTTTAATCATATATTCCTTGACATTTACTCTTGGCAAAACTAAAAATGAAGGAATAAAATTTCCTGCAGCATTGACTGCATTGCATGCAGTGACTAAGGTACCCCTTTCTTGGGAAGTGATTTGGCCAACTTTTTTCTCCCCCTTAGTGGCCATGACTTTAGTAGTTTTGTGAGTTGTTGTTGTGACACCAGTTTCATCAGCATTCCAAGTAGCATGTCGTTCAAACTTCTCTTTTAGAAGAACGTGCTCTAACTTATCATGAAAATCCTTCACATTGGTCCTATTGAAGGCTGATGCTCTCGCAATACTTGTTACTTTGGGTAACCGAAGAGAAAGATCTTTGTTACGGTTCATAAAACCCCTCAACCAATCATAGCCTGCCATGCGGTTTTCATCCCATGTAGATGGATGTGATTTGTTACTTTTTTGCACAAATTCATATGCCAGTTGCCAATATCGGACAGTACCAAGCCCAAAATGAATTTTTGAGGCCTTTTTCAGATATGCTGCTAACAATGTCTCTTCCTCCTTAGTGAAAATCTGTCTAGCCCTCCAGTTTGGTTCAAATGTTGTGTTTTCATTTTTCTTATATTTAATAAATACCTCCTTAGAGTCTTTTTATCTATTTCATATTTATCTCCAGTGCACCTTAGTCCCTTTCCCATATTGTCACCCGAACGTCGGAGCTCCCTGTGGGGCTGGCCGCAGGTGGGGTCGGGCGTGGGGCGTTCTGTCCGCGCCTACCCATTTGTTCCCTGCCACTAACTGAAGGGATGATTAGGAGAGGGATCGCGGGCCACTGTGCCGTCTCTTTCCCCTCCCCCTGCATTCTCGAACGTGCGGGTTGTTTCGTCTAATCCGGAAACTTCTAGATTGGCCAGTTGGTCTTATATAAGCGACCCACCGGGCCGGAGGAAGTCAGTATTTGACGAGCTAGTGAACGGACGAGAAGACTGTGTACGTGCATCGGAACGGTAACGGACGAACTGGTGAATTGTAATTGTGTGCATTACGTAATTCTGTGTAATTGGTAAGTGTTCAACTGTAAGTCGGTGGAAATAAAGAACATTGTTGAGTTTGTGTAATTGGACTTTTCATTTCACGAACCCACAAAGTCGCACTGGTGTTAGGAAGCGGGACAACAACATCACCGAACATTACAACCATGGACGCGGCATTGGAAAAGAATTTGGAGAAGATGATGGAAATGAAGGCCGAACTGACCTCGGAAAAGAAGACGGCAAATGAAAACCTCGCTGCAAAAACAGAAACGGCAAATAACAGCCTGGCCGCGAAGCTGGAGACTACAAATAACAACCTGGCCGCGGAACTGAAACACATGAAGACGGCCAACGACAACATCACCGAGAAGATGGAAGAAATGAAGGCGGAATTAACAGCGAAGACGGAAACGGCAAACAACAACTTGGCCACGACAATGACAGCAAAGATGGCCGAACTGACCACGGAAATGAAGGTGGCGAACGAGGCTCTCGCCGCCAAATTTGAAGAACAGTTGGCCGGCGTGAGGGATGACGTGACGGAGCTGGGCAAGCCCGACAGCAGCGTTAAGCCCCTGAGCGCCATGGTGGAGGACGTCGTCGGCAGGAGGTTGAAGGATTTGAAGGCCGACGCACTGGGACGCGACACAACATCGGCGCGCGTCAACATTTGAGGTCTTCCGCCGCCAGTTCGACACAGTGGCCAAGCACAACAGATGATCACCGGAGGAGGAGGAGGCCACACAGTTAATAGCCAGCCTCCAGGGACGGGCCGCGGAAGTCCTGAACGCGGTACAGACAACGGCGGCGCCCAAGGACATCTGGGAGGCCCTGGAGAATCGTTTTGGGAACCACCGCTTAGCCGCAGCGTACCGCAGCCAGCTGAAGGCAAGGTCACAGCAGCCAGGGGAGACGCTGCAGAAGTTCGCCCTGGCAGTTGAACAACTGGCTAGCAAGGCCCTAGTCGAACTCCCACCAGAGTTCGTATCCCGGGAAGCTGCCTACACATTCGTGGACGGGGTACGAGACACGGAGATTCGTCAGCGCCTAATGCCCGGCGATTATAAAACCATCCACGAGGCGCTGACGGCAGCATTAAGGATGGAGGCGGCCAAGGTAACAGCTATCCCGACGTCGAGAACGAGGAGTGTGCGCTACGCCGGAGACAGAAGACCAGCCAAGGGACGCCGGTGCACACCTAGTGGCCTGTGTTGGGGGTGTGGACAGCCCGGGCACCTGCAGAGAGACTGCCCACACCAGGAAGAGCAGCCGGAAGAACGAGTAAGGGCCGTCGTGGAGAGGGGGACGTCGGCGCCATCACCACCATCCCCTCGAGTGACACTGCGCGCCGTCAGCCGGCGGATGGATGACATCCTCATCGCGGACGGCTGAGTAAGAGGAAAGCCGTGCCGCGTGCTGGTGGACACCGGGGCGGCCGTGACCATCATCAGACCTGACGTGGCGAAGGGTTTGCCGACAAGGTAGCCGAGCCGACCATACCAGCTTGTCACGGCATCGGGCGACACCTTGCCTGTGGAGAAGGAGGCCCTGCTGAAGCTGACCTTGGGAAGGAGCACCGTACGTCTGTGGGTGTTCGTCGTGAAAGTGGCTGAGGAGGTGATACTGGGATTGGATGCGCTCAGGAGCCATGAGGCGACGGTCGACGTCGGCAAGAAGGTCCTGCGGCTCAACGGAGAAGAGATTATACTCCGTCAACCAGAAGAGCGCCTTGGAATTTGCAGGGTCGTCTTGTGCGAAGACGTGGTTGTCCCCGCGAGGAGCGAGGTGGTGGTGACGGCGCGACTGGAAGGCCACAGAACCAGGTACATGATGCTGGACCAGAAGACGCCTGTACACGGACTGTGTGTAGCCAGGGCATTGCTGCCGTGCCGAGAGGAGGTGCCAGTGAGACTGCTAAATCCAACAGACACCGATCACGACGTGCAGGCCGGGACGGAGTTGGGAACGTGCGAGCCCGTGGTGAGCGTAACAGCAATCGCAAAGACACAGGAGCCGGCGCCGAAGCAACACCTGGAGCCCCGGCTAGAAGGCTTACTGGAGAGGGCAGCCGACCATCTGACCGCAGAACAACTGGAGAAAGTTCGACAACTGCTGAGGCGATACCAGAGCGTCTTAAGCCAAGGCGACATCTGAGTGCAGAGGGTCTACTCCCATTAGCCCTGTCCCCGTAGGAACAAGACCCGGGCCTCTTTAAACCAGGGAGTATCCGAGCTGTCCCAAAGGGCGCTCGGCGTCCTCCGTGGGGCTTTCCATTAGGGCAAGACCTAGTTTCCTAACAAGCCCCCCCATCTGGTCCTAGGGACACAAGACGGGACGGAAGTGGATACGCCACTTACGCGCGTCAACACTCAAGGTGAAGACTACCGATATGACCTCGGTGGGGCCGCCTGGTGATCTAGCACACCTTCTACTGGCTGAGCAGGCTAGTACCCGGAAACTTAATGGCTTCCCTCAACCCCGTCCGAAGACGTACCCAATCTCCCACGGGTATCGGGAACTCACTGCCCCTCGAGACCAACCCATTCCGAACAACTCCCGAAGGAGGGGCTCGGCTGTTCGAGTGCTAAAGGTCCGCAGCGCCCGCACCACGGCAGCTGAAGGGGACGGATCCCCTCCCCTACGGGAAGCCAAGGCGACAGTCACTACGGCCGCACGGACAAAGTGCTTCACCGCATCGACACCGGGGACGCCCGGCCTATTCGGCAACCACATAGACGCGTTCCGCTGGCGAAGCAAGGGGCGGTACGAGACGTGAGATCCAGGGGAGTGATTGAAGAGTCCGACAGCCCTTGGTGTTCCCCTGTAGTCTTGGTGACAAAGAAGAACGGTGAGCTGCACTTCTGCGTAGACTACAGAAAGTTGAACGCTGTCACCCGGAAGGACTGTTTCCCCTTACCCCGGATTGACGACACCCTGGACACGCTAGCTGGTGCACAGTGGTTGTCGACCCTGAACCTGAAGTCGGGCTACTGGCAGGTAGCTCTAGACCAAAGAGACAAGGAGAAGACCGCATTCTCGACAGGCCAAGGGCTCTGGCAGTTCACGGTTATGCCCTTTGGCCTCTGCAACTCATTAGCTACCTTCCAACGCCTCATGGAGTCAGTGATGAGAGGACTGACTTACGACGCCTGCCTGCTATACCTGGACGATATCATCATCGTCGGTAAGACTTTTGAAGACCATCTCGAGAATCTGAGTAAGGAGCTACAGAGACTGCAGGCGACCAACTTGAAGCTGAACGCGAAGAAGTGCCAGCTCTTCCACAAGGATTTGAACTACTTGGGCCACATAGTCTCAGCAACCGGAGTGGCCACAGACCCGGAGAAGACACAGGCTGTGAGAGCTTGACCTCGCCCAAAGGATAAGAAAGAGTTGCGCAGTTTTCTGGGGCTGTGCAGTTATTACCGCCGCTTCATAAAAGGGTTCCCCAACATCGCCAAAACCCTCACCCGCCTGACAGAGGAACACCGGCCTTATGTGTAGACGGAGGACGCCGAAAGCGCTTTCCAGCACCTAAAGGAGACCCTGTGCAGTGCTCCAATTTTGGGTTTCCCACAACTGGGTGGCGCCTTCATTGTGGACACCGACGCCAGCGACCATTGCATTGGAGGTGTCCTATCGCAGATCCAGGACGGCCATGAGTGGGTGATAGCCTACTACAGCAAGACGCTATCCAAGGCAGAGAAGAACTACTGCGTCACCCGGCGAGAGTTACTGGCGGTAGTAAAGACATTGGAGCACTTCCACAAGTACATGTATGGTCAGCCATTCCACATGAGGACTGAACATTCCGCCCTCACCTGGCTATTGAGCTTTAGGAACCTGGAAGGCCAGACAGCACGTTGGGTCCAGAGGCTGCAGGAGTACGACTTCACGTCGGAACATCGTAGAGGAAAGAGCCACGGTAACGCTGACGCCATGTCTAAAAGACGCTGTCCAGAAGAGTGCGGCCAGTGCACAAGAGTGAAAGAGAAGGAGCGTGCCGCAGCAGTCCGAGTAGTCATGGCAGTGCCTGCGGATGGCTGGGATAGCGCAGGCCTGAGGAGGGAGCAGCTGGCGGACGCAGACTTGGGGCCACTATTGAGGGAAGTGGAGGCAGGGACGAGACCAACCTGGGAGGACATCGCACCAAGGAGCGCCACCTACAAGTCGTACTGGGCCCAATGGGACTCGTTGAAGACCAGAGAGGGCGTGCTGTTCCGGGTATGGGAATCACCCGATGGGAAGACGCAGAGAGAACAGTTGGTACTTCCCCGGAGTAAGGTCCCGGAAGTCTTGGAGAAAGTGCACGCCGGTACTTCGGGAGGACACCTGGGAGCGAACCGAACGATTGACAAACTACGGCAGCGCTACTACTGGCTGAGACTCCGAGCAGATGCTGAGAGATGGTGCCGGCAGTGTCACGTGTGCGCGGCGAGTCGTGGCCCCCAGACTAGGAGCCGGGGTCGCATGCTGCAGTACAACGTCGGAGCGCCATATCGAACGGATCGCCGTTGACATTGCTGGACCGTTCCCAGTTTCCGACCGAGGCAACAAGTACCTAATGGTGGTCGTGGACTACTTCACCAAGTGGCCGGAGGTGTGTGCCATCCCAAACCAAGAGGCAAAGACTGCCTCGTGGAGCAAGTGTTCTGTCGATTTGGGGTGCCGTTAGAGCTACACAGTGACCAGGGTACCAACTTTGAGTCCAACCTAATGAAGGAGGCACTACAAAGGCTTGGGGTGAACAAGACCCGCACGACGCCTCTACATCCCGAGTCGGATGGCATGGTCGAAAGGTACATCAAGACCTTAGAGGAACACGTGAGGAAGGTCGTGGTTAGCCATCAGCGAGACTGGAACGTCAAGGTGCCACTGTTCTTGCTGGCCTACCGCTCGTCTACACACGACACAACTGGGATGACTTCAGCCAGCTTAATGTTCGGCCGAGAGTTACGCCTGCCTTGTGACCTGGCTTTTGGAAGCCCTCCGGAAGCGAAACAGCCAGCGACCGAGTATGTGGAGAACTTGGTGGACCATCTCCACGACATGCACGAGATGGCCCGCCAGAACATCCAGAAGGCGAGCGACCGCGTGAAGACCAGGTATGACAGGCAAGCCAACAGACAAGGGTTCCAGCAAGGTGACTTGGTCTGGTTGTACCACCCTAACCGGACTAAGGGACGCTGCCCGAAGCTCCAGCAGCCATTGCAAGGACCGTACCGGGTGGTGAAGAGGATTAACGACGTGGTCTACCGCATCCAGAAGGTTCCCCGAGGGAAGATGTTGGTGGTACACCTGGATCGCCTGACACGCTACGATGGTGCTGTTCGGGACGACCAGCTTTGAGGAGGGAGCAGTGTCACCCGAACGTCGGAGCTCCCTGTGGGGCTGGCCGCAGGTGGGGTCGGGCGTGGGGCATTCTGGCTGCGCCTACCCATTTGTTTCCTGTCACTAACTGAAGCGATGATTAGGAGAGGGATCGCGGGCCACTGTGCGGGTTGTTTCGTCTAATCCGGAAACTTCTAGATTGGCCAGTTGGTCTTATATAAGCGACCCACCGGGCCGGAGGAAGTCAGTGCTTGACGAGCTAGTGAACGGACGAGAAGACTGTGTACGTGCATCGGAACGGTAACGGACGAACTGGTGAATTGTAATTGTGTGCATTACGTAATTCTGTGTAATTGGCAAGTGTTCAACTGTAAGTCGGTGGAAATAAAGAACATTGTTGAGTTTGTATAATTGGACTTTTCATTTCACGAACCCACAAAGTCACAATACCTACAACCTCCTTCACTGGATGCTTCATTATATCAGGATCATGCTTTTTTACCTTTCTCTCACCCTTAGGCTTTTAGAACTGAGGCATCTGTAACAGGTTAAAAAAATAGCAATGCTTGTAGTAATTATCTGCAGATGCGGTTTGTCACAGGGATGAGTGATACATGTATCATATATTCCCTGTTTGATTGTATCATTCATCCTCTTGGAACACATAACCAGGATGTATGTTGTTATACACTGTAATAAGATGAACTATTGAAGAGTAGTCATTTATTTTGTATTGTAAAAGTAATTTATTTTATTTTATTATTTAAACTGTGTTTTGTTATACATCTACTTCTGTTGAATGATTCTGAAAACGGTGACATAATTTACATATTGTTTTATTAAAACAGTTTGTTAGCACATTTGTATACCCCTAAGGCAGCTGACCTTGTTTACTACTGGATTTAAACCACGCCCCTCTTCCTAAACTGACAGCATGCACGCACAAGCCGAGTCCTAGAGGTCCTATCTCTAGTCATCAACCTGCATACCGTGACTAAATCTTCCCATTCGTAATAGCGTTTAGCCATTTAAGATTGTAAATATTTGTAAAGTTGAAATAGAGCGTATGTAACAAACCCTCTAGCATAATCTTTATTGGCATATATACAAAAGGAATAAATGGTTAGGGTGAATTCTGGCAATTATTGCTGTTATGATGTCATCCATAAATGAATATCCAGATCTGTGGCACATTAGCATGAATTTGTTGACCTAGTATTAATCACAGTGTAATTTAAAACAACTATGTTGCAGTACTTGTTTATATTTTCGCCTACTTTATGAAAAAAGGAGGTAGAACAATAAGTATGTTTAAGCTAGCATATTACATTTTGTGGAGTGCTGCAATGGATCTTTAATCAAGTTCATGAGTTAGTAGCTAAGTAAAGATGTGCACTAAAGGAATTAGACTGTTACCAATCCTGAAAGAAAGACGAAGATGATTTATGGAGCAGTTGATTATGATTTTTAAAAGCAGTTGTGTAGCTGAACTTCAGTCTGTAGTAAATAAATCCAATAAGGCATTGCAAGACTGGCTAGTAAAAAACAAACTTCAACTAAATATTAGTAAAACTGTCTACATACACTTTAACCAGCAGGTAACACAAAATACACTGAACATTTTTATGAATAACTCAGTCATCCAAAATGTAAGTGAAACAAAGTTTCTTGGTGTTTGGATTGACTCAAGTCTCTCTGGGAACACTCCTATTGAAAAATTAACACATAAGCTCACTCATCTATGCTACGCATTTAGAGTACTTAGTAATATTGTTATGCCTGATGTTTTGCAATCTGTATATTTTGGCTATGTACGAACCCATATTTGTTATGCCATACCACTATGGGGTTCATCTCCAAAAGTATCTCAGGTATTTAAAATTCAAAAGAAAATTATATGAATAATGAAAAAGGTACCACTGCGAACCCCAAGCAAAGCTAACTTTTCTGGATTTAAGATATTGCCTGTTATGTCTGTATACATTTTAGAGACAGCATGTTCTGTCCATCAAAATATAAGTTCCTTTAAGAAGAATTCAGATTTTCATATGTATAATACGAGCAGCTAATCTCACACAGGATGAATAAAAGCCATAACAGCATCGCCCATATAGGAATTACTTTGTATAACAAATTACCATACACTTTAAAATCACTTGATACAAAACATTTTAAAACTAAATTAAATGAGCTGCTCTTATTCCATATGCCATATTTAATAGAGGAATTTTTAAATCTTGAGTTGACATAAAATGGTGCTCTTCTGGTCTTGAAATGCTTCTGTATGTTCATGTATATATTGTTGTAATTCTTGCAGCTAATAAAGGTCTTATATTATCTTATTACTTTACAAAATTCTTAATTGAATGTTATTATTCTGTACAAGAGTTTTTAGTTAGTTTTCTCTTCTGCTGTATGATATATTATGTTCTTATACATTTTTGTTTTTTAAATTATTACATTAGCTATTTCTTGTAATCACATATTCTTTTTTATATTTTTTACCTGTTACTATGTTAATGTTACTCTTTATATTGTGCTTGAATGTGCTTGTATAAAATCATCCTCAGTCTCCTTTCAGAACTGGTAACAGACCAATTCATTTAGTGTACACATCTTTACCTGCAGTCACTATTGTGTATTATATAACAATGCTTAAAACTTGTATTATGGAGAACTTAAGCAATAAACCTTTATCATCATCATCTTCATCATGCCCGGCTCGGTAGCGTGGGTGGTATCATGCCTGCCTCACGTTCAAGAGGTACCGAGTTCGAATCTCGGTTAGGGTGAGTTATCTGGATAAGGTTTTTCCGAGGTTTTCCCTTGTCCTGAAAGAAGAATGTCGGGTTGCTCTAAGCTCCATGGACCCTGGACTCATTTGAGCATCATTTCACCAATTTTCTCTTATTGCAGAAAAAGATTATGCATATAATAACACATTCAGACAAATTAGCACACTGTAAGCCTCTCTTTATTAAATTAAGAATAATGACCATTGTAAACTTGTACATTTATACTGTCCTATTACATCTAAAGAAGAATTTAGCCAACTACCAATTTAGGCAAGATATTCACAATTATAATACGAGGAATAACAACCGAATCAATTCACCATATCATAGATTGTCGAAATCGCACAACAGTTTTGAAGTGTTAGGCAACACATTACCAGCTGACTTAATTCATTTACCATACACAGCTTTTAAACGTAGACTTAGAGACAAATTGTTAGCCAATCCCTATTATTCGGTACAAGAATACTTTGAAAATATATCTTAAAAGCTGTAGGAAATGTTTGCCTTAATTCAATTAGTCTGTAATGATTAACGATTTGTATTGAGACACACATACAAGTAGTTTTAAACTCTTTTACTGAATGACCAATATGCATCTATGCTTAACTGTAATATTAGTTTTAAGTAAGAGTAATTAAGGAGGCATTTCATATATATATACACACCATAATTAGCTTAAATTCATGAATGCTGTATCTCATTGTAAATATCTTTTGACGTTGTCCATTGCTATACTTAGCTTAATGACAATAAAATCCTTTATTATTTATTATTATAATTATCATCATCATTATGATTAGCGTCCGATATGACTTAACGTTGGAGGACATAAATTAAAAAAACAAAAGTTGTTATCTATTACCATCATCATCATTATTATTATTAATCGTTTCAAAATAATGGATGCAAGTGGTTCGAAAATTGGAAAGAAAAAATGAGGACACTAGTGAGGATATTTGCTCCTGCAGCTTCAATATTCAGTTAACAATTGGCGTTCATTGTACTTAAAGGTTAAAATGAGCAAATTATCTTTGGAATGATTGCGTTGCATTTCTACAACCAAAAGGGAGACATAGGAGTTCAAACAGTCCAAAAGGTGTAATTACTGCTGTTTTAGGCACGTCATCAGGATGCACTGGTATGTGATCATTGACATGTTAATGTCAGAGGTTCTACTCCCATTAGTCCTAGACCCGTAGGACCAAGACCCGGGCCTCTTTAACCAGGGAGTATCCGAGCTGTCCCAAAGGGCACCCGGCATCCTCCATGGAGCTTTCCATATGGCAAGACCTGGGTTACTAAGAAGCCCCCCCCCCATCTGGTCCAAGGACACAAGACGGGATGGAAGTGGATACGTCACTTACGTGCGCCAACACCAAAATGGGAAGGCTACCGAAATGACCTCGGTGGGGCCGCCTGGTGATCTAGCACACCTTCTACTAGCTATTCTGGCTAGTACGCGGGAATATTAATGGCTTCCCTCAACCCCGTCCGGAGGCGTACCCGATCACCCACGGGTATCGTGAACCACTGCCCCCTCGAGACCAACCCAATCCGAACAACTCCCAGAGGGAGGGGCTCGAATGTTCGGCCCGAGGTTCCTCTAGTAACGTCAGACGTACCACGAGTGCTAGGGGGTTCGCAGCGCCCGCACCACGGCAGCTGAAGGGGACGGAGGGGATCATAGACATGGAATAAATCAATTTTGCTAAATATTTTCATGCCCTCTAGCTGATAGTTAAAATCTTGAATGTTTGGTATTGGATATCGGTCAGGCTGGATAATGTTTAGTACACGATAGTCGTCACAAGGGTGCCAAGTGTAGAGGACTGGACCAGCAGCTCCTGCCTTGGCTGCTGAAAGCTTCTCAGGAGATAACTTTCTAGCTTTAGCAGAAACTGGTTGTCCATTTGTGACAGTCTTGTGCATCACTTCTGTCGAAAGTTTGGAAAAATTAATGTGCTCACGAAAAAGGATAGAATACTTCTTACAGTAGCTGTGATGGTTTCTTGTTAACTTATTCTATTTCGGTGAGCAATTTGTTCACCTTCCTTCCCTCTGACTCCTCGAATTCGTAATTAATCGTATTTTAAAATTGGTGAAAGTGCTTTAGCTAAAAAAAAAAAAAACGGATACTAATTTTGCCAGACCGGCTTCTGGCGTACCCAGTACGTGGTTAAATTTAGTTATTTCAGCTGTTATTCCAGCGTTTACGAACTGAGACTCAATTTCCATAAACAAAATCTTCAAATTCTTTCGCCAGAGGGACGGAATTTTCAATAATACCCGAGCAACGTCGTTTGTATTATTTTGAGCAGTCCCACCTGATATTTCTCCTTCGCCGTCTGTCATCTTCAATCACGTCCGAGGTCACCAATTTGTACAGGATTGTAGTTGGAATAATTTATTTTAACATACAAAACTGCATAATATCAACAACACAATTTATCACCAAGGTAGCATGACCCACCTTATTACCTTAGAGAAAGGTAGATGTATATATTACGCTTTCTAAATCATATAACAATGTTATATGTTTGGGGTGGCTATAAAAAAATAAAAAAGCATGCTTTCATGTATGGTTGTGCCCCACCAACTTACCCACATTCACTTAAATTAGGCAAAGCATTAGGGGGGGGTAAATTCCATCAAACACTTGGGAGTGAAAGTGGATAAGGGTCTCACTTTTCGGGAGCATATCCGGGAGCTTTTGCATTGTTCATGTGGTTCCTCGGCATCGCTATACTCTGAAGTTGCGCCTTTTTCAGGCTGTAGTCCTCCCTATCACGCTCTACGCGTGTGATGTCTGGGGTATGGCCGCAGGCTCCAATCTACTAATGCTCCAACGTGTACAGATAAATGCCTTCGGATTATTTATTCTGTATGCAGGAGTTTCCCCGTGAGGCTACTTCACGAGGCTTCATCCCTCCATTATGTGAAGGATGAAATTAGGCGCCGAGCCACCAAATTTTACGAGAGTTTACCTCAACATCAGAGCGCTCTTGTTAGATCTCTTGGGGACTATTTACCACGTGAACGTCGCTTAAAGCGATACCGGCTACCCCGCATGGCTTGCGGACGCTACCGGTAACCATAAGACTCTCATTCCAGCCTAAACAAAATTACAATCACCCAAAATTTTTGTCTGGATACTTAAATTTCTGCTTTTCCTAGTTTATTAACTAATCCAACAGCGGAGCACGATGGCCGTAGCACCCATGCTACCACTTTTCTTCCCCCTACCTAATTCTCATCCGACATCCTGCAACATCCACATCCCGCCACTACGTTGTTAAGCTCTATCCAGAGCAGGTATACGTCTTAACTCACCTCGAACTGTTCCTCAGCCTGCCAACTCCTAAGCACGGACGGTTTAGTTGTGGTACTTAAGTAATTTATCGCTCGTTTGCTTACTTAATGATGGTATTTTCCGCGATAGCATGCTTTGGAAATTGGCAACCACAGATTAACACCAGACTCTCAACTCCGTGGTGGGGATTGAAGCCGCATAGGGCGCACTTCCTGACCTTTCAGGTGTGACCTAAGCGACTAACGACTTCGCCGGTAATGCAGTGAGCTTCTATTTTGACCGAGCTATGGCACACCCCAACTCCCACCCTCCCCTACCAGTGTTGAGTGACTGATAAAATTCAACATCTTTCGAAGACTAATCTCGCGCACTCATGAATAATTTACGGCACAGTTAAGTGTAGAGGTTCTACGCAAACAGTCCAGGACCTGTACATCCAAAGGCCCTGGCCTCCTTCAACCCGGGAGAAACAGATACTCCGGGGCTCTTTCCATAGGGCAATACCTGATTTCTTAAAAGGTCCCCCCCCCGTTGACAACAGCGTCAAGACGGGATGGAAGTGGATACGCCACTTACGCGCGTCAACCACGCAGGGAAGACTACCGAAAACCTCGGTAGGGCCACCTGGTGATCTAGCACACCTTCTACTAGCTCTGCAAGTTAGTACCCGGGACATATGAGGCAACCCTCTACCCCCTCCGGGCCGCCGTAGCCTGGCCAGAGGTACCCAATTCCCCGTGTGTGTCGGGAACACACTGCCCTCCTCGAGTCCAACCCAATCCGAACAGCTCTCCGGTGGGAGGCGCTCGGCAGTTCGGCCCGAGGTTCCTCTAGTAACGTCAGAGGTACCACGAGTGCTAAGGGTCCACAGCGCCCGCACCACGGCAGCTGAAGGGGACGGATGCCCTCCCCTACGGGGAATTTACGGCACAGTTCATTTATAGCATAATACGCCTTAAATACGCTAAGTAAACGTGTGTAAACTATTGTGGCCGATCACATTGTTGGTTGGAGCCGCCACAAGACCAGCGCCGGGCTAGCGTGTGCAGGAAAGAAAGAGACAGATAGTGAAACACGAGTTGGACGCTTATCGAGAGAGAGAGAAAGACACAGAGATAGTCTGGAATATTCCGCTGTCATCGTGATTGCTATCGAACGATCGGCGGTTTTATAGAACAGTAACTGGAAGCATAAAAGCCGGCAAAGTGTTAGTTGCTAATCAGTTGTTAGTGAGTTCATAATTGTATGTGTCCAGCTGTATAGTAATTTGAACTGTACCACAGTGACTTCTTTCCTTTGTTTACGTGTGGCGAGAGACTACCTTGAAGATTGCGTTTGTGTGTGTTAAGTAATTTTGCTGCTGCCAGGGTTGTACACAGCGTCTTTTTACTGAAATAAAAAGCATTTTAAATTTGTGCAAACAAGACTTTTAACTCTACGAACCCACAAAGTCACACTTGGTGTCTGGAGTGGGATACGACGATGGAAGCTGCATTGGCCAAGATTTTAGAGGAGCTGAAAGAAATGAGAACAGCGAATGACACCATCGCTGCGGAAATGAAAACGTCAAATAGCAACCTGGCCGCAACGATGACTGAAATGAAGGCCGAATTAACCACGGAAATGAAAGCCTGGCCACCGAAATGAAGGCCGAATTAACTGAAATGACGGCTGCGAACGAGGCCCTCGCCGCCAAAATTGAGGAGCAGTTGGCCTGTGTGAGAGATGACGTAACAGAGCTGATGAAGCGGATGGGTCCAAGTGGACAAGTACATCGAAGACCTGGCGAACTGCGTTAACGACCTATAGGGAAAAACCGAGAGTAACACCAAGTCCCTGAACGCCATGGTGGAGGACATCTTCAGCAGAAGGTTGAAAAATTTGAAGGCCGATGCGCGACACAAGATCTGCGCGCGTCAAGCAACCTAAGTATGACGGCACGTCAACTTTCTAAGTCTTCCGCCGCCAATTCGATACAGTGACCCAGCAAGTGGTCCCCAGAAGAGGAGGCCGCAGAGCTAATAGCCAGCCTCCAGGGACGGGCCGCAGAGGCTCTGAACGCGGTCAAGAGAGCGGCGGCACCCAAGGACATCTGGGAGGTCTTGGAGAACCGGTTCGGAAATCATCGTTTGGCCGCAGGCTACCGCAGCCAGCTTAGAGACAGCAGCCAGGCGAGACGCTGCAGGAGTTCGCCCTGTCAATTGAACAGCTGTCCGGCAAAGCCTTGGTCGACCTCCCTCCCGAATTCGTATCCCGAGAAGCCGCCTACACCTTCGTCTACGTAGTTGAGTCCAGAGGTTCTACTCCCATTAGCCTTGAACCCGTAGGAACAAGACCCGGGCCTCTTTCAACCAGAGAGTTATCCGAGCTATCCCGTGAAGGGCGCCCGGCATCCTCCGTGGGGCTTTCCATTAGGGCAAGACCTAGTTTCCTAACAAGCCCCCCCCATCTGGTCCTAGGGACACAAGACGGGACGGAAGTGGGTGCGCCACTTACGCGCGTCAACACTCAAGGTGAAGACTACCGATATGACCTCGGTGGGGCCGCCTGGTGATCTAGCACACCTTCTACTAGCTGAGCAGGCTAGTGCCCGGAAACTTAATGGCTTCCCTCAACCCCGTCCGAAGACGTACCCAATCTCCCACGGGTATTGGGAACACACTGCCCCCTCGAGACCATCCCAATCCGAACAACTCCCGAAGGAGGGGCTCCGTCTACGTAGTACGAGACGCCGAGATACATCAGCGCCTAATGTTCGGCGACTAAAAGACCATCCGCGAAGCGCTAACAGCCGCATTAAGGATGGAGGCGGCTAAGGTGACGGCTACCCTGACTTCGAGAACAAGGGGTATTCGCTACAATGGAGACCGAAGACCAGCCGAGAGACGCCGGGGAAGACCAAGTGTCATATGTTGGGGGTGTGGCTAGCCGGGACAACTGGAGAGACTGCCCACAACAGGAAGAGCAGCCGGAAAACAAGGGTCGGCGTGGCGAGGGGCACGTCGGCGCCGTTAGCACCATCCCCTCGAGTGACACTGCGCGCCGTCAGCCAACTTATGGATGACGGCCTCATTGCGGACGGTTGGATGAGAGGGAAGCCGTGTCGGGTGCTTGTGGATACCGGGGCAGCTGTTACAATCATCAGACCTGGCGTGGCCAGGAATTTGCCGTCGAGAAAACCTGCCGACCATACCAGATAATGTGGCATCGAACGACAAAATAAATAAGTGAGTGAGTGAGTCAGTCAGTCAGTAAGTCGGTAAGTAAGTAAATGGGTAAGCGGGTAAGTGAGTAAGTAGGTAAATAAGTAAGTAAACAAACATAAATAAATATCTACAATACCATACCCTGGCACCTAATTTCTCAAGCCAGGGTATAAGTATTCCAAATTTTAATATTTATTAACTTTTATTATAATACAATTTTTTTTTTTACAAATATTAAACTACTCCTACTAAAAATAAACAAAAAACACCAAAACAAAATACAAATACACTACAATACATAACTTTTTATAACAAAATATATATTCCCATTTTAATACATATAACTTTAAATCAAAACTAAAATAAAGTTAATAATGAGCTGAAATATTATTAATACATAATATTATTACTGGTATTCAGCTATTAATAAAATAAGAAAAAAGAAACAAATATCTACCTCTAAAAAATTAACCTCCGGGGACCAGCAGCCCCAAACTGTACTGGTCACCAGCACAACATAATTATTTATTTTGTTTTTTTAATTATGCTTAATAGAACTTACAATATGTCTTGCCCATATTGCAAAACCAAAAATATTAATAAAAACATTATTAATCCTTTATACCAACTCATGAGAGATTAATTTACTTTCCCTTGCTTTATTTATAATATTAAAAACTTCAATAGAATTATTAAAACCTAATAAAATATAAACTAAAGACAAGGACACCTAACTACGAGGGCTGTTCAATAAAGAATGATCACAAATTTTTTTGACAATGCACCTTTACTCATCCTCATAATTTTGATGGTCCTTTCCAAAAGTCTCCCCTGAATGTGATGCACTTGTCCCAGCGTTTCTGCCAGTCTTCAAAGACATGCGGGAAACCATTCTTTGAGAGATCCTTCAAAATTGCCTCCGCAGCCTTCACCACTGCTTCTGATGATGGATAAATAGGGAATAGAAAAAAGTCACATGGAGCTAAATGCAGACTATAGGGAGGGTGAGGGATGCAATATGCGGCCGCGCATTATCCTGGTGCAGCATCCAGCCTGCTTCAAGGAAATCTGGTCTTTTGTGGCTGATATGGACCTGCAATGTTTTCAGGACATCCCTGTAGTATTGTCCAGTTACTGATGTGTGTGCAGGTACAACATGCTGATAAACCAGTCCATGAATATCAAAGAATGAAATGACCATAACTTTCCCAGCAGAAGCAACCACTTTTGCTTTTTGGGGGTTGGTGTAAGAGATTTCCACACTGAGCTTTGCTGTTTGCTCTCAGGATCAAAATGATGTAGCCAAATTTCATCAGCAGTGATTACGTTTGAAAGAAACTCCGGATCTTTATCTAACATCAACTTTAACTGCATGCAGACCTGTATGCGAATGTCCTTTAGTTCGGGAATCAACCGTCTTTGAACCCATCGCGCACAAACATGTCTCATGTGTAATGTTTCTGTCACCAACGTGTGAGTCGCACCCAATGAAATGTTCAGTATATCAGAAAGTGATCTTAAGGTAATTCGTCGATCCTCTCTCACAATGGCAGCAGCAGTGTTCATGTTTTCTCCCATAAGAGCAGTAACCGGAGCACCTGGTTCACCTTCCTTTGAAATTGATTGTCTCCTCTCTTTAAACATTTTAATCCACCTTCGAGCTGTGCTGTAGGGAAGAACAAACTCTCCATAAGCCTCCTGTAGCATTGTGTAGGCCTCAACTGAAGATGTGTTGAGCCGAAAGCAGAATTTCAAAGCTGCATATTGTTCCTCGCGTGTTACCTTCATTGCAGCGGTAGGCAATACTGAACATGTCTGAACTTGCCTGGTTCTCACAGGCGGGAACCAGGAGTACCGACAATGAAACTACTACGGCGTGTTTGTTTCACATTAAGCTAACAGAACATAATAAGATTGAACCTTAGTGCGAAAAATTACGACGGTAAAAAATTATGATCATTCTTTATTGAACAACTCTCGTATAATAAACATAAATGAACTTAAAGTATAAACTTGAAAGAAGCGTAGGGACAGTGAAGCACAAATTAGTACAAAAGTGAATCGAGAATATATTGACACATTGCTTCACTCATACTGTTTATTCACAGGACATGTTTCAATATATTCTCGATTCACTTTTGTACTAATAAATGAACTTATCTCTAAACAATATAACAGAAAATTCTTAATTACACTTTCATACATGTATATTAACATATCAATTTTTATCCAATAATTTTATATATACATAGCATTTATAAATATCCTAATAAATATATATTTCTAATTACTTCATCAATACATTATTATAATGAGATTCCATTTATTATATCATCCTTGATTTTATTTAAATATTTATTGACTTTATTATTTTTTAATTATATTATATTAATTCATATCATTATATATAATTACATTTAATCTATATTATATTTTACCATTTAATAATTATTTATTTTCATTTCATTATTATTCCTTAAATATATATTTTAATTCAATTTATTTATTAATCCAATTCTTTTATTAATGTTTTTGATTAAATTTAAAATCACATTTTATCTTAATCCATTCATTTATATAATACATTAACTTTGATAAAAAATTCCAAACACATATTAAATACATACTTATACAACACTTCTTGTCACTCACACACCTCTCACTACCACTACAAAACACTAAATCATGCAATATGGATATTTACCCTCTATAGGGATTTATCACTGATAACACAACACTTTATCACCTCTCCTGAAACTGCTTCTTCTTTCCGCCCATTCCTGCCTTCCCATAGATAGGTATTCTTCTATTAACATCCACAGCAGCCAATTCATTTATTTTCTCATTTGCCTACATACATTCTAAATTTCATCATTTCTAAATCTATTTCCTATCCTCTCCGACCTTCTAATTAAAATTTCATTATGAATAACAGGTGTAATTTCCTCCGTTATTATGACTTAATCTCGTGATAATTCACTAATTTTTGTAGCTAACATTTCAAGATATGAATATAACTGTTCATTTCTGAGTATATTACAAACTGCATGTCCATTTGAACGTTCTCGTTCTTCAGCCACTTAATTAGCATTGAACGACACCTTGCCCGTGGAGATCAGTTGTTTCTTACATCGAAGTCTTTGGTTTGACTAACTTAAAAGGGACTTTATAAGTGTAAAAATTAAAACTACTTTCTTTTCTTTCATTTCTGCCAAATTAAAGATGTCACTTTCAATAAAACAATGCAACTACTATGTTTTAGAATGCTGTTAAGATATCTGGCTAAGATCTGCATCACAAAATTTGATGCTGTTGGGATATGAAAACAAATTCTGAACCTTAAGGGTTCTGCTCTTGAAAAGTAGAAAAGACAACCAGAACTGTTTAATGACCAGCTTTCAGAGCAGTCATGGGAAGGTATATACTAGAACAACAATGTGAATAACTCCTTTCTAAATACTTTCATAAGGATTCACAACTTAAGATTTTCATTTCATTTAAACAAATTAATAACACTTTTAGAAATGACTGATTAACATAATGTATCAGCAGAGTTAGGACTTTTAGGACCCCCACGGGAGAACACAGTAAACTGCTACGTGGCTTAATACAACCCACTAGGTCATGCATCAAAACGGCAGGGCCGTACAGTCACCGCACGTGCTGCCATTAGTGGCACAGTGGCGGTGTTTGGAGACAATGATTTGTTCCCTGACAGTAAAGTACATAAATGTCAGAAGCACGTAAATGCATGATGGATGAAGAGTTTATTTATTTATTTATTTATTTGTGTACTAAGCTATTACAATTGTTGAGCTGCTCGCCAGTATTTGGTCCAGGCCATTAACTGGTGGGCAGCCCGTTGAATTACAAAATGTGTAGTACATTACTTACATTTCTATTACTACTACCATTACTACTATTGCTTACACACTATTGTTCATTTCCTTTTTTCACAGTCCACTTCCATTTATTTTTCACTTTATCTAAGAACTGACCTACATTCTTGAGATTTTTCTCTATAATTTTACATATATCAGAACTTCGCTTAATTTTTCTCCAGATGTATTCTTTTCGCCAAATCTCTGTTTCCCTGCATTCAAAAAGGATATGTTCCACATCTTCCTTACCCCCACACAATGGGCACTTGTCTTGCACAAACCCATTCCGCTGCCCTTTTAGCCTCCACACTCCTGCTCTCAGCCATGCTATCCCCTTCCTTTCTTCATTAATGGTTTTATCTATATACTGCTCCCTTCCCCAGCCACTTTTTAACTCAACATAATATACCAATGACCTCTTTTCACCTAACTGGCTGAACAGTTTTTGAATCTTTATATCTTCAAATCTTTTTCTAACACCCTTCCAGAAACCTTTATAATTTCTCTCTCTTTTTCTCCAAATATCCCCTAAGCCATTATTTTCTAAATTGTTTCGTAGAGTGCTTGCCCAGCCCGAGCTTTGCAGACTTGCTTCTTGATATTTTAAACATTGTTGCAATAAGCTGCCTTCATCTAAATTCAAGATCCTATGCCAGTATTTCAAGGCTCTTTCCATTATTAACCCTTTCCTTGTTACTCTCCCCATTTCAATTTGAGCAACTTCGTTTGCTGTTGCCATTGGCAGTCCCAAAACTTCCTTACAGAACATCCTGTGTATCTGATCCACAACTTCCCACCCATTCTCAAGCCCCCATATTTCAATGCCATATAGCATTCTGGCCTCGACTACAGAACTATATACTCTTTCCAACCATTTCATCTCCATCTCTGGCATTTTATATAGACACCCTCTCACAGCCATCAGTGCTGATTTCTTTTGTTTTTCCCATTTGCCTCCTGCATCTAATTTTAATCCTAAGTAAGTGCAGTCATGCACTACTTTGTATTCAGCTTCTCCCTTCTTCCACTTTTCATATTTACTCAATTTAGTTCCTTTTTTGAATACTAAAATTTGAATTTTTTCGCTGTTTACCTTTAAGCCCCACTCTGAACAGTATTTCTCCACCTCTTGCAAAGATATTTTTAACCCATTAACGGTAATGGACATTATTACCAAATCGTCTGCAAAAAGTAAACCTGGGACTTGTAAGTTGTTTATTACTGGTATGAGACTATTATTCTTACTTATATTTTGTAATACATCATCAATAAATAAATTGAATAAAATTGGACTTAGCTTGCACCCTTGCCTTAGTCCTTTTCCCTCCAGTTGTATTTCTTTAGTTAGTGCCCCTTCTTCATATTTTATGCAAAATGTATTTTCATTATACAATTCTTTTAGTATAGTTACCATTTGATTACTCACTCCTTTCATTAACAGCTTATACCACAACAGTTTCAGCTCTACCCGGTCGAAAGCTTTTTCCAAATCGATAAAAGCCATATATAATTTACCTTTCTTATTTTTTAGGTATTTATCTACTAGTGTTTTTATGATGAATACATTATCAACTGTCCGCCTCCCCTTTCTGAAGCCCATTTGGAATTCTGAAAGAATATTATGCTCCTCTACCCAGACTTGCAGCCTTTCTGCCAAGATACCCGTATACATTTTTCCCACATTCGATAACAGTGCTATGCCTCGGTAATTATTGGGTATATCCATATCCCCTTTACCTTTATAAATTGGCTGAATAATAGCTTTTTTCCAACTCTTAGGTATATACCCTTTGGTTTTCATTGAGTTGAACAATGATGTTAGAACTTTAACTCGGTTCACGTCTTTGCTCCATTCCCTAATGAACTCTCCGGGTATACCATCTATACCTGGTGCTTTGTTCCTTTTAATTTTTTCAATTTGATTCATTACTTCATCTGTTATGACACTGTCCAAGATTTCATTGAAATTATTTACTATTTCTGGGATTACGGATGAAGAGTTAGCAAGAGATGATATTCTGACTTTGTGGGTTCGTAGAATTAAAAGGCAGAGTTGCAGATATTCCAAATGTTCTTTATTTCCTAGCAATACACTGTTCAATTCTCACGTAACAACATTAGTCACAGTCTAGTATTTACCAATTTAATTGTTTTGATTGTGATAAAGTTTATATTGGAAAGACAAAACGTAATTTGGAAACCAGAACGAAAGGACATTTTCATAACATTAAGCACAAACAGGCTGATAAATCGGCCGTAGCAGATTATTTTTGATCATTTAACCATGAAATAAATCCAGAATTTAAATTATTAAAACAATTAAATGGCCCGATGGGTTTAATGGTTTGGGAAAACATATTTATTTCAAAAAACAAACATTGTGTAATGAATTTCGAAATACCGGCAGTCGATTCTGTTTTTAAATTTGTTTTATTTTCAGATGTTGGTAATACTAACAAGAACATATTGTCGCAAACCCATTATCTACGATAGCACGGCTAGTGTACACAAAGAGCCGGCAAATAAAGATAGCTGAGATAAAGGACTTGCCGACACAAATAGGATTTGACGTTTGGAAGGTTCTAGTGATATCTGGATTGACAGAGAATAGCCGTTTTCTTATTTGTTCCAGAAATCTCTCAAATTTATCAATGAGGTATTTAAGAAGGCGACGACTCGCCAAGAGGAGTCGTAAAGCAGCAAACAGCTGTAGAGTGTTGTTGTAACGAGAGCTGATGTAATCAGAACACTGTCTGTTATTGTCATCGACCTTAGTAGAATGTGTGTATGTGTCGTAATGTTATGTGAGAATTGAACAGTGTATTTCTACGGAACTAAAGAACATTTAGAATTTCGGCAAATTGAACTTTTAATTCTACGAACCCACAAAGTCACAATATTAACATACAGCGTTTGTAACGATGACGACAGCTTTGTTGTTTCCGGCTGAGGATGTGGAAGAATTTCCATGAAATCGCAATCCTGGACAATTTATACGAAAAGTGTCAATTTTTTATAAGATAAGTGATGTTTTAAGTTACAAATTGTTATATTTGTATACATTTGTTTGCTTCACTATTAATAGCTTCATATTTTACGTATCTAAACAGACTTGCTAACTGTTAAATACAATGTTGGTATCATGTCCACGCAGTGCCTCTTTCTCACAGATTAATACCAGATTATCAGCTCCGTAGTAGAGACTGAAGCTGCATAGGGCACTCCTCCTGAACCTTTCACCCCCGGCGCCTGTTGGAACTAAGGTTGGTAATGTAGTGAGCTTCTATTGCGAGCTATGGTGCATTCACTCTCCCCACCCTTCCCCTCCCGTGTTCAGCGACTGATAGAATCCAACTTCTTTCGAAGTCACATCTCACCACAAATGAATAGTTTACGGCACATTTCAACTATCGCATATTAGCATAATATGCCTCAAATACGCTGAGGAAATGTGCAGTAAACTATTCATCAGTGTGCGAGATGTGACTTTGAAAGAAGTTGTCCAATGAATTTGTGAAAAAAATATCAAGAATCCACTTGAACGTTTCCTGTTATATATGAATAAGTGACTTCCACAAAGCATTATATATTTAATATTCCTGTTTCAAATTAACAATTTTGTCTTTAAAAAACAATTACACCTTTAAAAACGAGAGAGTGAGATCACTCAAGATGCTTGAGATTATAAAACACATCTGTATCCCCTTTCCCTCAAGCTTCTTAGTGAAATACTTAAAATAAAGGTAGCTTAACACTAAAATAATGATTCTGTAGGTACAGGAAAACAGGAAAGGACACCATAATGTTATGTGTAATGCAATTTCTTTGTACACAGAATGTTGAAAAATTCCCTGGAATAAAAGTGAAAACAAAACACAACACTAAAGAAATGTACGAGGGCTGTTCAATAAAGAATGATCATAATTCTTTTATGGTCGTAATTTTTCGCACTAAAATTCAATCTTATTATATTCTGTTAGCTTAATATGAAACAAACACGCCATAGTAGTTTCATTGTTGGTACTCCCGGTTCCCGCCTGTTAGAACCAGGTAAGTTCAGACATGTTCAGTATCACCTACCACTACAATGGAGGTAACATTCAGTCAAAATTGATGTTAGAGGAAGATCCGGAGTTTCTATCAAACGTAATCACTGCTGATGAAACTAGGCTACATCATTTTGATCCAGAGAGCAAACAGTAAAGCTCAGTGTGGAAATCTCCTCCATCACCAACCTCCAAAAAAGCAAATGTGATTGCTTCTGTTGGGACAGTTATGGTCATCTAATTCTTTGATATTCATGGAATGGTTTATCAGCATGTTGTACCTGCACACACATCAGAAACTGGACAATACTACAGGGATGTCCTGAAAACATTACAAGTCCATATCAGGCGCAAAAGACCACATTTCCGTGAAGCAGGCTGGATGCTGCACCACGATAATGCGCGGCCGCATATTGCCAATGTTGCTGCTGAATATCTTGCAAAAATCAATGTGAAGTGCATCCCTCAACCTCCCTATAGTTCGGATTTAGTCCCATGTGACTTTTTTCTATTCCCTAACTTGAAGAAATGCCTTCGTGGGAGGCATTATCCATCATCAGAAGCACTGGTGAAGGCTGCGGAGGCGATTTTGAAGGGTCTCTCAAAAATTGTTTCCAGCCTGTCTTTGAAGACTGGCAGAAACGCTGGGAAAGGGAATCACATTCAGGGGAGACTATTTTGAGAAGGACCATCAAAATTATGAGGATGAGTAAAGATACCTTGTCAAAAAAAATTGTGGTCATTCTTTATTGAACAGCCCTCGTATATATAAATTTTAAATGACACCAACAACTATGTACAAAAAATAGCACTATCTCTTTAAATGACAACAAAGCAGCTCTGTTAATTGTTATATTTAATAAGAATTTTAAAAGCTCAATAGTACATACATCATTTTCAGCACAAGTATACTAAAGTATATTCAGAGAAAAACCTGAAATTTGTGATTGATTCATATAAGATTAATAATGTCAAATTAGTACATTAGTCAGTGTCAGCAACTGGTGACATTAATTACATAAATGGCACTATTTTATATACTTCTAATCAATTTGGTTGAATTATCATTCACAAGTGCAGAATAAAGTATGAAAAATAATAATTACATTAAACTCTATCGTTAATTTAAAACTGTCCTAAGCTTAACTTTGTTTTCACAACACAAGAATATTACAGCGTTGAATTTTTAAATGCTTCAATAACATTTATATGCACAGTAATGAATGCTGAAGAAAAAGAAAATGTGCAGTTTTAAAAATAAAATTTAATGCACAGTGTATCTTCCAATAAGAGAATATTTCATGCAGTTACCTGACTGTGAAGCATAATTTGCTTAATGTGCACAGCAACTGTTTGGATAAATGGCTTGCTTTAACTTGGTAAGGCTTTAAGCAATGTACTTTCTGACTAAGATGGCAAATGGAGCCCTCTGCATAGTGTAAACCTCTCAGGCCATGACATACAACTGAATGTGTGTCAAATAAATAACTCAATGAAAGATTACACTCTGAACTATTAATGCTGTTTGTAGTTTTAGTTATGCAGTGAAAGTGATGGAACTGTGGGTTTAAGTAATTAATAGAAAATAATTTAGTAATATAATTTAATTGCTCACACATCTAACCATTATTTCTTTTGACAGTCCATAATTCCCTTATATGTTCACTACAGAGAAACAAGAAGTGCATTATATAGCAAAATAATGTGCAGTTTTATCTACTTTTCAAAATTATTATGTGGCTTCGCATCACTGCATGTAACGGATGGCTCATATATTAGGTTAAGCATCTTTTTTCCATGCCAAAGATTGAGATTTTCATTCCAACAATGAGAGGATGTTTAACAGTGTAGTTTCATGTCACAGGTAACACTTCTGTGGGTCGCACTACTCTCTGTTTCATATAACCTTGCCCCACTCTCATGTATCACTCTGCGTGCAACTACCTTCCCCCTCACTCTAATTGGCTAATGCTTTTGCACCATATGCCATAGGCGGTGTCATCCCGTCACATTTAAACCTGCAGTAAACGATCAGTAAAATAATTTAGCTCTCGCACTCGGCACAACACACCGAATGGCGATATATGACTAATCACGTTCAAAACAAGGTCAGTGATAAAAGTCATATAAACAAATATGTCACCACTACCACTAAAGCACATGCTATTGTGCCATCTGAATGGCGGGCTAAAGCAAAGGAACCTCCTCTTTACTTCGTTTAGGAATTAACATAGATTTCAGATAAATTAACACTGTTGCGTAATATATTTAATTCAAACAGTTGCAAAAATATAAATTTGACAATTCTCTTTCAAGATATAAAGATATATCACCATGTTAAGTAACAAACTAATTTTTACCGCACAACAGTCTATACCACAACAGCAGCCAATGAGAGGGGATTAGGTCACGTGACCATTAAGAGATACGGGGCAAGCTTATGTGAAACAAGGATTAGTAGTTATATCACCCTTAAAATTGGTAGAGTCAGACTGAAAAATTCAATACCATAGCCGGGATTTGAACCACGAATCTTCTGGTCTCTGTCCAGCCGCTCTAACCAATTGAGCTACTATGGCCAACGTGCCAATATGACATTAAATTCTCCAACTGACTCATGTTTTTCCCGGTAAACCACTAGGAGTTCTCATAAACACATGAGACAACTACCTTAATGGCGACTTACAACCTGTAAGTACTTTAAGGCCCGGGCTTTATAGTTAACTACTATTAAGTCAATTAATGGAAATTAATTGTTCTTTCACACTGGCCACGTGTAGGCTAAAGTATGAGCTACCATGGCCAACGTGCCGACATAACATTTAATTCTCCAAATGACTCGCTCAACTGGTTAGAGCATCTGGACGGAGACCAGTAGATCCGTGGTTCAAATCCCGGCTATGGCATTGAATTTTTCAGTCTGACTCTACCTTTCCATATTTTACTCTCTCCAGTGTGAAAGAACAATTAATTACCCTTAAAATTGTTAGCATTACAGAAATTGTGTACCAATATTACTCAAATGGTGGCAAGTACATGTTGAGAGCAGATGTAACACAGAATAATACATCAATGCTGTGCAAATGTCACTTTAACTTGTTAATTTTCTAAACCCATTTGTCCAAATTGTGTTGCGATATATGAGGTGCTCAACACTATGTGCCTTTAATGTTTAGTGTACTCAAAGTCATTCTTAAAACACGGTAACCCTACGTTGCAGAAGACAAAGTTTTGAGATCAAGCCACACTGTCTTTAGATCCTAGCTGCAGCTGACATTGTACATGTTTTAAGAATAAGTGGAATACTAGAAATAAAAGTAAAAGTGGCATATGATGATGACACTGACATTTTAATCATTTCTTGCAATGCACATTTACACTTAAAAACTTGTAAAGCTTTTTCAAATCAATTCTTATCCCACTAGGTCTCTTTTAAGATGGTTATTCAAGTACATAATTTAGTGTAATGTGTACAATAATATTGCATAGTGACTACTACATTAAAGAAGATAGAACACATTAGGTTTATGGAATCTCAGATCATACTTTTTAATTGCTGTTAAAAGCTGTGACATTCTTTATCAATGATGCAGATATACAATGATGAGTAAGGTTAAGAGAACTTAATTCTTCAAAATACTTATCATTGCAATTTAAAGAAAAGGTTTATAAAATTCATATCAAACATCTCGCCCAAAGATTTTAATTTAAGCCACCCAGATTATACGTAAAAACACAGAAGCTGCCAATTATAAACAAAGAAATTCTACAGATATCAAAGCGAACTGAATTCTGTACAAATCCATAGCCACAGTTTTGGCATATCTGAAAATTCACAGCTATTTTTTCAGTAATTTAAACTGGATATTACTTACCTTACATGAACTTATATATGACTCAAATATTTTAAATTTAAAACCACTAACAGAGTAACTAATATACCCAATCAACTGTCCTAAAATAAGTTCACTTTTCCATGTTGGTCACAGTATTCCTCAAAGTTTTTGTTAAGTTTTCAACTGATATGAAACTCAAACTTTAAGAAATATTTGATATGCCACATCAAACTGCTGTATACGCGGAAAAGAAAGCTTTCTGCTACATTACTAATGTTCCTGAAGATGACTGCAGATCACCAAAACAAGAAACATAATCAATATCCAATAATCCTGCACTCTCGATTTCTGCCGTCGTATTCCTGGTAGCTTGAGATGATGAACCCTGAAAGACAAAAAAACTAAAACCTCATTATTGCAATAATAAAGTAACAAGGTTAATGAAACTAATGCTTTTGTATGTAAAAAAAACTTTATCCAATATAAAGTGCTACATTAATCTCAAGAATTTACCTATGCATGAATATGTATGAAGGCACAATTCAGGTTATATCATGATATTCATTTTCGGTATTTAGCTACATGCTAAATTTTACTTACCAATAGGTTTTTGTGAAAATCCATTCTCTTTCTTTTTACTGCCCATACGTCCTCGCAGGCCTTTCGTGTTTACAATTTCACAAATCGATGAAAATTTTATTCAGACTTTATTTCACTTGGCTTCGATAACGTCAAAATTTCGTTTAAATATTTACAGGTTAGCCAACGTAGTGTCTTATTCATGTCGTACATTGAGCTCAAACAGAGATAAACTTTGTCTTTGAAACACTGGAATATTACAGTCTTGAATTTGTAAATGCTTTAATGACATGTATAAGCACAGTGGTGGTTATATTCACGTTCTTAATAACTGGTGGTCCGTCGGTAAAGCAGCTATCTGTACTATCGATCGCACCTGTCGCTTTTGCCTCCCAGCCTCATTTAAAATGTAGCATGAGAAACCGAAAGGATCGCAATGTTTAAATAACATTTACAACTGTTTTTAATGTTTTTTCATTCTAGGGAGAAAGGCATTAAACACAAATTCCTTTCAGTTCATCCTATTTTAGAATACCAACGGCCATTTTTTTGTCTTAATTTGACAATGATTTTATTTACTTGCAATAAAATGGGAAAACAGGAAAGGCTGTGGTTTGGAATTATGTAATGTAATTCTTTATGTACACCAGTTTGCCATTAATTCAGTTAAAGACTGTTATCACTGATATGCTCACTACAGTAATATACAAATTAGAACAAAAATGATTTGCTGTTATGTACAGAGAATGTCTTCATTTACTGCCATGTAAAACAACAGTTAAGAAATTAATAGATGAATCACAAAATAATTTTAAAACGTTAGCAAAACCAAAAAGCAGTTATTTCAATAAAAATACATTAACTTAAGTGGCAAAAATGTTTTACAGTATCAACATTTGTTGTATATATAACATTTTTAATTAGGATCTGTTTCTACATTATACAAGTCATTCATTTCTTCTCAATAACTTGTGATTCTTAGATTAACTGATGGAAATTAATCGTCCTTCCGCACTAGCCGTGTGTAGGCTAAGGTTTGGATAGGTGGAGTCAGACTGAAAAATTCAATGCCATGGCCTGGATTTGAACCACAGATCTGCCGGTCCTTGTCCAGTTGCTCTTAACCATTGAACTACTATGGCCAATGTGCTAGCATGACAAAGACCGGGAGATCCGTGGTTCAAATCCCGGCCATGACATTGAATTTTTCAGTCTGACTCCACCTATCCAAACTTGTGATTAGTTAAAACTCTTAGTTGGCCTTCAATTACTTTCTCTACCACACAGGTATAGTAAGTAAGAGAAGTATTGTATTCCACCCAAAAATGCCATATCAATATTTTACTGCAAATACATGTTCTGACACCTTTCACTGTAACTTAACATTTTTAGAATAAGGTCTTGTGTGTTTAAGTGTGTACAGCATCTCAAAAACAAAGGTTGGTTAATTACCAAACTTGGTATCTAAGTTCAGCTTCTTCCAACGATGCCATACAAATTTTCAACAAAATACCCCAACCCCAAAACTAACCTACAGTTACTCCAAAAAGTATTTGTCTAATGCATGAGTTTATGTTTAAGAATGTATGGGTAATGGCAAATCCTCAGAATAACAGTAATTTCCGTAATGAACTTTGAAATCCCACCGGTAGATAATTTGACAAAAAAGTTCATAATTCCACCCCCAGAGAGAGAGTAGACAACAGATGCCAGTTGGAAAGAGATTGAAAATGGAGGCGATTGCCTTTGAAACTAGTCTCTCAGTAATATAAAAAAGTAAGTGACTAGTAACAATAAACCAACTACAAATAAGTTTTTGCCATATTAGTTAATTGATGGAAATCATTTCTTCACACTAGCCATATATAGGCTAAGGTTTTTGATAGAGTCAACTTGAAAAATTCACTGCCATTGCCGGGATTTAAACCACAAATCTCCTGGTTTCCGTCCAGTCGCTCTTACCCTTTGAGCTACCATGGCCAACTAGCCGTCATGACATTAAATTCTCCATTTCACTCGTATATTTCCCCGGTAAACCACTAGGAGCTCTCGCATTTGAGATACACTGTTTGTGGTGACTTACTATCGTAAGTACTTGAGTCCCAGGCTTCATCATTTAACTCTTATTATTTTAGTTAATTAATGGAAATTAATCATTTCTTCACTCTAGCTGTATATAGGCTAAGGTTTTGGATAGATAGAGTCAACTTAAAAAATTCAATGCCATGGCCAGGATTTGAACCACGGATCTCCTGGTTTCCAACTATTTGTAGTTGAGATTTAACTGTATTGGAACACCACAGTGAAGCGAAAAATTATTAAATTTTAGATGAGTCGTATTTTTTACACATCTGCTTCACTTTCGTACCTATTTTGAGGACATGTTTCGCAAATCATCGTTTGCATCTACGGCTCTTATGCGACTCCTCTTGACGTTAAGTCAAGAGGAACACACGAAAGTTAGATCCAGCCAATTTTAAAAACCGGACAACATGGAGGTAAGATCGTTCACATTTGAAAATTTCAACGAACATTTCGGCAACAAGAAAGAAATAAAACAATATTTGAAACTAAAGACAAAAAGAAGGTTAATATCAGTAAAATTTAACAACAGTAGAGAACAATTAGCTGCTGTATATTTAAAACAGAGTCGCATAAGAGCCGTAGATGCAAACAATGATTTGCGAAACATGTCCTCAAAATAGGTACGAAAGTGAAGCAGATGTGTAAAAAATACGACTCATCTAAAATTTAATATTTGTAGTTGGTTTATTGATACTCGTCACTTACTTTTTTATATTAAAAGTATATTTTTTTTAATCTCTTTCCAACTGGCATCTGTTGTCTGCTCTCTCTCTCTCTCTCTCTGGTGGTGGAACTATGAACTTTTTTGTCAAATTATCTACTAGTAATTCGTGTAATGAACTTTGAAATCCCACCAGTAGATAATATGATAAAAAGGTTCATAGTTCCTCCACCAGACAGAGAGAGCAGACAACAGATGTCAGTTGGAAAGAGATTGAAAATGGAGGCGATTGCTTTTGAAACTAGTCTCTCATTAATACGAGGGCTGTTCAATAAAGAATGATCACAATTTTTTTTTCTTTTTTTGACAACGTACCTTTATTCATCCTCAGAATTTTTGATGGTCCTTCTCAAAATAGTCTCCCCTGAATGCAATGCACTTGTCCTAGGGTTTCTGCCAGTCTTCAAAGACATGCTGGAAACCATTTTTTGAGAGATCCTTCAAAATTGCCTCTGCAGCGTTCACCACTGCTTCTGATGATGGATAATGCCTCCCACGAAGGCGTTTCTTCAAGTTAGGGAATAGAAAAAAGTCACATGGGACTAAATCCGGACTATGGGGAGGGTGAGGGATGCACTTCATGTTGATTTTTGCAAGATATTCAATAACAACATTGACAATATGCTGCCGCACATTATCGTGGTGCAGCATCCAGCCTGCTTCACGGAAATGTGGTCTTTTGCACCTGATATGGACTTCCAATGTTTACAGGGCATCCCTGTAGTATTGTCCTGTTGCTGATGTGTGTGCAGGTACAACATGCTGATAAACCAGTCCATGAATATCAAAGAATGAGATGGCCATAACTTTCCCAGCGGAAGCAACCACTTTTGCTTTTTGGGGGTTTGTGATGAAGGAGATTTCCACACTGAGCTTTGCTGTTTGCTCTCAGGATCAAAATGATGTAGCCAAATTTCATCAGCAGTGATTACGTTTGATTGAAACTCCAGATCTTCCTCTAACATCAACTTTAACTGCATGTTACCTCTATTGCAGCGGTAGGCGATACTAAACATGTCTGAACTTGCCTGGTTCTCTCAGGCGGCAACCAGGAGTACCAACATCAGAACTACTACGGCATGTCTGCTTCACATTAAGCTACCAGAATATAATAAGATTGAATTTTAGTGCGAAAAATTATGACCGTGAAAAAATTATAATCATTCTTTATTGAACAGCCCTTGTATAAAAAAGTAAATGATGAGTATCAATAACCCAACTACAAATAGTTTTTGCAATATTTAACCTTCTTCCAATTACAAAATAGAGATAGAATACGTGTGTCAATATATCAAAATTTTACTGTATTGGAACGCCACAGTGAAGCGAACCAAATATTAAATTATAGAGGAGTTGTATTTTTTACACATCAGCTTAACTTATGTACCTATTAACCTATATTGATGCAAACAATAGTTGACAAAACATGTCCTCAATATCGGTACGTAAGAGAAGCTGATGTGGAAAAAATATGACTCAACTATAATTTAATAATTGTTTAGTTGTGCATATAATGGGAAAGATTATACCTGTTTACCCATATTCTGTATCTTCTCTCTTCACACTTCTTTTAGCCATTTAGGTAACATTAATTTTCCTAAATATTTCCATTCTTTCTCTCTAAAATCATCTGATCTTAAGTTAAACTCTTACTGAGTTTTAGTTCTACTAGAAAATGTTTCCAGTTCTCTAAAATTAAGTTCTCTCTCCTTTTTCAGTAGCATTGTACTCCAGAATGTAATGCCAAATATAACATAATTTATTACATTTAGATCATCTCTCCACCCTTTTCTTCCACCTTCATCATCATCATCATCATCATCATCATCATCATCATCATCATCATCATCATCATCATCATCATCATCATCATCATCATCATCATCATCATCATCATCATCATCATCATCATCATCATCATCATCATCATCATCATCATCATCATCATCATCATCATCATCATCATGATGTCATCACTGTCACTACTGCCATCGCATCAACATCATCACCACTTGATAGATAGTCAACATGAAAAATGCAACGCCATGGCCGGGATTTGAACCACGGATCACCTTTTTTCAGTCCAGTTGCTCTGACCCATTAAGCTACCATGGCCAACGGGCCATCCTGGCATTAAATTCTCCATTTGACTCATATATTTCCCCGGTAGACCACTAGGGGCTCTCGCATTCGAGATACACCGTTTGTGGTGACTTACTATCGTAAGTACTTCAATCCCAGGCTTCATCATTTAACACTTATTATTTTAGTTATAATAATATATAATAACCCATGGCGCGACAGCCCTTAGAGGGCCAAGGCCTACCAACCCGACTGCCGGCCTCACGCCCTCTTATGCAAGGCAGAGGTGGGTGATCATCCAACCGATACGGGGAGGAGATGTGGTCAGCATCTCGGCATCCCCCAGCCGGAACGTAGGTTTTCGTGACCAGGGCGACTTACCTAGCGTAAGCTCCTCACTTTCCTCATGATGCTGAGTGGGCACCGGTCCTATACCCAGGACCTAAAATCCCCACCACATGGATGGGATCGAACCCGGGTCACTTTCCGTGGTCAGGGACCAAGGCATGCTTCCTTAGCGCGCTATGCCACGGCGCAGGACTATTATTTTAGTTAATTGATGGAAATTAATTATTTCTTCACACTAGCCGTATATAGGCTAAGGTTTTTGATAGATAAAGTTAACATGAAAAATTCAACATCATGGACGGGATTTGAACCAGGGATCTCCTGGTTTCCATCCAGTCGCTCTAACCCATTGAGCTACCAAGGCCAACATGCCGTCCTGGCATTAAACTGAATTGAACAAATTGAATTCTCCATTTGACTCATATATTTCCCTGGTCAAATCCCAGCCATGGCATTGAATTTTTCATGTTGACTCTATCTATCAAAAACCTTAGCCTATATACGGCTAGTGTGAAGAAATGCTATCAACATCACCATCATCATTTCTGGCACTACAGACCATGAACAACCAGGGCCTTGTTGACTACCTTCTTCTGCCAGTCGCACCTAGATGCTCCTAGTCTCCTCCAATTCTGGATCCCCAGGCTATGCAGGTCCTGTTGCACATTAGCCATCCAACTCTGTCTTGTCTGTCCCACCTGTCGACCACCTTCTGGTTTGGCATATAGTATTCGCCTTTGAATTCTATAACTTCCAATTATTTCCACATTCCCCAGCCATCTCAGTCTAAGAGAGCCTTGATGTCTGTTTCCTCCCTCTTAAGTCACTTAAATTCATTACACCTGTCCCTGCCCTTACATACCCTATTCTAGCTACTTTGTTACTATACATACCACAATGTACTTTTCTCTCCTTATTCAAGGGTAGTTCTCCCTTGATGCGTTTGAATCGCCAAGTCACCTACTTGTTTTTGAATAACTTACATAGTTATGTTTTATGTTCTAGCATTTAATTTTCCTTTGTGAAAGTTCTCCAAATTATATTTTGTAATGGAACCGCTCTCTTGGGGCTCGTGTGTCGATAATGCAGCTAGCTTACTTCCAGACTAGTGATTTGTTATTAAAAGGCCAAGGTGAATGAGAAGAGGTTACCATGGCTATGGATTCGATTCATAGAAGTTGTATATTCCACACCAACTCGTGTTGCCAACACAATACAGGAGCTTCATCCTACTTTTTTGTTTATTTGAACAGAAATTGGTTGGTAGAAGTGATAACCCGCTGATAACCAGATTTGAAAAGTTAATCATTTGCTACTTGTCATGTACCTAAACTTGTGGTATTAAATTCATTGAATTTTCCTTCTTGGTGTTGCTATTTTAACAAACATAGTTTATAATCTCATTCTGGATGAAAGTACAGAGAAAAAGAAACTTTCGGAAGAATAGTTTGTAGAAGTTATATAAAACTAAACAAGAGTAAAACATTTCTCTACTTGATTTTTCAGGACAAGAAAAAATCCATCAGTGATCTGAACATAATGTTTTATTTATTAATTTATAGATGAGTCATATTTATTACACATCTGCTTCACTTTCGTACCTATTTTGAGGACATGTTTTGCAAATCATCGTTTGCATCTTCGGCTCTTATGCGAAACATGTCCTCAAAATAGGTACGAAATTGAAGCAGATGTGTAATAAATATGACTCATCTATAAATTAATAATTATTTCGCTTCACTGTGGTGTTCCAATACAGTTAAATCTCAATATAATGTTTTATGATGACTTTATTAAAAATGAATTGAGATCTTGGCTGAATAAATGTATGAGACAGAGCTGCCTTCAGACTTTTGCAAGAGGAACTGTAAGTTATGGCAAGCTGTTTGCAAAGCGAGATGAAATATTAAATTACTTAAAAGAAAAAGCACCAGAACATTTCATGGTAGAGAAATGTTTGGAAGAGGGAAAATATGCAGTCATCGCTGTAAACAAAGACACTAACACACAGTACTTCTACTGTAAATGGGCATTGATGGAGTCTGCTATAAAAACTTGCACAATGATCAACGATTTCATATTGCATGCCCATAACAAAGGTAAGCTTATCCTTCATATTACTATGATGCTTTCAGTTGTATCATTGAAAATGAACCAGTTAAAACAGATTGAAACACATTTCTGCAGCTAAACAATTTAGTATGTGAGACACTACATCTCTTCCATTTATGTAAAATGGGAATATTAGAGGTTCGGAATCAATTTCATAGTTTTCTAAAGAATATTTTTGTTTTGGAAAACAAAGATCCAGTCTTCAAGTCTTAGTTACTTCCACAAAATTCCTCGAAAACACAACAGTAGTGTAACAGTCTCCAAGTTCCAGCAGTCAGCATTACGTTGATGATAAAACACGTCCCATATTACAAAAGTGTAAATGATGTAGTGTCATTGAACTAACTCACATATAGATAGAGTCAACATGAAAAATTCAATGCCATGGCCGGGATTTGAACCATGGATCTCCTGGTTTCCATCCAGTCGCCTTTAACCTTTGAGCTACCATGGCCAACCTGCCTTCCTGACATTAAATTCTCCAATTGACTCATATATTTCCCCGGTAAACTACTAGGGGCTCTCGTATTCGAGACTCACTGTTTGTGGCGACTTACTATTGTAAGTACTTAAATCCCAATCTTAAATTGCTTCACAATTACACTCTTATTATTTAAGTTAATTGGGGGAAATTAATCATTTCTTCACACTAGCCGTATATAGGTTAAAGTTTTGAATAGATAGAGTCAACCTGAAAAATTCAATGCCATGGCCAGGATTTGAATCATGAATCTCCTAGTTCCCGTCCAGTCGCTCTTACCCATTGAGCTACCATGACCAATATGCTGTCCTGACATTAAATTCTCCATTTGACTCGTATATTTCCCCGGCAGACCACTAGGGGCTCTCGTATTCAAGATACACTGTTTGTGGCGACTTACTATCGTAAGTACTAAATTAAATAATAAGAGTTAAATGATGAAGCCTGGGACTCAAGTACTTACGATAGTAAGTTGCCACAAACTGTGACCCTATCATATTGGCAAGTTGGCCATGATAGCTCAATGGTTAAGAGCAGCCAGTTGGAGACTGGGAGATCCGTGGTTCAAATCCCAGCTGTGGCATTGAATTTTTCATGTTGACTCTACTCTTTCTTTCTTTCTTCCTTTCTTTCTTTCTTTCAGTGTGACTCTTGTGTGTGTCCTACACACAGCTAGTATGAAGGAATAATTAATTTCCACTGATGAAATTGTTCAGCAATTATATAACAAAAAAGTATGTTTCCACTGTGATGGTAAATAGTAATAATGCCACAGCATGTTCCCCAATTTCATCTCATGACTGGAACGGAAGTGTAAGAGGGTGAAGTTACCTTCTACAGAAAGTGAAAGGTCAACTTTACAAAAGCAGACATGTAGCTCTGGTCTTCTTTTAGTAAAGAAGTGAGTTAACTTGTGAGTTAACTGCTGTGTAATGTATTTGATTTGCCCTAATGTTTTTTAATTATTGTCATTTATAGATAACATATTAACCCAAAAGTTGCTTCCAAGCTATGATTTTATCATGTTTAATCATTAATGCCTAAAAAATATGAAGATTGCCTTGGAAATGCATTTGGCAAAGAAGCCTCATTTAAGGCAACAATTTATAAACCAATTGCTAAATCTATTTGTAGTAGGTTTTTCACACTGTCACTTACATTTTGATTTTTTTGAGGGACTAGTTTCAGGAGCTGTTGCTTCCATTCTCAACCTCAAAGGCCCTACTGTCATCTGTTGTTATCGTAGCCTGCACTCTTCTCTCTTGTGTCGAACTGTAAACTTCTTTAGCAAATTATTGACTGGTGGGACTTTGAAGTAATAAACCAAGAAATAAACTTTAAAATCCCACCTGTCAATAATTTGATAAAGAAGTTCATAGTTTCACCACCAGAGAGAAGACCGCAGGCAACAACACAACAGATGACAGTAGGGCGTTTCAGGTTGAGAATTGGTGGCTCCCAAAATTAGTCGCTCAAAAATTAAAAATGTAAGTGACAGTGTGAAAAACCTACCACAGATTGTCTTATCAATTAATTGGATGACACTGTTACAAAATTCCTTCAAACAGCCATTTTTGAGAAAATAAAAACTTAAAAAAAATGTTCCAGTGAAAGATAATTTGAGGTACACGGATTTCTTGAAAATCTTCATGTCACTTCCATGAAAAATGTTGAACTCAAATACCAAGTTTGGTAATTAACAAAGTTTATGTTGATGAATAGAGTCAACTTTAAAAATCCAATGCCATGGTTGGGATTTGAACCAAGGATCTCCTGGTTTCCGTCCAGTCACTCTAACCCATTGAGCTAACGTGAGCTAACGTGCTGTACTGACATTAAATTCTCCAATTGACTCACATATGTAGTCGGTGTGTGGTGTTTTAGGGCCCATCGACAGCGAGGTCATTTGGGCCCGCTCATATATATATATATATATGCATACATACATACATACATACACACGCACGAGGGAGGGACCCAAAAGAAACCAGACTCCGAGGGCGCTGCCACTTGTAGACGTAGTTCAGGGTTCTCACTCTAGATGGTGTTAGTAGAGACCTTCATGAAACACCTGTGCAGACGGCGTCAGTGTAGAGCTGAACGTGCAAGTGTGGTATTGTGTTTCTCTGACTGTTAGCGGGTTACCTCTGCGAAGTCATTATGGCAACTTTAAAAGAAAAAAGAGTGTGTGTGAAATTTTGTTTCCTGCTTAAAAAAAACTGCAATGGAGACACACCAAATGCTTCAGGAAGCTTTCCAGGAGGATGCTATGAGCCGCACACAGGTTTTCGAGTGGTTTGGGCGCTTTTAACATGGTGAGATGTGTGTTGAAGACCAAGCTCGTTCTGGATGCCCTTCAACATCATGAAATGAGGAGAACATTGAAAAGGTCCGCCAAAATATCAACGAGGATCGTCTCCAAACAATCGACCAAATTTCAGCAGCGACAGGAATCACTTGGAACTCGTGCCAGCGGATTTTGAGGGAGGATTTGAACATGAGACATGTTGCTGCTAAATTTGTTCCGTGCCTTCTCACACAGGAGCACAAAACCATCTGCATGAATGCGTGTCAGGACTTGAAAACAGAGATTGCACGTGATCCAAACTTCTTGAACAAAGTCATTACAGGGGATGAGAGTTAGTGTTACGGATATGACCTAGAAACCAAGCAAGCATCAAGCCAGTGGAGGACTCCCAACTCTCCCAGACCAAAAAAAGCAAGGCAAGTGAGGTCAAATGTGAACACGATGAGCATTGTCTTTTTTGATGTTTGTGGAATTGTGCATCCCTGGCCAGATTGTTAACCAGCACTTTTACTTGGATGTTTTAGGGCGTCTGTGAGAGGATGTGAGGAGGAAATGCCTGGAACTTTGGCGATCAGGTGACTGGTTTCTGCATCTCAACAACGGTCCATTATGTCTTATGAACAACATAGGTGCTAAAATCGCACTCTTTGCAGATGATACAAGTATTTTCATTAAAGAACGGGATGATGATAGCCTTCAGCAAAATGTAACACCAGCTATAGTAAATGTATTAAATTGGTTTAAAGTCAATAAGTTGCTTGTAAATGAAGAAAAAACAATAACACTAAATTTTCAGCATAAGGCTTGTAGGAAAATGGAAAACCCTTCCATCAGAATTGGCTCCAGATTGATAAATTTTGAACAGCAAACTAAATTCTTAGGACTATAGGTAGACCAAAATTTAAGTTGGGACAAACATATAGAAAAGTTAGCAGAGAAGCTGAGCCGTGTTTGTTTTGTTTTACATCAGCTGAAGCCTCGAGTAGAATTTACTGCACTCAGAACATCTTACTTTGCTTACTTTCATTTACTACCATCATATGGACAACCATTGTGGGGAAATGCTACAAATAGTAAGATGATATTTAAGCTACAAAAGAAAGCATTACGAATTATGGTTGGTATTCCAAAAATGGAAAGCTGCAGGAATCATTTCAGAGATTTGAATATCTTGACCCTACCAAGTTTATATATGAAACAGTTATTGATTTACATGAAGACTAATATTGCCAACTATGTCACGAATGCTATAATACACACCCATAGCACACATAATAAAGACAAATTACACACCTATATTCATAAAACAAAACTATTTGAGACTTCTGTCAAATACATGGGTTTAAAGTATATCTCGTGTATATATATATGACTTTGTAAATAACATGAAGGCTCATAACACTGTACTGTTTGCAGATGCTTACTTACTAATAACAGGAAACAGTAACGAAACATTAAATAATTCATTAAGTCACACTAGTAAAGACTTGGTATCATGGATAGCTAATAACAACTTGGTTTTAAACACAGATAAGACATATGTGTTTGGAGGAATTTAGTAACAGTGACGTCAAAATTAATCTCATAAACTATTTGTAGTCGGTTTATTAATACTCGTCACTTACTTGTTACTAAATTCCTCCAAACACATATAACTAATAGACCAACAAGTCTTGAGGAATAAACAATTTGAGGTTAAGTGTGGAACAAACAACGGGAAAATAGATACGAATATAACGAGTAAGTGACGAGTATTAATAAACCAACTACAAATAGTTTCTGAGATTAATTTTGACATCACTGTTACTAAATTCCTCCAAACACATATAACTAATAGGCCAACAAGTCTTGAGGAATAAACAATTTGAGGTTAAGTGTGGAACAAACAACGGGAAAATGGATACAAATTTAACAAGTAAGTGACGAGTATTAATAAACCAACTACAAATAGTTTCTGAGATTAATTTTGACATCACTGTTACTAAATTCCTCCAAACACATATAACTAATAGACCAACAAGTCTTGAGCAATAAACAATTTGAGGTTAAGAGTGGAACAGACAACGGGAAAATGGATACAAATATAACAAGTAAGTGACGAGTATTAATAAACCAACTACAAATAGTTTCTGAGATTAATTTTGACATCACTGTTACTAAATTCCTCCAAACACATATAACTAATAGGCCAAGTCTTGAGGAAAAAACAATTTGAGGTTAAGTGTGGAACAAACAACGGGAAAATGGATACAAATATAACAAGTAAGTGACGAGTATTAATAAACCAACTACAAATACTTTCTGAGATTAATTTTGACATCACTGTTACTAAATTCCTCCAAACACATATAACTAATAGGCCAACAAGTCTTGAGGAATAAATAATTTAAGGTCAAGTGTGGAACAAACAACAGGAAAACGGATACAAATTTAACAAGTGACGAGTATTAATAAACCAACTACAAATATTTTCTGAGATTAATTTTGACATCACTGTTACTAAATTCCTCCAAACACATATAACTAATAGGCCAACAAGTCTTGAGGAAAAAACAATTTGAGGTTAAGTGTGGAACAAACAACGGGAAAATGGATACGAATATAACAAGTAAGTGACGAGTATTAATAAACCAACTACAAATAGTTTCTGAGATTAATTTTGACATCACTGTTACTAAATTCCTCCAAACACATATAACTAATAGGCCAACAAGTCTTGAGGAATAAACAATTTGAGGTTAAGTGTGGAACAAACAATGGGAAAATGGATAAAAATTTAACAAGTAAGTGACGAGTATTAATAAATCAACTACAAATAGTTTCTGAGATTAATTTTGACATCACTGTTACTAAATTCCTCCAAACACATATAACTAATAGGCCAACAAGTCTTGAGGAATAAACAATTTGAGGTTAAGTGTGGAACAGACAACGGGAAAATGGATACAAATATAACAAGTAAGTGACGAGTATTAATAAACCAACTACAAATATTTTCTGAGATTAATTTTGATATCACTGTTACTAAATTCCTCCAAACACATATAACTAATAGGCCAACAAGTCTTGAGGAAAAAACAATTTGAGGTTAAGTGTGGAACAAACAACGGGAAAATGGATACGAATATAACAAGTAAGTGACGAGTATTAATAAACCAACTACAAATAGTTTCTGAGATTAATTTTGACATCACTGTTACTAAATTCCTCCAAACACATATAACTAATAGGCCAACAAGTCTTGAGGAATAAACAATTTGAGGTTAAGTGTGGAACAAACAATGGGAAAATGGATAAAAATTTAACAAGTAAGTGACGAGTATTAATAAATCAACTACAAATAGTTTCTGAGATTAATTTTGACATCACTGTTACTAAATTCCTCCAAACACATATAACTAATAGGCCAACAAGTCTTGAGGAATAAACAATTTGAGGTTAAGTGTGGAACAGACAACGGGAAAATGGATACAAATATAACAAGTAAGTGACGAGTATTAATAAACCAACTACAAATAGTTTCTGAGATTAATTTTGACATCACTGTTACTAAATTCCTCCAAACACATATAACTAATAGGCCAAGTCTTGAGGAAAAAACAATTTGAGGTTAAGTGTGGAACAAACAACGGGAAAATGGATACGAATATAACAAGTAAGTGACGAGTATTAATAAACCAACTACAAATAGTTTCTGAGATTAATTTTGACATCACTGTTACTAAATTCCTCCAAACACATATAACTAATAGGCCAACAAGTCTTGAGGAATAAACAATTTGAGGTCAAGTGTGGAACAAACAACAGGAAAATGGATACAAATTTAACAAGTGAGGAGTATTAATAAACCAACTACAAATAGTTTCTGAGACAAATAAGACAGTTTGTCTTAAATTTAGTATTACTGACAGAGGAAACAATGAAAGTATTCCTGAAGTAAAATTAAATAGTAAATTAATTTCATTCAAAAGTGAAACAAACTTTTTAGGCATGTGGATACAGGGTAACTTAAAATGGAAAACTCATACAAACCATCTACTAACCAAATTAAGCAGGAATATATATGCTCTAAGAATTTTAAGTCAAAATGTCAGCCTTTGTGTACTTTTAATGTCCTATTATGCACATATACATTCTATAATTAAATATGGTATAATATTTTGGGGAAATTTACCAGAAGCCAAAGATGTATTTATTAAACAAAAACAAGCTATTCGAATTATAGGCAACAGGCTATGTTCATGTAAGTCACTGTTCAAAAAGCTTTGCATACTTCCTTTGGCATGTGTTTATATATTGGAGACAGCTTTATTTGTAAAAAGAAATAGATTTACTTTCAAAACAATGGAAGTGTTCATATGCATTACATAAGGCATAATAAGGATATACAAATAGCCTCAATCAGAATGGAGTACTGCATTCCTATTCCCTTCCTAATGACAACAAAAGCATAGATAACTACAACATGTTTAAAACTAGAACAAGGGCTTTCTTGCAGGAGCACTGCTTTTACACAGTAAAGGAATATCTGCAATTTAACAAATCCAGATAATCATAAGACATGTTCATTTCTCTCATTTATAATTATATCCAATTTGAGTTACATTATAATTGAATGTAGGTTAGGTATATTTCATGTTTAACTTTGTAATATAAAGTGTAAATTTACTGGCATATCCTATATCAAGGTACAGATTTGATTTTAAAGGATGAATAAATTTGAATTTGAAAGCTATACAACCACTTGACAAATCAATTAAAAAACATACCCTCTATAAATAAGTTTAAGGCAGAGCTACACAATTTCTTTTAAAAAAAAGTCAGTTTTACTCAGTAAATGAATACTTAGAATACAAATCAGGTAAAGCATAAATTAATAGTTTGTTGTGCATAATTATACTAATTTATTCTATTTCTATTCTTGTTTCATGTGTCCGAGATTGGAAGACTCATCAATGAAGAATTTTAACTGACCAAAGCATTAAAATTAAGTGTAATACTAGAGCCAGTGTCTGCATAAATATTCATAACTTGAGTTGATCTGTTATTGTACTCAAGTGTCTTAAATGTTTCTCAAGTGTGAATAGTAATTTGTGTAAATTATCTGTAAATTTTAGATTGTAAATACCTCATAGATGAATTGTAAATATTGTTAAATACTCTAACTATATTGACAATGCCTATAATTCTGTATGAATTCCTGTGGCTAAGAAACATTGTATTGTATTGTATTGTATTGTAAGGGCAAGGATGTCCTAAAGTTGTGAACTCATTAAGTGTAGTCTAAGTGAGCCATGCCGCATTAGTGTAACATGTCTATAACTGTGTTCCTGTGAATCTCTTTTGTCTATTGTACACAGGACGGTTCCTGCTTGGGTTCCTTGGCTTCACCACATGCTCCAGGTTTTGACAATGACTGGTTACCTGCTATCGCCTTGAAGAAGTCAGCTCAACTGCATCCACATTTGTATGTGCTCCTTCTTTATATATAACATTTTTGTCAGTGACATCACATGCTTTGTACAATGATGATTGTAAATTTTGTTTCTTTCTTGTAAAATTTTTATTTCAAAATATTTAAGTTGATATATCTGATCATAAATACATAAAATATGAAGCTATTAACAGTGAAGCAAATATACACAAGTGTACAATTACTTTCTTGGAAGTGTTGAAAACAGTGTTGTTATGATAAATTAACTTTAAAGAGAGTCGATTAAAGACACTAGACAACACTTACTTTTAAATTTTTCCGGAACTAGTTTCAGAGGCTTTGCCTCTATCATCGGCCGGCTCTCGACTGGTTCTCATTGGTGTAGCTGACGATACCTTGTCACAGGTCTCCTCTGGTGGCGGCTCAAGGAACTTGCTGAACAAATCCTTCTGGGGGATGTCGAAATTGAATACTTTGTGCCTATTTTTTGAAATGAAGATTTGTTCCCATGTGGATAGTTCTTGTTTTCCTGATGTATGTTTCAGTAGTTTTGGTTCTGGATTTATGTTGTGGTTTTTTTCCCAAAAATGTGTGGCAACTGCTGATTTTTCTAATTGTTTATATTTTATGTTTCTAAAGTGTTCCTTTGCTCTTGTTTCTAAATTTCTTTTTGTTTTTCCAATATAAATTTGACTACAGTCATTGCATTCAATTTGATATATATACCAGATATGGCATTTACAGAAAACCAACACAGACAGACAACTACATAAAAGCTAATGGCTACAACCCAAGATCCCACAAACAGGCAATCTTCAATAGTTTAGCACACAGACTGGTAAACATCCCTCTCACAGCAGAAGAATACAAAACAGAATACAACAAAATAATTGAAATAGCACAAAAAAATAACTTTCCCAAATCATTAGTGGACAAAAAAGTGAGCTTAGCAAAAAAGAAGAAGCTACTAAAGGAAACCACAACTCTCTCATCTACAGAAACTAATATGATTTTCAAAAAATTCACTTACCATCCATGGGCCTATGATAAATTCAAAAAAGTCTTCAAAAAACAAAATATTCAACTAGCACCAGTCAACCATTTCTCCTTAAAAAACCTAATTTGCTCAAACATCAAAGATGCCATTCCATCAAACAAAAAATCTGGTATATATCAAATTGAATGCAATGACTGTAGTCAAATTTATATTGGAAAAACAAAAATAAATTTAGAAACAAGAGCAAAGGAACACTTTAGAAACATAAAATATAAACAATTAGAAAAATCAGCAGTTGCCACACATTTTTGGGAAAAAAACCACAACATAAATCCAGAACCAAAACTACTGAAACATACATCAGGAAAACAAGAACTATCCACATGGGAACAAATCTTCATTTCAAAAAATAGGCACAAAGTATTCAATTTCGACATCCCCCAGAAGGATTTGTTCAGCAAGTTCCTTGAGCCGCCACCAGAGGAGACCTGTGACAAGGTATCGTCAGCTACACCAATGAGAACCAGTCGAGAGCCGGCCGATGATAGAGGCAAAGCCTCTGAAACTAGTTCCGGAAAAATTTAAAAGTAAGTGTTGTCTAGTGTCTTTAATCGACTCTCTTTAAAGTTAATACACAAGTGTTCTTTTAGTTAACTGATGGAAATTAATGATTTCTTCACACTAGCCGTATATAGGCTAAGGTTTTTAATGGATAGAGTCAACATGAAAAATTCAATCCATGGCTGGGATTTGAACCACAGACGTCCTGGTTTCCGTCCAGATGCTCTAACCCATTGAGCTACCATGGTCAACATGCCCTTGGTAGTCTACTGGGAAAATATACGAGTCAAATGGAGTATTTAATGTCAGGATGGCACATTGAGCATGGTAGCTCAATGGGTTAGAATGACTGGACGGAAACCAGGAGATCAGTGGTCATGGCATTGAATTTTTGATGTTGACTCTATCCATACACAGTGTTGTTTTTTATATGTTATTTCCCGCCCTCCGATCGAGCAAGAATGAATCATAGTTGACTGGTGAGTCAATCTTGAAATCATAGTGCCCTCTATGCAGAAGAAGTGGTAATGTTTGCAGAACAGTAAGCAAATTACAGCGCTCTTAGTGTGGTTGCACTGGTAACTAATACAACCAGCTTCCCCTGGATATGAATGCAGAGCACCGCATCTTCATGGTTCAATGCTTTCGTACTGGCATTAAAATTGGTGCAACATATAAATATAATTTAAACCATAATGAGTCGGTAATTTAAACACAAACATCACTTAAATTATCCTTACTTGGACATGTTTCGCAGAACGGTTTGTCCCCATCGTCAACAGACCTCAGGCCTAACAATGGGCAATCCACTTTCACCTTTCCAAGCCAACCTCTTTATGAGCTACTTTGAAGCACACATTACATCATCCTTCCCATACATCTTTAAATACTGGTACAGATATGTTGATGATATTTTTGCCATTGTTCCACACAAATTGATACAAGATTCCTTAAAACTATTGAACATACAGAATAGAGCAATGAAGTTCATAATAGATATAGAAAAAGATGGCTACCTACCTTTCTTAGATCTGAAGATAATCCATGAATTAAATAACATATCTTTTGGCATCTACAGGAAGCCAACACAAACAGATAATTACATCAAAAATGATAGCTACAACCCTACACCCCACAAACATGCAGTTTTGTACAGCTTAGCACATAGACTAGTCAACATCCCATTGAAACAGAATGAATACAACAAGGAATATAACCACATGATTAACATAGCTGCAGTTAATGGATACAGTAAACAATTAATAGAAAATAAAATTTGGAAATTCAAGAAACAGAAACACATATTGGATACCACAAAATTGACAGAATAAAAAACTGAGACACAGTTCAGGAAGTTCACATATCATCCGAGAGTACATCATAAATTCAACAAGATATTCAAGAAGTACATCACCCTAGCCCCAATAAATAAATTCAGTTTAAAAAACTTATTATGCAACAACCTGAAAGACCCAGTACCTGAAAACAAGAAATCAGGTATATACAAAATCAACTGCTCAGACTGCAATAAGTTCTACATAGGAAAAACCAAAAGAAGTTTACATATTAGATTACAGGAACATATGAGATGTGTGAAATAAAATCAGCAATAGCCCACCACTTCTGGTCTACCAATCATAAAATTATACCAAATATAAAACTATTAAAGCCAGCCAGTAATGCAGCCGAATTCGATGTTTGGGAAAAGTTGCTAATTATAAAAAACAAGCAGTATACTTTAAATTTCGAATTGCTGCCTGAAAACTCTTAGGAAGTTCATCTCGCAGACAACAGATGCCACCACAGACAACCAGCTCACTTCAGGAAACCACGGATCCAACCAGTTGAAAAACTGCTGACGATGGGGACAAACCGTTCTCCAAAACATGTCCAAGTAAGGATAATTTAAGTGATGTTTGTGTTTGAATTACCGACTCATTACTTTCAATTGTTAAATACATCACTGTTTCTAACCTTTTGCTTCAAATAATAATTTAAACTGCTGCATAGAGGAGTTTATGCAAAGCTAACCAGCATTCAGACAAGTCCCTCAGCGTAATGTTGTCAAAAGTGTCCAGGTACTGTCAAATTGACATACTTTTGTTTGCAACATAAACATCTTACATTTTATCAGTATACAATATAAATTTTTTGACATTCTCATGCTTAATTAAAATGTCTATTAATGTTGCTATCCTTATGTCTTTTAAAATCAATAGGTGCATCAAAGATTTCCAAGATATAGGATCAGTTACTTGCAAAAAGAGAGACAATGGACGCTATAAAGTGACTGGTCCCAATCTAGAAGCAATAAATAATGTTATGATAGAAAGGCCTCAAGCACAGCTTTTCGCAATACAGACAATGTTTAAAGGGAAGAGAGAAAGGAAATATAAGCAAATGGATACATAAGACTATGTACTAGAGATATTTTCTTATTTAGACTTGGATAAGAGCTTTGTACATATTTTAACAGTAATTTATTTTTCATTCCTAGAACATGTTCTGCTAGTTTTCTGCTTTTGTAATGAGTTACATCCAGGAAGCTGTGGGTGATAGAAAAGAATTGAGATCAAATTGAAATATTTCTATTTTATGTGACAGGTTTACACTATGCATATATATCTACTATAACAGAAAAGTAGATGTTCATTGTGAAATAAGTGTTCATTGACTTATCATTTCGTATATTCTTCATGGTATTCTTTTATGACTGCATAATTAGCTTTGCACTGCATTGCATTGCAGTATATTGTGTTTTAAAAACAGTTATCGTACCTACACATCAGGTAAAATTATGCTTCTTTATATTACGCGGTAAAACCCACCTCTCAAATAGTATTTTCACCTGCGGCTAGAGGGAGGCCTCAAAGCTGCTGTCAACACATCTAATACGATCACAAGCCTCTAAGAAAATCGTATATAAACTTGCTCCATCAGCGATGCTATTGATGACGTCAAATTTTGTGCGGTAAAACTACAGATAAAAATGAACACTGTGTACACAAATATAATAATTTGTACTCATTACATAGAAAATGAAGCTAGTTACAGCGAAGCAATAAATATTACACAAATATAAATATTTGTTACTAAAGCTACACTTATCTTAAGTAGTTTTAATAATTTTAATAATTTAGTTTGGAAAGAACATTTTTGAGAAAGAACATTTTTGTAACATTAAATATAAACAAACTGATTGTTTTTGGTCATTTAACCATGAAATAAATCCCGAAGTTAAATTATTAAAACAATTAAATGTTCCCATAGATTTAATAGTTGAGAAAAGATATTTATTTTAGAAAATAAATATCACATAATGAATTTTGATATACCAGCAGTTGATTCTGTTTTTAGGTTTGTTTCGTCTTCAGATGTTGGTAATGCTGATAAAACATAAGAAAAAACATGGTAACCGAGATTTTCCTTGACAACGATTTGATTTGGAGTTGATGGACTGAGAACAAAAGCGATTTGCTTTTGAAATCGATTTCCATTGGAAAGAAGAAAGAAGTATTACTATCAATTTTCTTAAGATAAGTGTAGCTTTAGTAGCAAATATTTATATTTGTGTAATAATAATTTGTAACTTATAAACTTCACTTATCTTATAAGAAACAATGGATGTTTTCTTATAAATTGATTAGAAAATATTACATTAAATTTTCAATTTATAAGAAAATATCCATTGTTTCTTATAAGATAAGTGAAGTTTTCAAATTACAACTTATCATATTTGTATATATCTGATCATTTTTTTGAATAAGTTTAATTTTCATTTTACTTGGATTATTCCTTGCTGATAAAAAAAGGCTATGTATAATGCAAAATTTTCCATGTTTACTACACCAGCTTTTATGTAATACACTTTATAGGATTACTTGATCTGTGATTAATGAACAGTGAATGAATTTTGACGTGCGGTTTGATTGACCCTATTGGTTTATGGTCAGTTCAGTGAAACCTGAGGTCAGCCAGTAGGCTTGTTCAAATGTACAATTTATTTGTAAGCATTGTAGGAGTTAACTGTAGTGACCAGACACTGTTAAGAGTGAAATCAAATGCCCCCATATGACACTCTTGCCAACATTTTAACATTAGTCAATGGAAATTTTTCAGTCTGGCTCTACCCTTTCATAGTGCGTCCTACACACGGCTAGTGTGAAAGAACAATTAATTTCCACTAATTGTACCTATTAGTGGTCCGAAATATAAAGCCCGGGGCTTAAAGTACTTACAGCATAGTAAGTCACCATTAAGGTAGTTGTCTCATGTGTTTATGAGAACTCCTAATGGTTTACCGGGAAAATACGAGTCAGTTGGAGAATTTAATGTCATGTTGGCACATTGGTCATAGTAGCTCAATGGTTTAGAGTGGCTGGACAGAGACCAGAAGATCCGTGGTTCAAATCCCGGCTATGGCACTTAATTTTTCAGTCTGGCTCTACCCTTTCATTAGTCAATGATTTTAATTGAAGGATTTGAAGTCCTACCTGGTCATAGCACATCTTTGATACTTTACCATTCATACTCATACTTTTTTGATAAAACACTGTTTCATACACTTGGCGTAGAACGTTGTAACATTTCTTTAAGGTTCTCCCAAGTTTGAAACAGCATTTACCTTTTTTACATTGCTGCATTTCACTGTTAACAGGGTCACTGTATTATACATAACTTTCACAACAAACTGTATCTCTGAGTAAGCATATGGCTTTGCGAGTGATAAGTGATTGACTGTCAACTATACTACAAGGTGCTTTCAAGTTATAACACCAAATACACATGGACTCTTTGTGAATGAGTGACAGAGATGGCAGCATTGTACAGTGCATAGAACTCTAGTGACAGAGATGAGAATTAGGACTGTTTTTGTTCCTCAAAATGGTGACGTTTTCATTGTGTAATCATTCGTTTTCTCCATTTTTGTGGTGTGACACCTTTTGAAATTCATCGCCAGTTGAGTAAAGCATGTGGTGATGGTACCATGGATGTGTCTTATGTGCATTCCTGGGTGTGACAGTTCAGTGAAGGCAGAACATCATGTGACAACAAACCAAGACAGCTGCAGTCATCGCCAGTTGAGTGAGGCATGTGGTGATGGTACCATGTATGTGTCTTATGTGCATTCCTGGGTGTGACAGTTCAATGAAGGCAGAACATCGTGTGACAACAAACCAAGACAGTCACAGCTTCGCACCAGCCGGTCTGACGACATGATCCAGCGAGTGAAGAACGTTGTTTTGGAGGATCGCTGATTAAGCATTTTCAGATCTTCATGCAGGATTGTGTACACAGATCCCATGGAAATGCCAATTTTGGAGGTGATGTCTGCAACTGTCTTGGTAGATAGTCAACATGAAAAATTCAATGCCACGGCTGGGATTTGAACCACGGATCTCCTGATTTCCATCCAAACGCTCTAACCCAGTGACTGGAGAGACTGGACAGAAACCAGAAGATCCGTGGTTCAAATCCTGGCCGTGGCAATGAATTTTTCATGTTGACTATCTATCAAAAACCTTAGCGTATATATGGCTAGTGTGAAGAAATGATTAATTTCCATCAATTAACTAAAATTGTCATGGTTTGTTGTTAGATGATGTTCTACTTTCATTGAACTGTTGCACCCAGGAACACACATTAGACACATCCAAGGTACCATCACCATATGCCTCACTCAACTGGCGATGAATTTCAATAGGTGTCACACCATGAAAATGGAGAAAACAAATGATAACGCGCTGTTCTTACAATGAAAACGTCGCCATTTGAAGTATTAAAAACAGTTGTAACTCTCTTCACTGCCACTAGAATTCTATGCACTATACAGTGCTACCATCTCTGTCACACATTCACAAAGAGTCCACATGTATTAAAAAAAGAACAGAAGTTCCTACCGGGTCCCAGTCCTGAAAAAAAAAAAAAAGTTGTTATAACTTGAACGCACCACGTACATGTCAGAAATTCATTCACTGTATTTACTGATCACAGAGTGTGATATTGTAATATTGAGAAACAAAGCTGTAAAACAATGAAAAAAAAAAAAAAAAGAAGTTTCAGACAGGAATGAAAGGAAAGCAGTGGCAAAGTAATGAAAACAACAGAGTGAACTGTAAATTGTAAAATATTTAGTGACACTTATGCTGTTTTTCATACAGTGCTCAATAGTACTATATTTATATATATAATATGTACAACACATTTACTAGATAACACTTAAGGATGGGAGCATAAAATTGCATGTGTTTGTTGTTTTTACATCACAGATGTGCAATACGTTTGTTATTTAAGATCTCTGTGTAGAGCTAGTGATTTCACAAAGTGGGATTGCATTCAATAATAAAAAAAAAATGCATGTTTGGAAGTTTTTTCCAGCTCTCTTGGCTTAATGCACCTGAATTTTACAAATAAATAGTTCTCAAAACAGTAAGTATTCTTTTTACATCTATTATTACTGTGATTAAAGCTGGAGGTAGTTTCTATGACAACTCTCTCTTTACCTACATTTCTAAACGTTTTCTGTTATCTGTTTCAAACAATGAAAGGTGTTCATGCAGTGGAGAAAGTACAGTACCAGAAATAATAGTGTCCTCTGCTTTTGTTAACATTAAGTTGTGAATATTGTGAGACAGTGCATTCACCCAGCATAAAATGATAACTAGAACATTCTGGAGCTGTACAGAAACTTTCAACAGCTCTATAAGTGAGCACTCTCACAAAGCGAGTGCCATTTTCTAAGCAAGTTTGTGGCCAACTTACCACAAATAGGATTCAGGAATCTTGTGTTGGATCCTCATTAGTGAACTGTCCAGAAGTAGAGGCTATGCGAGACATATTTTGTTATGCCGCTACATGGCAGAAGAAAGTGAAGTGACAGTGTGATCTCAGCGAAATGTCAGCAAAAGTTGAAGTAGCTAACTAATTGACAGTCAATATTAATTTAAATACTAGATCTCTGTACGGGAGAGAATCCGTCCCCTTCAGCTGCTGTGGTGCAAGCACAGCGGACCCGTAGCACTCATGTTACCTCTGACGTTACCAGAGGAACCTCGGGCCAAACATTTGAGCCCCTCCCTCAATGGGAGTTGTTCGGATTGGGTTGGACTCGAGGGGCAGTGTGTTACCGACACACGTGGGAGATTGGGTACCTCCAGCCAGGCTACGGCTGCCCGGAGGGGGCAGAGGATTGCCTAAAACATCCCAGGTACTAGCCTGTAAAGCTAGTAGAAGCTGTGCTAGATCACCAGGCGGCCCCACCGAGGTTATTCGGTAATCTTCTCTGCGGGGTTGATTCACGTAAGTGGCGTATCCACTTCCATTTAGACTCAAGGTATTACCCCACGGAAAGAGACCTGGAGCTATCCATCGCTTCCCGGGTATGCAGAGGCCATACAATAAGCATTTTAGAAGCCAAAATCACAGCAGAAAAATGAATGAAGGAAACTATGAAACAAACCAGTCAGATTGGTTGCCCCATTGGACTTGAAGCTGTAACCTCCCAAATGTGGCCCATACATTAATTCGACTTGGCTTAGTTTTGGCAAATTTACCACCTTCTTTATCAATTCTGAAATTTTATACTGTCACCGGATCATCGCAAACCAGCTGGCAGGAAAGAGACAGATAGTGTCCAAGCCAACCGTTGGCAATTGCCCAAGGAGAGGCAGAGAGGGGGAGACAGAGTGACGTCTGGATAATTCTCTTTCCTTCGCCTGCCATCACAAAAGGCCATGAAGCTTCGAGAAACTTTGCCTTGTGTATAAAAGCGACTGGACTGGTGTAGACGAGAGTTCGGCAGAGTTGAGAGACATGCAGAGAGTTAGCAGGTAGCTGCAGCAAGTTGCAGTTGCATGTCAGTGAGTCGTATGTGGACATTTGAACTGTACCGAGTCGAGAACTGATATTCGTGTAGCGATTTCAAGGTGAATTCTTTTGTTTGTTTACATGTGCAGATGGCCTGGAAGATTGTGTTGGTGTATGTTCCGTCATTTTAAAGCCCAAAAGGGGTGTACAAACTGTCTTTCTGCAGAAATAAAGAGCATTCTGAATGTCTGCAAACTAGACTTGTGATTTTACGAACCCACAAAGTCACTATACATTACTGTTTAGAAGATCAAAACTGTTACAAGATTTATTACTTTTCTCCAGAAATAGTGTTTATGTTGATTTGATCTTTATGGGAGCTGTCGAAGACACAGGGCACCTAAGCCACAAGCCTTTTGTGAACTCGCTGTTGCTTTCATAGTTGCAGAATGATCTTTTCAAAAAATTTAAAATATTTCCTATGGAGTTATCTTCTCTAGAGGGTTGAGCTCCTCCCAAGATTCAAAAGTGATTTTTCCCAATTTTTGGCCAGGGAATTTCTGCTAATGGCATGACAATTCCTTATTAGTCTATTGGTTTAGTATAGTTTTATTTGGTGGTAAATCCAATTAGTTTCTGAGGGGGACTATAGAACTCTTAAGATGGTATTAATGTTGCTTTAATTTAGCAATTTAAACTTAATAGATTTTGTTCACGAGACTGTTGTGACACAGTAGCTATGGCACAAGGTTTTAGGGAAGTAGATGCTAGGCAGAAGGCTAACCAGTGTATTTGCCAAATAACTAGAATATTCTGGATGCTTCTCCAACTAAAGTATTCTGTAACTGTGTGGAAGCTACCACTGGCTATATACGAGGGCTGTTCAATAAACAATGATCATAATTTTTACGGTCATAATTTTTCGCACTAAAATTCAATCTTATTATATTCTGTTAGCTTAATGTGAAACAAACATGCCATAGTAGTTTCATTGTTGGTACTCCTGGTTCCCGCCTGTGAGAACCAAGCAAGTTCAGACATGTTCAGCATCGCCTACCACTGCAATGGAGGTAACACATGAGGAACAATATGTGGCTTTGAAATTCTGCTTTTGTCTTAACAAATTTTCAGTTGAGGCCTATACAATGTTACAGGAGGCCTATGGAGAGTCTGTTCTTCCCTACAGCACAGCTCAAAGGTGGTTTAAAATGTTTAAAGAGGGGAGACAACCAATTTCAAAGGAACATGGACTCAGTGCTCCAGTTACTGCTCTTACAGAAGGAAACATCAACACTGCTGCTGCCATTGTGAGAGAGGATCGACGAATTACCTTAAGATCACTTTCTGAAATACTGAACATTTCTTTGCGTGCCACCCACACGTTGGTGACAGAAACATTACTCATGAGACGTGTTTGTGCACGATGGGTTCCAAGACTGTTGATTCCTGAACAAAAGGACATTTGCATGCAGGTCTGCATGCAGTTAAAGTTGATGTTAGAGGAAGATCCGGAGTTTCTTTCAAACGTAATCACTGCTGATGAAACTTGGCTTCATCATTTTGATCCTGAGAGCAAACAGCAAAGCTCAGTGTGGAAATCTCCTTCATCACCAACCCCCAAAACAGCAAAAGTGGTTGCTTCTGCTGGGAAAGTTATGGTCATCTCATTCTTTGATATTCATGGGATGGTTTATCAGCATGTTGTACCTGCACACACATCAGTAACTGGACAATACTACAGGGATGTCCTGAAAACATTGCAAGTTCATATCGGGCGCAAAGACCACATTTCCGTGAAGCAGGCTGGATGCTGCACCACGATAATGTGCGGCCGCATATTGCCAATGTTGTTGCTGAATATCTTGCAAAAGTCAACGTGAAGTGCATCCCTCACCCTCCCTATAGTCCGGATTTAGCCCCATGTGACCTTTTTCTATTCCCTAACTTGAAGAAGCACCTTTGTGGGAGGCATTATCCATCATCAGAAGCAGAGGTGAAGGCTGCGGAGGCGATTTTGAAGGATCTCTCAAAAATGGTTTCCAGCATGTCTTTGAAGACTGGCAGAAACACTGGGACAAGTGCATTGCATTCAGGGGAGACTATTTTGAGAAGGACCATCAAAATTATGAGAATGAGTAAAGGTACGTTGTCAGCAAAAAGTGATCATTCTTTATTGAACAGCCCTCGAATAAACAAATGTTCTTACAAATAAAGTCAGTGCCAGTAGCAAGCAAGCAAGCAAGTCAACAAATGTGTTTCTAGTGTAATGAAAAGTGCTGTTCTCCGAGCAAATTTGTAACAACTGTGGTGAGTGCTAATACTTCAAAGGATTCGTGAGTGAACAAACCACAACAAGAAGCTATATTGAGTGTATTTCATTACATCACTACATGAAATAAATAAGGAAACAAAGTCAAGTGACAATTTACACTTGTATTTTGAAAATTAAAGTGATACAAACTTTAGACATTTTACAGGATACTACATTAATTTATTGATAATTTTCTTTTTGAAATGTTAGGTACACAGAACCATGAAAATTATTTTTACCCAATAATTATGTTAAACTATTAAGAAAGTTTCACTTAAATTAGCTGAATTAATTTTGTATAAGAAACACAGAAAAACTTACACAAAAAATGTAGAGTTGCCTGAAGTCCGCAATAAATTTCTATATATAGGGTCATTAAAACATATGGTAATCCATTTGCAGGTTCCCTCCATTGCACAAGGAGGGAATAATAACTTTTATTATTGTACATAATAAAAGTTAGCTAGAAGGCCAAACGTGTGATATCAGTAAGGTTAGTATTAAGATTCCCCCATTCTGGTCAGAGAAACCAGATATATGGTTCTACCAGGTGGAGGCGCAGTTTGCCATAAATAAAATATCTACAGAAGATACAAAATTCAACTACCTAATAGCCCAACTAGAACCGAAGTATGTGGAGAATATCTGGGACATTATTATCAGTAATGAGATGAATAAGTATTCAGCTGCAAAATTACGGCTTCTTGAGATTTTTAAAGAAAGTGAAGACAAAAGAATAAAGAGGTTAGTTACTGGTATCAAGTTAGGCGATTACAAGCCAAGCCAGCTACTAAGGAAAATGAGGTCTTTGGCAGGTAAAGATATCTCTGATAAAGTTCTTCAATCTCTTTGGCTCGAGAAACTTCCTGATTCGTTAAAAAGCATCCTAGTAGTAAATGAGGAATGTCTTGACACAGTTGCCATCATGGCAGATAAAATGTTAGAAATAAATCCTCGCAGTGTGGCGTTTAGTGTTAGCGAAGAGTCTGCAAAGGGTACATCAATTAATGAGTTAGTTGCTAAAATATCTCAGCTGGAGCAACAAATAGCAACATTGTCGACAGGGAGTTGCTGCAGCAGAGTCAGAAGCCCATACCGCAGATCTCCAAGCAGAGAGCGCAGTTCGAGTTGCTGTAGAAGATTCAATCCTAATGGTAAATTCTGCTACTACCACTTTAAATTTGGAAAGAAATGCATGCCTGAAAAATGCAAGCAGCCTTGCCAGTGGAATGTACAGGAAAACTACAATTGGCAGTAAATTTAGCAGCAAGTTCTGCTGCCGAGAATCAGGACAGGAGCCGCAAACACCACTTATTCCTACGAGATAAAAAGTCCGGCTCATGGTTTCTTGTTGACAGTGGTGCAGATGTTTCCATTATTCCAGCAGCAAAAGGTGATAAACTGGCCAACAGTTTTAAATTATATACTGCGAATGAAACCTCAATTTCAACTGGAGGCATGAAAGTTTTGAACCTTGATCTTGGCTTATGCCGAACGTTTAGATGGCCTGTTGTTTAAGGACTATGATACAATGAAGCACAAAATTAATATAATTTTGAGTCGAACTAATACTCAATGCTCCATTTATTGCTAGTATTTACCTAGAACGCGTTTCGTTAGGACTTCCTAACATCATCAGCTGTTGTCGACTAATGGATGCCGGTTCAGTGAACTCCTCGGAGGTGATAGGTGCGTCTCTGTCGGTATCTTGATGAACTTAGATAAATCGGCGGTAGCGTACCATTTTTGGAAGGAAAATCATGACATAGAACGAGAAATTCACTTACTAAAAAGTGTCCAAGGTCCAGCTGCATTAACCACGTGGGAAAAAATCTTTATAAAGAAATATGAAAGTAAATTGTTTAATTTCGATACTACCTTTGAAGACAACCCCAATTTCAAGTTCATCAAGATACCGACAGAGACGCACCTATCACCTCCGAGGAGTTCACTGAACCGGCATCCATTAGTCAACAACAGCTGATGATGTTAGGAAGTCCTAACGAAACGCGTTCTAGGTAAATACTAGCAATAAATGGAGCATTGAGTATTAGTTCGACTCAAAATTATATTAGTTTAGATGGCCATTCATTGTTGCTGATGTAAAGAAAGGAATACTAAGAGCTGATTTTCTAAATGAATTCAATTTATTGGTCGATATCAAGAAAAAATGATTGGTTGATGGTATTACCAAAATGTATACTTCAGGTGAAGAAATGACTGTATCAAACAATGATTCGTTGAGTACTGTCTGTAGAAGCATTAAGCTTTCAGAGTTGTTTCAGCAATATCCTGGCATTACAAAACCAACTTTAGTGCCTAGTGAAGTCAACCATAATATCAAGCATAACTTTTTGACAAAGGGACCACTAGTCTATTCAAGACCAAGGCAATTAGATCCATAAAGAGTGTCTCAGGCCAAACAGGAATTCCAGTTCATGTTAGACAACAACATCATTCAACCATCAAAGTCAGAATGGGCAAGTCCACTTCATATGGTCACAGAAAAGGATGGTTCCTTACGATCATGTGAAGATTACAGGTGTTTAAATGACAGGAGCGTTCCAGACAGATACCAACTAAAAATAGTTCAATAAACTGATAGTTTTTAGGATCTATTTTGTATAATCAATGAGAAATATGCTGCCTTTCAGTGCACCTAAAATATATATATATATATATATATATATATATATATATATATAAAACACCAAATTATAATTAAATATGTTTACAAGATATTTCTTAATCTCTTTTTCAATTGTTCATTTTTTACTATCTATATTTTTCACTGCCTCCTGATATCACTAATTAGTCCAAAGAGTTTCTATATCACAACAGTGCCCTCTACAACACTCGTCACTTACTTTTTTTATATTATTGACAAGCAATGGCAATGGCCTTTGAAACTAGTCCCTCAAAAATATAAAAAAAGTAAGTGACAAGTGTCAATAAACCGACTACAAATAGATTTTACGATAAATTTTGACGTCACTGTTACTAATTCCTCCAAACACACATAAAATGGATCCTATTACTTTTCATGCACTTTTGCATATTATACTCCAACTTTCAGATCATAGCAAGGTGTTAATAAATTTGAAATATACACAGTGGCACAGGTTTTTCTGAAGCCCAATATCAACTGGGTTCACATTCATTTATTAAGCTGATTTGTTTACAGTTTTTGAGGCAAGAACTTTAAACTGACACAAATGTTTCCAACTGATTAGTGATTGTATGACCTAAAAATTGAAATGTGGTATCTGTTAAATGCTAGAAAAATGATAAAATGAGAGATATGTTCCCTGTTTATGAGGAAAGAATTTTACTGCACTTCTGCCAGCATCATTTCGGTTCTATTGCACAATGGAGAGAGCACACCAATGCAATACATTATACTTTAATGACCCAATATTGCTTTAAATTAGTGTTTAATGTCCGTTCTTACTGCAGATGCCACCAAAGATAATGTTGCTGAACATAAATGAAATGATAATTTGGAAAAGAAGAATTTCAGCCCTAAAATTAGGATACTTCACTAGCATATTCAAGCTGTGACTAAGAAAACCTGGAAAAATCTCAAACGGTGAGGGTCATGGCAAATTCCTACTTTAGCATCTCAGTCACACAGGCCCATAACACTGGGCAACAATGAAAATGTTTCGGGCTTAAAAACAGTGAATTTACATGTATTTCCATCTGCTGCATTCAAAAATCACCATAAAAATGATAGATTAGCTCTTGTTTTGAAGATAAAGTGACATTTCATTTTTTAGAGTGAAGATTTTAAATTTGGGGGAAATTTATTTGGGAGTTGGCACACCTGTAAAATAACAAAACACAATCAGAGAGAAATTTTGGAAATTAAGTGATGCAAAAGTTAAGGAAGGCATTTTTCTCAGACCACAAATAAGAAAACTTGTAAAGGATCCTGCATTTGACCAAATTTTGGAGGGGAAAGAAAAGGAAGCTTGGGAAGCCTTCAAAGGTGTTGTTCATGGATTTTTAGGCAACAAAAGAGATGACAACTACAAGCATTTGGTGACAGTGCTCCTGCAAAAATACTGTAACCTTGGATGCAACATGTCCCTTAAGATCCATTTTCTCCACTCCCACCTAGACTTTTTCCCTCTTAGTTGTGGAGCTGTTAGTGATGAACATGGGGAGAGATTCCATCAGGAATTTCTGTTATGGAACAAAGATATCAGGGCCGTTGGAATGAAGTAATGTTTGCGGATTACTGTTGGTCTTTGTATAGGGATTCTGCGGAACTCCATCACAAGAGGCAAGCTAAAAGACAACGAAGTCGATAGGCCACCACATGATTCTCTTCAGACACGACTATCTGCGAAGTATTTTTCCAGCAATTTAGAACTCTTAGCATGTAATTACCAGTTAAAAAGATCAAATGCATTTTCATTGTTGTTAGCATGTATGCAATTAAAATGTATCCTTTTCTCTCAATCCGTTAATATGTAATACTTCCACCTTGTGTATATCATAGAATCTAGAGCTAATAACAATTTTTCATTGTCATATTTGGTTTTCTCAACCCAAAATTAGTAGGAATGGCCTCATGAAGTGCTCGAAACATTCAAAAATTAATTTTTTTGTTGCCCAGTGTAATTTTTCTGTAACATTAGCAGTTTCTGCAATATTCATCATTCCAGGTTTAGTCTCCTTCCAGGTTAAACCGACATGCAAAATTTATAAACCAACCATTTTACGTGGCTTTTTAAATTTTTTTCTGCCTGGTTCATTAGAAACAAAAAACTGCAAACTTATTAATATGTGGGTCTTTGACAATGAAGTATAAAATTAATATAATTTGAACAGTAGAAGATTCCGGGCTGTAAGGCCGTGGTCTACTGGGTTTCTTCATCTCTCTCCCCGACGGAGCTACTGAGTAGCTACAAAGAGTACAAGGAGGACTTTTATACGCCACTGATGATGCTTGCCGCAGTTGTAAGCGAAATGTCTGGGAGAGAGCTGAAGAAACCCAGTGGACCACGGCCTTACCACCCGGAATCTTCTACTGTAAAAGACGCCGGCCGTGAAAGCCTACGTTTGTTAATATAATTTGAAACTATTGACAAATTATATTAGTATGAACGATTACTTAACCTGATACATTTTATAATAAAACATTTACTATAGGAAAGTTGTTTCAAGAAAAATTTATCACAGAGAAAATTTTACAAATCTCATGCATTAGGGTTTTACAGAGAAAAAGTTCACAATTAAGCTTGCGAGATTACTATTTCACGATTATGCAAAATTTAATTTCCAAATTGTGTGCTTCTGGAAAGTAAGATATATTTTGGTGCTCTTGATTTGTCCGCAAGATTGAAACAAACCCTAAATTTACCTGTGCCAAGTCAGCCGTTTCGTTTCCAAACATGCCATCACATCTTCTAAAGCATAAGATACACAATGTCAAATAACAGTATAATTACATACAACAATGTACAAAGCCTCCAGGTTGGTCAGGCCTTCAGGCCTACTGGCAAGGGTGGAGGCCACTGTTTCTGAAAGGGCACCTAAAGAGGAAGTAAAACAAGAACACCAGCTATGCACCACATTAGAAAACCATCAGCACCTTCTTCATTAAAGTCCTTTTGGTCTTCGACATTTAGGATTATTTAAAGGCATTATATTAACAACGATACAACTCTACAGCATAAAAAAAAAACAAAAAAAAAAAAAAAAAAAAAAAAAAAAAAACACGTAAGTCGCAGATTTTGTTTACACATTCGCATACTCCAAGTTTTGTTATTCTGCAAAGAGAGTGCACAACAATGAAGGCATACTACTGTACTTTAAACTTGGAGTTGTGCCGTTATTAAAACAAAGCCTCCTTTTAACAAACACTTAATAAATTAAGTAATAACATATTTTAATCATACAAAGATTCTATTGTTACTTTCATTAGCTGTTTCTATATGTCTGTCACAAAAGAAGTTTTACTGATAACTAGCTGCCTTACGCTAGCAATGATAGAGGTGGTTCTTCATTTATATCTTAGGTACGAAATGTCTGAAGATGAAAACTACATATGTAGAAGATAGAGAGGGTATTGCATTTTACTGAGATTTTATTGCAAATACATGTTTTAAGACTCCTTGAATACATCGTAGAATGTCTGACTTTTGAAAAATGGCTCTGCTGTTTTTGACTAAAATACAAGGGGCGTCCAGAAAGTAAGTTCTGTTTCAATTTATCTCCGCTGCAGTGCTGCAATCGTAGTTCCGCACATGCGTGGTAGACGCTCTGTGTCAAGGAGAAGAAACGTGCGACACTGTGAGATCGCTGTCAGCCACGTAAGCTTTGTTGTGCTTGTTTACAATGTTGGTGTTGATTGAAAATCCTGCCGCTTGTGAAATCAGATCTGTGATTCGTTTTCTGAATGCTAGGAAAGTGAAACCAATTGAAATTTATCGGCAAATTTGCGATGTCAAAAGGTGTTGTGTTTCTTCACAACAACGCATGACCACACACTGCAAATGTGACGACGTGTTTGACCACCCCCCGTACAATATTTTAACTTTCTTTTTCTCATTTTCAGTTATGCTGAACCCAGCATTAACTAGCAATTTGAGTGAAATCACAGCAAAATTTGGTGATGTGAACACAAATTGCAACTCCTCTCCATTAATAAATGAATTTTAAAATATAACTATTTCTAAAAATTGGTTTTAGTAACATTTTTAATGCAATAGCAAACATTTTCTCATGTTAAGACATTAGAAACAGCTGATGTTAGAACCACAGATTCTCATAACTTGGTAGGAGAACACACACACTTAACATATACCTGTAAAAAAGTGACACAAGTTTATAAAAGACAATCTTAGATCACAAAGCCAGCAATCCTCATTAGCAAAGATGCCCCATTAGTAAACTAATCTAATACAACAACTAATAAAGATGCATCTTATACTCTAGAAAATATTGCTAATGCAATCCAACGGAATTTTAAGCAGCAACATAAAGAAACCTAGAAACAAGGAAGGGAAGCGATTATCTTGTACATCTGCATTAGAGGGATTGGAAGGAGGAAAGGATGATGAAGAGAGGCTGTAATGTAAGTACAATATATGACTCTTTTATGCAATTTGGAAAGAAAGCATCTGCCTTGCTATTCAGCTCAGTACTTCAGTTCTATCAACTATTGAACTGCAGCCTTTCAAAATTATATCATGTATAGGAGGTACAATTTTACAATTTGGTTAAGTACTTCAAGAAAGGAAATCTAATTGCTTGCAGCTTCAACCATGCCTCCTTTGATAGATAGAGTCAACATGAAGTCACCAAATCTTACCACCTTCTACAGTAAGCAGAGGTAGAACGTTGCACTAGATCCAGGTTTTGAGGTGTCATGAAGACAAATTTGTCTATCTGTGTGTGAACAGCATAAACACAAATGTATTGGATAAACACCAAAACTATCTGTTCGAGATCTTCTTGGCAAACAAGCCAGGTGAACAGACAATTAGAAATCAAAGTTTTGGTAGTGTATGTCTCTCCCATCAGCAGGATATTTTGATAAATGTTATAACCACACATGTACAAGGGGCATCCAGAAAGTAAATTCTGTTTCAATTTATCTCCGCTGCAGCGCTGCAATTGCAGTTCCGCCCATGTGCTGTAGTCGCTCTGTATCTAGGAGAAGAAATGTGCACCATTGTGAGATCACTGTCAGCCACGTACGCTTTGTTGTGCTTGTTTACAATGTTGATGTTGCTTGAAAATCCCGCTGCTTGTGAAATCAGATCTGTGATTCGTTTTCTGAATGCTGGGATTGCGCTGCGCAATACAGAATAAGCGCCGAGGAATGCTGTCAAAAGGTGTTGTTTCTTCACGACAACGCACGAACACACACAGCAAATGTGACGACGTGTTTGACCACCCCCCGTACAGCCCTGACCTCACTCCTAACGACTTTCGTCTGTTTTTGCATCTCAAATCTTTCCTTGGCGGTCACTTCAACAATGACAAAGAGCTGCAAGAAAATGTTTCCAACTGGTTGAAGACACAGGCGGCAAACTTCTAGGAAGAAGGTATACAAAAACTTGTGCCTCGCTATGACAAATGCCTGCAAAATTTCGGCAGTTATGTGGAAAAGTAGTTTAAGAGTTGTAGAATTTTGTGCAATAAATAATTTTTCTGTATCTGTACACAATTTAATTTTAATACCAAACTGAACTTACTTTCTAGACGTACCTCGTATAACTGGATATAACACAAATATAAACAAAGACAAAACACTTATCAAAATTCGCATTACTGAACTAAAGATTGTTTTCAGTAAATTAAATGCCAGGTCAGAAGATGGCATGAGTATACAAAATTAACTGGGTCAAAAAAACATAACTACTTAACTTGATGATTAAGCTGTATAGATTTGTGCTTCTTAAGTCGACAGATTTCCATTTTAAGGCCGGTTTCCAAGAGGAGCTGAACTCAAATCCAGCATCACGATTAAGCGTGCTCCTCTCGGAGGAAATGCCCAACACCTCCTTAACTCTCTGCTCCCAGTAACTGTTGCATTTTGCCAAGATGGTCATCTCCCGAAACATTTTCTAATCGTCTTTTCACCTAGCTTGTTTCCCAAGATCTCGAACATATTCATTGCCAGGGAAGCTTCATGTCTTATTTTACCAAAACTATCCTTTACATGGAATATTTTTTGTCATTACTTTCTCTGTTCCACCAAAAAGTTTGACACCAACAATTCAATGGAAACACATATTTCAAGACTCCCCAAATACAAAAAAGAAAACATTTTTAGAAAAAGATTGTGTGTAAATTATAAATTACATTATTAAATAATAGATGAGTTGTATTTATTACACATCAGCTTCACTTATGTACCTATATTGAGGATGTTTCGCGAACCATCGTTCGCATCAGCCGATGATGGGAAAGATGGTTCGCGAAACATTTTCTCAATATAGGTACATAAGTGAAGCTGATGTCTAATAAATACAACTCATCTATAATTTAATAATTGGTTTGCTTCACTGTGGTGTTCCAATACAGTTAAATTTCGATATAAATTACTTTGTTAATGATGATGTTAATTGCCAGGATATTATCAGTGCCGCCATCCTACAGTTCTCTTACATGGCAGTAAATTTACTGTCGCTTTAAGTACATTTGGGTTTGAACCCATGATTTTGGAATCAATACCAACCGAGCTATTCAAATAAATACCAAGGTTGTTCGCGTAAAAAAAAAACAAAAAACCATTTGTAAGAAGAGTAGAAGTTATGCAAGGGCAACAATCATTTTGTTGTTGTTATTTTATTTTAGTTACTGAAATATTCCATGCTATAAGTTTATAATTTCCCCAACTCTGAGTGTGTTGTTTAATGGACATCCTTGAAAGTTTGTAATTATTTTCTTGGCATTGTAACACATAGTTACCACAAACAAGTATTTGAATCAACACAAGTGATGTCAGTGTAACCAGTTTTGAGTAAATTCAAAAATACTTATTTCTAGCTTCTTTTTATATTATAAAGTATATGAATACCCCTGCTGCTTCTCCTTCTAAATTAGTATCACCGCTTTTAACCTTTGTGGCGATGTTAAGGGCTTTAGCTACAGAAATATAATTTACCACAGGACAGAAAGTCTCTGGGGAATGAGAAGAAAGGAGGGTTGGAGAAGATTCAAACACCCTCCTTCGACAGGTTTATGACACCCCATGTTAGTACAGTTACAGACCATTAAAAAACATTCTGACGGCTTCTACTTTTGTGAATAAATCTTCTCGGTTTTAGTGTACAGAGTGAATAGGGCACATATTTTTTTAATGGTTGTGTTCCTTGTGAAGCATGCGTTCTCTGTCACACACATTTCTGTCCTTGTCCCACTGTGTATAAGGGTGGCACATTCCTATCAGGGACTTACTTTGCGTTAGTTGACAGTAACTGACTGTGTTATACCTTAATGAACTGTACATTTTCTTAATGTTACTTTTATTCAATTTATTAGTATCACCTTCTCGTTTAGTGTGACGTTTATAGTTGCACATTTTTCAGACAACGGGGAATGATACTGAATACAGATCAATTCTCCATCCCAGCTGGGGACTGAACCTGGACTGGGTTGCAAAGCAAGTATGCTGATCACTCAACCAAAAAGGAAGTATTCCCACATACTGTAACGTTATAGTAAATTACTTCTTGTTTAATTTGAAATCATTTCTAGCAAAAGAAGAAAAAAAAAGGTGAACATATACGCATGTGCAAGCAGACGAACAGCTGGTTCTGGCTTTGCAGCCTACATGAGAAAGATATGTAAAACTTGTAGCCAACCTCTGCAAAAATGCCCCAGACATAAGTGACACAGTCCGTGTGCAAAGGAACGTGGTTTGAGTAGGCTAAGTTATCGCCCAGTCAAATTTTGTTACTCTTACACTGCTTTGCACATAAACAATCGTACGGCATGACGATAATGGAGTGCTCCGTAGGAAACACATGTATGAGCTCATGGACTGTATCGGACTGGTTTGACTACTGCCGTGAAGTGTGCATGTCAAATGACACCAAGTATACTGCAACGGGGAAAATTGGTGGTCCCGGTCACGTCGTTCAAATCGATAAATGCAAAATAGAACGATGCAAGTTTCATCATGGGCGCGTGGTAGAGGGCAACTGGATCTTGGGAATGGTCGACGTGGAAACGAATGAGGTGTGGATGACAATATGCCCCAACAATAGGAGGGATGCAAATATGCTCTAAAGTCTAATTGCAGTGCCCACAATGAAACTTGCATCGTCCTATTTTGCATTCATCGATTTGAACGACGTGACCCCCTTGCAGGATACTTGGTGTCATTTGACATCATGCACACTTCATGGCAGTAGCTGAACCAGTCCGATACAGTCTGTGAGCTCATACATTTAGTCTGCGAGATAGAGTAATTTCGGGACAAATAAGACCGTTGGCAGCATTGCTTTCAGTGGAGAAATAAGCATGGTTTGGCTGCACTGAATTCTTCAGTATGGCTACATTACGCAGAAGTAAATAAACAAACAATTTAAGAATGTTAAAAGAACGCCCTCCAACACAAAATTGCACTAAAAGTAAAGAAATTATATTAAAAATCATGGTTGTATATAAAAATATAAAAAAGTGTGAAGGAATTAGAAAAAAATTGCTGCGTCGCATATAAGAAAGAAGAGTCGAACAATTTAACATAAACCTCCTCCAGGCTGCTTTTGTTTGCATTTTCTTGCAGAGGATTGACTGTAAATTCTTTCTGCTACTTTAAGCTATACATTCTATTATTATTATTATTATTATTATTATTATTATTATTATTATTATTATTATTATTATTATTATTATTATTATTATTATTATTATTATTATTATTATTATTATTATTATTATTATTATTATTATTATTATTATTATTATTATTATTATTATTATTATTATTATTATTATTATTATTATTATTATTATTATTATTATTATTATTATTATTATTATTATTATTATTATTATTATTATTATTATTATTATTATTATTATTATTATTATTATTATTATTATTATTATTATTATTATTATTATTATTATTATTATTATTATTATTATTATTATTATTATTATTATTATTATTATTATTATTATTATTATTATTATTATTATTATTATTATTATTATTATTATTATTATTATTATTATTATTATTATTATTATTATTATTATTATTATTATTATTATTATTATTATTATTATTATTATTATTATTATTATTATTATTATTATTATTATTATTATTATTATTATTATTATTATTATTATTATTATTATTATTATTATTATTATTATTATTATTATTATTATTATTATTATTATTATTATTATTATTATTATTATTATTATTATTATTATTATTATTATTATTATTATTATTATTATTATTATTATTATTATTATTATTATTATTATTATTATTATTATTATTATTATTATTATTATTATTATTATTATTATTATTATTATTATTATTATTATTATTATTATTATTATTATTATTATTATTATTATTATTATTATTATTATTATTATTATTATTATTATTATTATTATTATTATTATTATTATTATTATTATTATTATTATTATTATTATTATTATTATTATTATTATTATTATTATTATTATTATTATTATTATTATTATTATTATTATTATTATTATTATTATTATTATTATTATTATTATTATTATTATTATTATTATTATTATTATTATTATTATTATTATTATTATTATTATTATTATTATTATTATTATTATTATTATTATTATTATTATTATTATTATTATTATTATTATTATTATTATTATTATTATTATTATTATTATTATTATTATTATTATTATTATTTGCATTTCAAGAAAATAGAAGTATCTTTAAGACACTAAAAATCCATTAAAAGAAATTTGTGCTACAGTTTTCAAGAAAATTAAACAGTTTTAAGATATCCTGTAAGTATTGCAATTCTAAATACAGCTTAACTTAGTAACTGTAAAATTACATTTTATAAAAAATGCCCAAAATATTATATACTGACTTTGTCGTAAATATGGCATGTAACATTAAAAGTATCAAAATATGCATTTATATGTCCAATTAAAACCACAATTTTTATTAGACTGCTATGTAAAGATGTCTGTATCCTTTCAAAATATTAAATTGTGAGAAAAATCTGACAACTCATAGAAATCTGTCCCCTAATCATGAGTAACGTAACGAGTTACAGAACTACTTTGCATTTCATTTATAGAAAGGCCAGAGATCGTACATATGCATGTTCGCTTGCAGTACAATCACATTGGTCTGCTATAATGATTCACTCAACATACAGTGCTGACGATGGTTCTGTGCCAGTGGACACCGTGTGTGCAGTCGTTTAGAATCCAGTTGCTGAGCCTACACTCTCGGTCATGCGCAGTACACTGAAATGGCCAGTATTGTGGAGAGGTTTGATCGGGTAGCTTCTAATGCTTTGGTACCGTCATGTTAAGATTTTAAAGCTTTAGAAATTGTGATTCTTAATCGCACTGGTGATTGGCGTTTTGTCTGTGTGTATGTCTATGATGTTACTAGAGAAACCTCGGGCCGAACTGCCGAGTGCCTCGCGTTGGGGAGTTGTTTGGATTGGGTTGGACTCGAGGGGGCAGTGTGTTCCCGACACCCACAGGGAATTGGGTACCTCCGGCCAGGCTGCGGCTACTCGGAGGGGGTAGAGGGTTGCCTAATAAGTCCCGGGTACTATCCTGCAGAGCTAGTAGGTGTGCTAGATCACCAGGTGGCCCCACCGAGGTTTTTCAGTAGTCTTCCCTGCGGGGTTGACGTGAGTAAGTGGCGTATCCACTTCCATCCCGTCTTAACGTTGATGTCAATGGGGGGGAGGGGTGGGGCTTTTTAAGAAATCAGGTATTGTTCTATGGAAAGAACCCCGGAGTATCCATCGCTCCTGGGCTGAAGGAGGGCAGGGTCTTTGGACCTAAGGGTCCTGGACTGATTGGGTAGAACCTCTGCACTTAACTGTCTGTGTGTATGTGTGAGTGGGCTTTTATATATTTTCTCATTTAGATTAAAATACCTCCAATTCAAAGCAAACTTGGTGGGAAAACACTTCACAGCCAAACCACAAAGTTATTAATAATGTCAATCTATTCTGAAACGGGAAGCAGTTTCTGGCGATATGCTAATAAAATGCAAGGGAGGGTGCAGCAACAAAAGAGAGAAAATTTCGTAAAATAATTAAAGAAGGGGAGAAATGTGAGGCACAAGGGACCTCCTTTGAAACATCTGAAAAGTACATCGTGTACCACAAACAATCACTGTCATTGATGACTTTGATAGGTGTATAATTCGCCAAACAATTTATAATTTGTATATTCAGGAGAAAACTGTACCCACTATCAAAATTTGGAACTCCTGAAATATCAATATTCCAGTACCTATAAAGGGGGAAGCACTAGTTTTATGTGGCATAGGTTTCAAGTGGAAGAAAACAAGGAACAACAGGGTCTTGTTATAGGAAAGATATATGAGAAATTGGCGCTTGACATAAAAAGGCTTAGAGACGAAGGAAGGTCGGTTATCTATGAAGATGAAGCATATCTTCATACGAGAATCGGCTAACTCACTTCCATGTGCTACAAGCCACAAAGGCATCACCTCAGAGTTTTATTTTCCTGTAAATTAAAACATTTGTGAAAGCAAAGAACTAAAACTGTAAAGAAGATCTGTTGTTTCTCAGTGGCTAAGATGAGTAAGTGCTCTTATATCTTAAAGTATGCGTTTTAGTAAATACGAGTCTGTGAAATATGGCCGTGCTGTATTATCTTCCATCTTCTAGCGCTAGCAGAAGATGCAAGTGACGTTTAGACATAGACTCTCTCCTGTGCAGGAGTAAAGTAGGTCACCTGCACAGAACTATCGTCGCTACTGTAACTGTGAATGTCAACTGTCAGTTAGTGCCTTCTTTTCATGGTAAACACTAAACTTTGTTCATTCTACATCTCAAAACGTTAAACTATTTAATCTGCATTGGGTTTAATTACATTAGATTTCTATTAACCATATTTTCTGTAATTTACGTCCTCCAATATTAAGTCATATTGGACAATGAATGAAATGGGTGAAATGATGCTCAAATGAGCCCAGATTCCATAGAGCTTAGAGTTATGTGACATTCATCTTTCACGATAAGGGAAAACTCTGGGAAAACAATTATAGCCAGTACAGACTGAAACAAGTGTGGGAACACAGCTGATCAGGAGAAAGGAGTGAGAATTAGGTAGTGGAGATAGAGAAGTATTAGCAAGGCAAAAATGTGGCTATTATGGATAAATTACAGAAAAGAAAGAACAAAACAGGACTGTAAGAGGCAGAGAAGAAAATATGAGCAAAAGTGATGAAATAATAGATAACTGGGAGAAGGGGAAAAGTGATAAGTGAAGCTTAGTAATTGCAATAGGAAAAGCGGAGGCAAGAAAAAGGGAGAAATGTGAGAACACAAAAAGTGAGGTTAAATAAATCTAGGCTTAGTGAAGCAATACAAGACCCAAGAGCAGACCACAAAATTGATGGGAAGATGCAGTAAAATCAGATGTCTTAAGCCTATTGGGAGTCTGAGGCCTAAAAGGAGCTGTATATGGCCTGTAGTAGTAGAGTGACCAATAAGAGGTAAATAATGGTCATAAAATTGATAGAGTTGACATGAAAAATTCAATGCGACGGCTGGGATTTGAACCACGGATCTACTAGTTTTCATCCAGTCACTCTTACCCATTGAGCTACCATGGCCAATTTGCCGTCATGACATTAAACTCTCCAATCGACTCATTATTTTTCATGTCGACTCTATCAATCCAATACCTTAGCCTGTATACAGCTAGTGTGAAGAAATGAATAATTTCCATCAATTAACTTAAATGGTCATAAAAGTCAAAATTTTGCAAACAGTGAATACTAATTACGTAGAAAATGAAGCTAGTTACAGTGAAACAATAAATATTACACAAATATAAATATTTGTCACTAAATCTCCACTTAACTTAAGAAATTGATGTTAATATTTCTTTCTTCTTTCTAATGAAGATTGATTTCAAAGGCAAATCGATCTTCATTAGACAGAAGAAAGAAATATTAACATCAATTTCTTAAGTTAAGTGGAGATTTAGTAACAAATATTTATATTTGTGTAATAAGTGAATACTAATGCACATTAGACAAGTAAAAGGAAATAAATGACTATTAAAAGCAGCAAACATGAAGGCCTGCCCTATTAGCAAGATATATTGGCTTTAGTACTTGTGTAACAGAGAGTGGAGCATGCATATACATGACTCATGGCCCAGCAATATAAGGAACACACTGTATATCACAGAATTTCTCATTACTAGAGATAGGTGCTGAATGAATTACATTAGATTTTTCTCAGTGTATTTCGTATGCTTTGTATGTCACAGTTTAAAATTTGTTAACATATTGTGCAATGACTGAAACATTTTAAGTAGTTCATTTTCAGCATGTTCCATGACCCAAGTTGTTAAAATTAAAATTAATGAAAGTCTACACAAAATCTTCTGATAAACTCCCAAATGTGGCTCTCAGATCTAAAATGTGAATAATACTTACTAAAAAACCTTACAAGTTGCTTTTAGAGCTGATGTGAGCTCTTTCAGAGACTGAACCACGCACCGGTCCCCTTTAAGATGCTTTCTTTTATACAAAAACTATGGCATCATGTGTTTATGACTTGAAACAGCCATGGCTGTGACATTGAACCACAATGATCCAACATTTCCTACATTATGTTGGCATTACGTGTTATAGTGACAAGATGGCATGTTTTGTTGACATTGTACCTTCATTTTGCTATAAAAGAATGCATACAAAGGGTGGTCATACCTTCTGAAAGCAACTTTTAAGCTTAAAAACTATTTGTAGTTGGTTTATTAATACTCGTCACTTACTTTTCTATATTATTGAGGGACTAGTTTCAAAGGCAATTATTGCCTCCATTTTCAATCTCTTTCCAACTGGCTGCTTGTTGTCTGCTCTCTCTCTCTCTGGTGGTGGAACTATGAACTTTCTTGTCAAATTATCTACTGGTGGGATTTCAAAGTTCATTATGCAGTCCTTATTTTTTCCATATGAATGTGTTCTCCCATGTCGTCAATTTATTTTAGTTTGTCACTCCTTTTAATAATTTTGGATTTGGATCAATGTTATGGTTTTCATTCCAAAAGTGAAATGCTACTGCTGACTTATCTTCTTGTTTCAATCTGATGTTTCTAAAGTACTCTTTGACTCTGGTTTTTAGATTTCTTTTAGTTTGACCTATGTCAACTACATCAAGATGGCGGCCGGCAAAGTTGTGACGCGAAGTGTGCTCTGCAAAATTCAACAAAACATTGATAATCCTACGGATAATGGTAATGAAAGGTGTAATTTCGGAATCGTGATGGACTCAAATGTTAACGGAAATAAAGATGGAAAAAACAACAAAAGTGTCGCAGCAGAAAATCAAGCCAAAAATGGGAACCACGCTTCGCACCATGGAGTACGTGATGAAATGGAAGTCGTGGCATCGCTACACAAAGTCATTGAAATCCTATACATGGATCTTCACAGGGCAACAGAAGATATCAAAGAATTACGAACTGAAAATCAACACCTGAGCCAGAAATTGGATTTGATGGGAATAGAGATGCAAGAGAGAGATAAGGTGATTAAAGCAAATAATGATAACCTCAAGAAGCTACAAAATGAGAGGACGGCGCTACAGCTGCAGATTCAAGAATTTCAGTACTCGCAGCAACCTAAACAGCAACAAATAAATTCAAATTTGAAATGGGTGACTGTCGCAAGAAAAGATCACGGAAAGGAAACCAAAGTGAATAATTCGAAAACATCAAACATGCATGCAGTAACTTCGCTTGAGCCAAGAATACCATGCATTGAAACCTCAAACAGATTCGATCCGTTAATCTCACTGCCAAATAGTGAAGTTACGGTATCTAATTCAGCAGTTAATAAATTTGAATGGATGAATCCTAACCTAACCAGCACGGAAAGCAGCCGCCAACAAGAAGTACTGGTTATGGGGGACTCAATGGTGAAGCACGTGAGCATCAAGGAGGCGCGAACTATGGTATATAGAGGAATTAGAGCAGAGCAACTGGAAAAGAAGATACGAGAACTTCACAAGGAGATGGAAAATGCTACTGTGACTGCACCAAAAGTAATAGTGCTGCAAGCAGGAACTAACTAACTAACTAATGTAGCATTTTTTACAATTCTGGTATATTCCAGATGGGATTTCATCTTTTGTTTTTAAATTTAGCAATTTTAAAATTGAGTGTCTATTAGTAGGTGCCAAGGTGATATTTTGTTCCTTGAAGATCTTTTTAAATTTATTAAATGTTTTTGGGTGATATGTGAATAAACTGAATATGCTGTTGCTTTCTTTTTCTTTTGTAAATGTGGTTGCTTCCTTAATGATTTTCTATAGTTTAGCTTTTCTAATTTTCTTCAATACCAGACTTTTGTTGTCTCCATTTCCTTCTGCTATGTGTAGTATTGCTTTTTGTTCTTTGAAATATTCTTCTTTTTCCATGGGTATTGTCACGAATCCCTTTTTTTTTTTACGACTGGCAGCGTACGCGCAAAAAGCGTTCGCGCGGCTTGTTTACACAAAGGAACTGATAGGCAGACAGTGTGGTAATAAAGAGCTTGCATAAGCAGTTAAAGATAGCGCGAGATAAAGGACTTGCCGGCATGGATAAAGTTTCCCGTTTAGAAAATTCTAGTGATATCTTGATTGACAGAGAACAGTCGATTTCTTGTTTGTTCCAGAAATCTCTCGAATTTCTCAATGAGGTATTTAAGATGGCGACGACTTGCCAAGAGTCAGTCGTAAACAGATGTAGCAGGAGTGTTGTAAACAGGTGTAATCAGAACGCATTTGATGTGGTCATCGACCTTGGTAGACTGTGATTGTGCATGTGATGTAATACTGCTACTGTGAGTGTATTTCTACGCAAATAAGGAACACTATGAATTTCTGCAAATTGGACTTTTAATTCTACGAACCCACAAAGTCACAGTATGTTGACTAGTCTGTGTGTAATTACACTTTAACAATGGAAAAAGAAAGCAACAGCATATTCAGTTCATTCACATATCACCCAAAAAGATTTAATAAATTTAAAAAGATCTTTATGGAACAAAATATCACCTTGGCACCTAGTAATGGACATTCAATTTTAAAATTGCTAAATTCAAAAACAAAAGATGAAATCCCATAAATTAACAGATCCGGAATATACCAGATAAGTTGTAAGAATTATGAAAAATGCTGCATAGGTTAAACTAAAAGAAATCTAAAAACCAGAGTCAAAGAGCACTTTAGAAACATCAGATTGAAACAAGAAGATAAGTCAGCAGTAGCATTTCATTTTTGGAATGAAAATCATGACATTGATCCAAATCCAAAATTATTAAAAGGAGTGATAAACCAAAATAAATTGACAACATGGGAGAACATATTCAAATAAGGATCGTGTAATAAACTTTGAAATCCCACCAGTAGATAATTTGACAAAGAAGTTCATAGTTCCACCACCAGAGAGAGAGCAGACAACAACAGATGCCAGTTGGAAAGAGATTGAAAATGGAGGCGAATGACTTTGAAAATAGTCTCTCATTAATATAAAAAAGTAAGTGACGAGTATCAATAAACCAACTACAAATAGTTTTTACGATTAATTTTGACGTCACTGTTACTAAATTCCTCCAAACACATATAACTTTTAAGTTATTCTGATAAGTTTTATTAACAATGCAGTATTTCTTATTGAATTTTAAGGTGGTACTTAGAAGTTTTACCTTGGTTTTCAAAGACAAAGTAAATGTTTAGGAAAGATCTAATAAAAATATTTGTACCAGGGGCATTTTATATCATATAAAAAATGAGTAATTATAAATAGAAAAAAATTAATATATTCAAAACAGTTTGGCAATACTCATTAAAACTTTACATGTTTGATATTCTGCATCAGCACTTGAAGATGCTTTCTTCCATGAAGACACAAAATGAAGACAAAAAGAAGAAGCATATGCTAGAATAGACAGTGCTAGAAGGAACCCTTTAAATATGTTACACAGTCTTATAACAAATTGCTACTGTACATGCTGAAGCTATTTTTTTTAATTTTTTTTTTTAATTTTTTATTTTTTTGTAGCCCTGCACCAAATTGCACTTGCCTTAATTTTTTTTTTTTTTTTTTTTTTACTCATTTTATTTTTGTTTTAACTCTGCTAAAATAAATAATGTTAATTCTTTGTATCAGTATAACAGGAATGATATGCTTGAACAGTCAAGTTTTTGCCTAGCTCTCAGATATTACTTGCTAACGTTAAGCATTAGTAGGAACTGCATATTCAGAGCTTCTCAACATGAAACCAGCCATACATTAAAATTATCTGCCCAAAGGAAACCCTAGACTTCATCCCACTATTACTTATTCTAACACTGCTTCATGAATTGACCATTCAGGTGTTACAACAGAAATGTGTTAGACGAGACATTCCTACCACCAACTCATGTTACAAAACAGAAAGTCCTAATCTTATGTCAAATTCAAAACCAGATACAGAATTCAATGTTAAGTGTAAATATAAACACTTATGGAGCATGTAATGCAATTAACTGATGCATCAATTAATAACTGCTTTTTGCCTTGTGTATACCCATGAAAATGTGTTCCATTTCAGCCATGAATAGAATAGAATTTCTGTTGTCACATAACGATTACATTGCCACCATAAGCTGGTAATCTGGTGACTCGTCAAGTTATATGTAAAACAATAATTAACATAAAAGAGAAAACTAATTCTAATGTGTAGATTGTATACAATGTATTGTTTATGCAATATAAATTGTCAGTAATTATAATATTGTGTCATCCATGAATTCTTGTATGGAGTAATATGTCTTATCCAATAACATTTCTTTTATATTTTTATTGAACAATTTTGAAGTCTTTATTTCCTTGAATTTATTTATATACTCTTATACCCATATAATAGGGTGTTTTTTCGTATAGTGTTGGTCTATGCATAAGGTATTTTACACTGGATTCTTTACAAGTGCTGTAATGATGACGATTTTGTTTTTGTATAAATTTGTCATAATTTGTATATACATAAATAAGTAACTCTAAAATATATACAGAAGGCATTGTTAAAATATTTAATTTTTTAAATACTGTTTCCCATCCAGATGCGTTTCCCCACAATATTATACCATAGGCCAAGATGGAATGAATATCGCTATAATAAACAATTTTTTTGGTTTCTATATTCATTTTATGTGTCAGGCATAACATATTATAGCAGGCCGAATTCAGTTTCTTGGTTATATGTTCAATATGGATATTCCATTTTAAATACTGATCAATGTGTATTCCTAATATTTTACTATAACCTTTTGTAGTATTATTCTCTAAGCTATCCTGTTTCAAATTAGCATTCGTAGCAGTTTTAAATTGTATAACACTACTTTTTGTTTTATTTAAGCTCATACCATTATCAGTGAACCATTTATCTAAGTTATTTAATGTGTTACTTATATCAGTTTGCAAACTATGACAACTTATATTTTGTAAAATAACTGACGTGTCCTCTGCATACAATATTGGATTCCCACTTATACCATGAGGTAAATCATTGGTGTACAGTATATAAAGCACAGGAGCCAGCACAGAGCCTTGTGGTATACACTGGTGTTTGTTCTCCATTTTGATTTAAAAATTCCAGAGCTACATTTAGTAATTACACTTTGTTTGCGAAAGAAACAGAAAATGTTGGAAAATGTCCATGTAATTTTGTTCCGAATGGGTATCTTCTAATTTGCAGAGAAAATTACTTTATATTTTATTTTTTTACTTTATAACATGCCTGACCTTCAGATAAACTACGAATTGAAGTTTTATATATTTTCTCATAGTGTAATTAAAGCAGTCAGCATTACAACATCCAAGATGTAAATTTTACATATTATTAATACCCGATACATTTCCTGTCTTTCCTATGCTGTCGGAGCCCCAACCTCTTGGGCATCAGAAATCAGCGCGGTGACGTCACATGCTAACGTGCCTTTCGTTCGGGGCAGTTAGAGCTGACGTCACACCACCACTACCTGTCCTCCCCTGACACAAACTATGTAATTATCAGAAATTACTATTACATGAAGCAGAGCTATAATATGAAACCTTAACATGTTCAAATGACCAAAGAACCAATTATGACTATATAACGACTGGTGAAAATTATTAAAAATCATGAAAAATTTAAATTTTATTTGTTATTTATTTTATTATCATTATTCTCATCTTTTATGTTTTACATTAATTTTCCTGTTTTTTTTTTTTTTCAGTTTAATGCCTACATGCCTGATGGATTGAAGGCAAAAAGTGTACACTCTACACAAGCTGTTGGAAGTCTTTAACACTTTCTCTCATTTAAAATCTTAAATTACAAATTTAAATTTAAATTACAAAATGCTCCTTTCAGAAGGTTTACTGTTCAAATCTAACCAAATTGCAGGAAATACTTAGAAATGTATACTAAAAACAGTTATGTTACAGTTTTGCATATAACACCAATTATTTGGCAACATTCGGCATTTCATTTCACATAGTCTGCCAAAAATTCAAAGTTTATCAGAATGTAAAACTAATTTCATTCTATTAAATGCAATTTCTAATATTTTGATCTAACTGTAAAGACAGTCTACCTGAACAGAAAATTACCAAGTCTAATCTTAATATTCCAAAAATCTCTTGCATGGAGCACTAGTGGACATACTAAAATATAATTTCCTTGAAAAAAAAAAAAAAAAAAAAAAAAAAATGTGTAACTTCAAACTTGGTGTGTGCCTTCAAATGAAACAGTTATGCAATAAAAAACTGAAAAATAATGCTCACTTTCTTCTCAGGCAACAAGCAAGTGAGAAGACGATTAGATATTGACATTTCGGGAGTGTGCATCTCTCCCATCATCAGGATATTTATTAAATGTTATAACCACAAATGAAATACTGGATATAACACAAATATAAACAAAGACAAAACACTATCAAAATTCACATTACTGAACAAAAGACTATTTTCAGTAAATTAAATGCCAGGTCAGGAGATGGCGTGAGTATAGAAAATTGTATCAAAGAAACGTAACTACCTAACTTGATTATCAAGCTGTATTGATCTGTGCTTCTTAAATCGACAGATTTCCATTTTTAAGGCCGGCTTCCAAGAGGAGCTGAACTGAAATCCATAATCACGATTAAGCGTGCTCCTTTCAGAGGAAATGGCCAAAGCCTCCTTAATTCTCTGCTCCCAGTAACTTGCATATTGCAAAGATGGCCGTCTCCCGAAAATTGGCTCTATGGTCAATATCAAAACAATGCTCTAACAGCCCAGACTTCTCAGGTTGCATTAAACGAATGCTCTGTTCATGTTTGATTATTCTGGTAGTGATGGTCCTTCCAGTTTGTCCTATATACGGTGTCCCACATACACAGGGAATGCGGTACTCTCCCGGAACTTGGAAGTCCAGTTTGTCTTTCACTGGTCTCAACAGATGTTTAATCTTCGGAGGTGGCTTGTGGATGGTCCTAATTTTGTATTTGGCAAGAATTCTCCTAATTCTGCCAGATAGATTGCCGGTAAACGGGATGCAGGCTGTAGCGGTAGGCTTATCTAACGCTTCCTGTGTTACAGGTTTCCCTTTCCCAGCTTTGGTGATCGAGGCTTCAACGTCATATTCAGTTTTGACAGAAAGTGAGTCTCAGGTGCTGTAATTCTTGTTTTAAGTGACTGGGATCAGAGATAGACAAAGCTCTGTGGGCTAGTGTATTGAGAACTCCCAGTCGTTGAGACTTATGATGAAAACTATGAGCATTCAGATAGAGATCGATGTGTGTAGGATTGCGATATACAGCATGCCGTAGTGTACTGTTCCTGTTTTTGGAAACAAGAATGTCCAGGAATGGAAGAGTTCCATACTTCCGAAACGTTGATACCTAATCGTCTTTTCACCTGGTTTGTTGCCTGAGAAAAAAGTGAGCATATTTGTCACCAGGAAAGGTTCAGGTCTTATTTTTTTGAAAAATAATGTTATAATGTTGAACTTTCACCAGCATATTGCATTTAAGAAATAAAATAATGGTAGCTTATCTAATAACTTTAATTTCCTGACTTTCTGCTGGCAGATGATTCTGGCAAAGTGCTATGTATTTCTCTGGCAAATATCAGTCAAAAAGCTCTGAATTATGCAACATTACACGTTCAACAGCTTAAAAACATGGAGGCTACAAACCTCAACACACTGAAAATGCTTTCGCTAAAGCAGTGTCGACATCTACTTTTAAAAATAAAAAAAATAATTGCCATTTGTCTTTGTTAAAACTCCCTCCTTCCCCCCCGCTTTTTTCCCTTTCTTTTGTGCTTAAATGCTGTCTGTACGAAACCAATGATTTTTTTTTGTTTTCTTCATTTTCTTCTTCTGAGGTAATAATGCAAAAGGAGTGACACCCAACACCATCTAGAGTACATTCACACAATTAATATCTCCATATCATGTTTTTGAACCAAAGATATTCACTCTCAGAAAAGCAGCTCTCTCTCTCTCTCTCTCTCTCTCCCTCTCTCTCGCTCTCTCTATGTATATATATTATGTATATATATATTTACAAAAAATATATATATATAATCAAGTCTATATAACATGTATTGGCATGGCAAATTGTTAAGTACCAAATATATGGCCACTACAACAGTGACCTTGTTTTTATGTGCTTGTTTTAACAGCAACATTTATTTGATTTCAGATGCAGTTTCTGAAATGTCAAAACCTAATGGCTTCTAAAATATGCCATTCAGTTTTTCTTTTCTAAATAATTAAGTAACACAGCACTTTTTTTAATAATATAATATGCAGTATATAAAAAATGATGTTAAATGCACCAAAACATTTTTCACACATGAAGCATTAGCAACCGAACAGGCATCTGTTGCTTTGGTATTCAAAAGCTGAACTAAACCATTGTCCTGTTGGTTCCTTATCTGCTGAGGTATCATATTATCTTCAATACTTTTCACAATTTAATTTGACTTACAAGAAATACTATTCTAAGGAAAACACAACAAACAACATAATTAGATAATTAATTTATCGAAATTTAACTGTATTGGAACACCACAGTGAAGCGAAATAATTATTAAAGTATAGATGAGTCGTATTTATTACACATCGGCTTCACTGACGTACCTATATTGAGCACATGTTTTGCAAACCATCGTTCGCATCATCGGCTCTAATGCAACTAAAGCTTGATCCAGTGGTGTGGGTAGTTCTGGAGTTGCTGCTGCCATCTGTTGATTTTGTGATGAATTAAAATGTGGGGTTGTCTTCTGGTGGGATTTCAAAGTTCATTAGTTGGTTTTTCTCTGTATATTCTCTCCCATATGACGAGTTCACTATGTTTTTGTACGTATTTTAGTAATTTGGTGCTATCTTCAATTTCATGATTTTCAGACCAGAAATGAGCTGCTATTGCAGACTTATCAATATTTTTGTATCTTAAACGCCTAAAATGTTCTTTCTTTCTAGTGCCTATGTTTCTTTTTGTCCTCCCTATGTAAATTTTTTCACAGTCTGTACACTTAATCTTGTAAATGCCTGACTTTACTTACTGGTTTTATCTTATCAGTATTATTACTGTTAAGTAAGTTTTTAATCTCAGAAACTATCTGTAGTTGGTTTATTAATACTCATCACATCTGGACATGTTCAATGTTCACTGGACATGTTCAATGTTCACAGCCTTTTCTGGCTACAAGTGAACCTACTGAACGCAAATCAATCTAATCTAATCACTTACTTGTTTATATTTATGAGAGACTAGTTTCAAAGATATTCGCCTCCATTTTCAATCTCTTTCTAACTGCGAGTATTAATAAACCAACCACAAATAGTTTCTGAGATTAATTTTGACGTCACTGTTACTAAATTCCTCCAAACACATATAAGTTTTTAATGTTGTAATTGTTTTTTGGTGCCAATGTTATATTGCATTTCTTGAATATTTTTTGGAACTTTTTAGTGGCCAAGGGGTGGTAAGTAAATTTAGCAAATCTAATTTCTTGTTTTATTGGTAAAAGAGCTGTGATCTGTTTTAATCTTTTTTGAAGTTTGAATGATTTTAGTTTTTTATCTACAAGGCTTTTTCCATATCTATTTTTAATTGCAGTTTTTAAGATTTTATGGTATTCTTTTTGATTTTCTTGCTGGCTGAAGGGTAGGTTTACTAATCTGTGTGTGAGACTGTTGATGGTGGCATGTTTGTGTGGAATTGGGTTGAAACTATTTGCTTTGATGTAATTATCTGTGTGTGTTGCTTTTCTATGAACACCAAATTCTAGTCTTTCATTGTTTTTTGTGATTTTAAGGTCCAAAAAAGGTAGAGTACAGTCCTCTTCAGTTTCTACTGTGAATTGTATGCTGGGTTCTTGAAGGTTGAGTAGTTTCAAAGCGTCATCTATTTGTTTGTAGTGTACTATTGCTAAGATGTCATCTACGTATCTGTACCATGTTTTAAAAATATCAGGGAAGGCTTTAGTTATATGTGTTTCGAAAAAGCTCATGTATAAATTGGCCAAAAATGGTGATAGCGGGCTTCCCATAGCCAGTCCTGAAATTTGTTTATAATACTTTGCATCGAAAACAAAAGTGAAGCTGATGTGTAATAAATACAACTCATCTATAATTTAATAATTATTTCGCTTCACTGTGGTGTTCCAATACAGTTAAATTTTGATATAGTGTTAAGGTGTTTAATAAATGTTAAAATTTGGGAAATGGCTTCTGCAAACTAACCTGCTGATGTACTTGAATATTTTTAATGCTGTTCCTACCCAAATAGCCATGCATCGCAATGAATTTGGAAACTTGCAAAAGTAGGACATTTCTTTCTCAAATGCTTCTCAAATTAGTTACTCGGAGAACTTATGGCAAATTTCATTTAATGGTAAGTGTTGATAATTCTGAAGAAACCATTTGTGGGTTTATTAAAGACCCAAACATGTCTGCATAATCACTTTTATCATTAACTTTAATGTAGCATTCACCACCATTCTAAATGCTCTTCAACCTTGCATTTTGGTGCTGTTACAGCTGCTCAGTGGGCAACATTTCTCACAACTTTGCATCCCTTTCCCTTAAGTTATTTTGCACTTGATATTTCTTCTATACTTAGGAAAGCCTCCTTGAACAGGAAAACTTAGCTCTTCTACATCTAGAAATTTCAATTGATGTCATGATTCTAATCTCAAAAATCACATGAAAACATAACTAGTCTAATTATGAAATAAAGAGCACTGCAGTGCATTCATAAGTCATGTACTTTGGTCAACTCCTTCTTGTTTGACATTCACAACATACTAGCTAACAATTCGCAACAGCTTTCGCATGTGAGCAAACAAGATATAATATTAGTAGATAATGATTATCTGGGCTTGTAGGTCGTGGTCTAGTGGAAAATCGTCTTCCAGACGTTTCGTTCGAAACTGTGTCGAACATCCTCAGTGGTGTGGCCGTAACACTCTCGTTGTACTCTCGGCTGCGACTGATACGGAGCCTCTTGATTTCACGGGTTTTTTATATGCCTTCTGAGTGGGCGGAGCCATCTTCCGGCTGGTGCACTTTTATCAAAAGTGGTTGGTGCCAATGAGTTGATAAAAGCAGCCCCCTCCATAGTCCAGCCCAAGCAGCAGCTGAACCTATCATGAACGAGCGCACCAACCAGAAGATGGCTCCGCCCACTCAGAAGGCATATAAATATCCTGTGAAGTCGAGAGGCTCTATATCAGTCGCAGCCAAGAGTACAACGAGTGTTACGGCCACGCCACTGAGGATGTTCGACACAGTTTCGAACGAAACGTCTGGAAGAAGATTTTCTACTAGACCATGGCCTACAAGGCCGGATAATCATTATCTACCAAATGACTCCGGCCGTGAAAGCCTACGCACTAAAAAGATATAATATTAGTTGGTGAAACAGGCACCAAACTGTTTACGCTTCCACAGAAAAAATTACATCTTCAATTTATTAATTTGAAAAAAATATATCAAATTCGTATACATTTAACAATTTTCAAAATTAGTGTAAAACTGCTCAAAATAATTTCACATATCTAACTTGAGTTACTCAGTGTCCGTTAATTGTGAAAATATGGCTGTCTAAACTTTTGCCAATTTCAAAAAAATACTTATTTTATGTCACTACAGAAACTCACATTAGTTTATCAACCCAGTTCCCTTAGTTTGAAATACTGTTCTTTCAGAGATTTTTTTATTTTTCATTCTGTTAACACAATCTTTTGCCTTTGCGTTTTGAGATGGGGCATTGTTTCATAATCTAGCAGTCGCTAGTAATGGTACAATACATAGAAATAAGCGCTTTGATTTTAGAAAGAATTCAAGTAGAAATAACTTCTATTATACTGGTCGCCAATCTAGAAAGTGATTGACATTTCGTATGGAAAGAGAGGTGACGCCGCTTACTGCTGCCATGCGAAAGTGATTCAGTTGCAACTTTAATGGGTATTTATTATTATTATTGCTAGAACATGCAAAAACACATCAATGTAAAGACCATCGTAACAAAAGAGGCATATCTGTGACATTTTAATGCATTTTGATGCATTTGGGGAAATGCCGCTTACATACTTACTTTCTGGGAGTTTCTAATTTAGATCCGATGCCTAACTTTCTTCTCTAAGATACTTTTCTTTCCCAATCTTAAGCACAATGTTCTTACTGATACCTACAGCACATTAAGTCCCATCAAGCTTCTTAGGGAATGGAATAATAGGCTCCCCTTTCAATTTCTCCTCTTAGAAGTATTCTCTCATGGAGCATATTACGCGTATTTCCCGTACCTGTCCTTTAATTGGAATACCTTTAACAAATATAGTATTATTTGGTTCCACAGCACGTTCAGGTTTTCGCTTGTCACTATTTTTAGACATAATTAAACATTCATTAAAACACAACTGCAAATGATCACAACACTCGCAGAGATACACAAACTCACACACACGTAAACCAAGGGAAATTGTCACAAAATGCAAAGGAACTTGTCAGTACAGGATCTCCAACTGTTGTAACCTTATATAAAATAACAGCAACATATATGTGAAGGCATTCTGTTTACGCAGCGTTATCAGAAGAGAAACAAAAACCAAGGTCCTTTCTTGGAAGTGTTGAAAACAGTGTTGTTGTAATAATTTAAATTTAAAGGGAGTCGATTAATGACGCTAAACAACACTTACTTTTAACTATTCCCGGAACATGTTTCAGAGACACTAAAATTAGGCAAATGAGTCAATCTTGTATATACTTTTCTCCACTTGGCTGTAGTCAAATTTATATTGGAAAAACCGAAATAAATTTAGAAACAAGAGCAAAGGAACACTTTAGGAACATAAAATATAAACAATTAGAAAAATCAGCAGTTGCCACACATTTTTGGAAAAGTATTCAATTTTGACATTCCCCAAAAAGATTTGTTCAGCAAGTTCCTCGAACCGCGACCAGAGGAGACCTATGACAAAATATCGCCAGCTGCACCACTGAGAACCAGTCGATGTCCGGTTGACAATGGAGGCAAAGTCTCTGAATCATGTTCCGGGAATATTTAAAAGTAAGTGTTGTTTAGTGTCATTAATCGACTCCCTTTAAATTTAATAAAAACAAAGATATTATATTTACTGCAGCGTTTGCATAACTCGCTTGCCTGCAAGTCATGCTAAGCATGTGTTAGAATATCGGCAACCAAGGTTTAGCGTCTAACATTGTCATGGAAACGTCTCGACTCTAACGGGTCTTCTAATGGTTACTATGACAACCGTTATAACGTATTCATCCCTTCCGATTTATTTACAGCATTTTCCATGTGCTTACTGTCAATCACATTCTAGTTTTTGCCCGCCTCGGTAGTGTAGATGGTAGCATGTCTGCCTCACGTTCAAGAGGTCCCGAGTTCGAATCTCGGTTAGGGTGAGTTACCTGGATAAGGTTTTTCTGGGGTTTTCCCTTATCCTTACAGACAAATGTCGGGTAGCTCTAAGCTCCATGGACCCTGGACACATTTGAGCATCATTTCACCCATTTCATTCACCATCCGATATGACTTAATGTTGGAGGACGTAAAATTACAAAAAATATTCTAGTTTGGTGACCAGTATAATAATGTCATTATTTACATTCATTTGATTAGCAAAATAGCCACGCTTTAGGCCTAAATCAGATTTACTCATGCTAAACATGAATATCTATGCATTTTCTTAAAGCTAATATACTTTTTACCCAAAATATCACCCTTAATTTGAGTGCCCTTTTAGGTTTGTCAAAAGCAAATTTTGTTAAATAAAGGTGGAATTTAATGTCAATGGAACATTTCGAATATGTAAAACTGCATATACAAATGTTTATCTTCCAACAATTTTTTCTGTTAAAAGCTTGGTAGCAATAAGTCCTTTAGAATAAATAATTTTAAACAAATGGGACATAAAAGTCTAAGCACGTGGCTCTGATATGCCACTTTTATACATATATAAAATTTCAGCTGTCAGACAAGTCTTATTTATTGGGTTATAAATAGTACAATTTGGTTCAATGAACTATAATAATAGTAATAATAATTACCAATTATTATATTCTTACATATCTTAACATGGATACGTGATGTTTAATCACTATTATAGTTAACTGAATTATATTTGCTTCACTGTTAATAGATGCAATTTTTTACTTTTAATGCAACTTGGTTTCATCGTCAGATTAAAGGTTTCTTTCTGGACATGGCTCATTCGTAGTAAGATAATATGATACCCAGTATTCGTTTTCTTGTGCAACAGATGCTAATAATCTCCCTTACCAGGAATTCTAGGATATGCATTCTACTAACACACGCAATGATAATACTGCACACCTCTTATCTACATCTGCTTTAACAGTAAAATGTATTTTCTTGTTGTATATACTGGATATTTTTATAAATGAGTCAACATCTAATAATAACTATGTCAGTTATTCTTGAAGTATTTTCAACATTTCCAAATCCATAATTGCATAAACAAAAATTTTTTTAAAAAAAAGGGGAAAAAAAAAGGAAAGAAAATTGGAAATACTGTCAAGAATGTGAATTCTTCTTAAACAACATGGGAACCCATGAAAGTGAATCTAATGTAGTGTATACCATTTCAACTTCTTTTTGATTTTATACATGATTTTATTTACATATTGCCCGAGAAGGGTGTATATCTATTTGATATATATGTACATGAAACTAAAGTTAATAGAACCATATCCGTTAATTGAATTCCTTCAGTACTACTTGTACATTTATCACATATGCACCTCAAAGGTCTTCACCGTGCTTGGTGTGATGAACGGGTTCGTGCTGCTGGCCTGTTGGTGGTTTCTTGAGGCAATGGCAGCCCACTCTGCATCAAATGGATCGTGTGTAGTGACAACTTGTCCGTTGGCATTGTGAGCGCTTGCCCACATCGTTTGTTGCTGCTGCTGTTGCTGCTGTTGTTGTTGTTGTAAACCGTTCATTTGCGATGCTGGCCGCTGCATGAGGAAGGTCTCAGCAGAACCCAGCGAGTGTGCCCTCGAATGTTGAGACAGCGGTGGAGCTCTACGTGGTGACGGTGCAGGAGAGGGTGGTAGGATACCAAGATTGGTGTTGCCAGCCTTTGTGGATGTCACCACTTTTCCTAGCCATTGCTCTGGACGTGGAAGTTCGGTGTTTGCAATAATGGGTGTCACAGGTGCAGGAGTTGCCACAAAACTAAACAACACAATCATTTCACTCAGTGCAAACATTTTATGTTACCTTCTTTTCTGCTTTATCACTAATTACTACAAGCAAAACATAATTCTTGTTACAATCACATGACCTTCTCTATCCATTATCATTAACCAGCTTGGAATTGGTTGACAAATTAAATAAAGTAAATATCAACACTAATGAAATTTTAGTCTCCTTTGATGTCAGTTCATTATTTACGAGCATACCTACAGAAAAGCTACCAGATTTGATTAAGCTATGGCTTTCAGATCAAGGTTTTACTGAAACCCAAATTGAAGAATATAACAAACTCTTTAATTTATGCATCAATCAAAACAGCTTCATGTTCAACCAAAAGTATAACAAACAAACTTCAGGGTTAGCTATGGGCAACCCCATCTCACCGTTATTAGCTGATTTGTATATGAGTTATTTGGAAACACGGATGACAGAAGCGTCTCCACATATTTTTGAAGTATGGTTTCATTATGTGGATGACATATTTGCCATAATACCAAAGAAGTTAGCGCAGGATGCGATAAAATTATTGAACCTACAAGACTAATCTATAAAGTCACCATTGAAACAGAACGAGATGGATGGTTACAGTTTTTGGATTTAAAAATTATAAAAAAATGAGACAAATTAGAATTTGGCATATATAGAAAATCAACACATGTGGATAACTACATTAAAAACAACAACTCCAACCCAAAAGAACACCAATATGCAATATTTCACAGTTTAATCCATAGGTTAGTGAACATTCCATTGACTATGGAAGAATATAACATAAAATATGTTGCAATTGTGAATGGCTTTGATCCAAAACTTATTAAAAAAATGATAAACAAGCATAAAAGATGGAAAACCATCAAGGACGTTAGCACTTTAAAAGCTGACGACCCAAAGAAAACATATTGCAAATTTACGTATCACCCTAAGGCATTTAATAAACTTAAAAACATTTTCCATCAATTTCATGTACAACTAGTATCACATAATAAATATAACATGAGGAACACACTAAATCACCTGCTAAAAAACGCAAGTCAAACCAACAAACTATCCGGAATTTATAGCATAAGATGTGAGGATTGCCACAAAATTTATATCGGAAAAACAAAAAGAAACCTAGAAACAAGGATGAAAGAACACATGCGATGCATTAAATACAAACAGACAGATAAATCAGCCATAGCCCATCACTTGTGGTCAAAAAATCATAATATTTCCAAAGACATAAAACTTTTGGTACCGGCAAAAAAGTATTGGGAACTAACAGTTTGGGAAAATATACACATTGTGAAGAACAAAAAGAGAGCAATGAACTTCGAAATTCCAATAGTAGATGATGTCATTCAACTCATTGAACAGCGCCAGGAGAGGGAGGCGGTCACCTGAAGAACTAGTCAAAAATCAGCTGATGATGGGGACGCGGAGTCCTTGAAACATGTCCTAATTTCAAAAGTAAATGGAGTTTAAGTGTTTTTACAGTTCGAGAATTGGTTTAAAAAAGTGTTTTGATCAATATTTCAGTGTTATCAAACTGAATGATGTGCTCCCCTTTTTCATGAATTGCGTGCTCTGCTATTGCCAGCTTCTCTGTCTGGCCCAAGCGGCAATTTCTTTTATGTTCATTGATACGCTTGGGCCAGACAGAGAAGCTGGCAATAGCAGAGCATGCAATTCATGAAAAAGGGGAACACATCATTCAGTTTGATAACACGGAAATATTGGCTTCAACTTCACACTATCATTCTCATCTATACCGTGAAGCCATTGAAATATACAAACATGAAAATAACATGAATCATAAAGAAGGCCTAAAACTAAACAAGATATGGACAACAGCATTAACAAAAGCTAAAACCAAGGATTCTACCCGCTCCAATCAGACATCAGCAGGATGAAGCACCGCCTACTCTCAGATCCAGCCCACCACCAACCTGATCCAATCACAGGCAGCTCTCTGGCCAGCCTCCAGTATATATACTATGACCCAAAGAGCAAACAGCACAGTTGCTGTTGAGACTTCCACCAGGACACTCCGATCGCACTGGCACTGAAGATGTCTGCTGCAGCAGCAGATGAAACATCTGGGAAGATGAAGGAGCCCAGTAGACCACGGCCCACAAGCCCGGTTAACACTTTATATTATACTGACACCGGTCGTGAAAGCTTACGAATTTTAGTGACTGAAAGTTTTGTGTTAAAAAAGTTAAAATAAGGAAAAACGTTATAAAAAAAAAAACAACTGTATGTCAGTCTTACAAATCTTAGTAGATATTGTCGTGACTGGCGGCAATGCACACAAAGAGTGCAGGGTGGAGATAAAGAGCCTGTAGAAACACATAAAGATAGCGCAGAGATAAAAGACTTGCTGACACAGATAAAGTCAGACTTCGGGAACGTTCGTGTTTTGTCTGCTGCCATCTTAAAGAACATTCGATCATCTTCTAGAAATATTAATGGATGTATAAAAGGAAGCAGCAGAGAGTTGTAAAGACAGTTGTAAACAGAGTGTAATCAGAACTGAGAACCGCCCGCGTACAGCTGTGTCTGAACTCTCTTTTTGTGAGCATTGTATTTGTGTATGTTATGTAATTCTGCTACTGTAAGAGTTGACCAAAGGGTATTTCAATGGAAATAAAGAACATTTTGAATTTCTGCAACTTGGACTTTTAATTCTACAAACCCACAAAGTAACAATATTGATATAATACGTTACTAAATAATTACTTAAAAATATTGTGGATATAATTCAATACATATACAAAGCATGTGCACTTGATGCAAACACAACTTCTGAATCTAAAATTTTTAAAAGTTTCATAAATAATGAAATGTACAGAGTATTTAAGTACTTTATATAACCCTTACACCTAATTTTTGAACAGATAATATCTCGATTAATCTATTGATTAATCGATAGATTAATTGATTAAAGTAACATGGTTAATCAATTAAAAATTTTAATTGATCTACAGCACTAAATAAAACCATTTCTATCTCAATTAACATGAAGTGGATAGAAGAAATGTATATAAATGAGTAGAGAAAGTCATGAGAAGACACAAATAACTGATTGCACCAACCTTGATGCCTGCACAGGGGGTGGTGTCGGTGTGGACCGAGGAGGCAAGACAGGTGACCAAGTTATCCTGTTGTTCAGTGCAGGAACAGGAGATGGGTTAATGATGGTTGTATTGGTTGTTGAAACTGCAACTGTGGTGGTCCAGTGTTGCTGCGTACTCACACTAATAATGCTGTTGTTGTTATTGTTGTTCTGAAGTTTGTTACTATCCATCAGCGGAGTTACAGACGACATGCTGTTCACTGTCGAGGTGACTGTGAATGAAATAAGAAGAAACAATAGTTTGCTTTATCTGAAGGTACATAGTTTTATTCATTTATTGAATCCCCGAAACTTAAAACACAATTTTTTTAGTTAATTGATGGAAATTAATAATTTCCTCATACTAGCTGTGTGTAGGCTAAGGTTTTTTATAGATTGAGTCAACATGAAAAATTCAATGCTATGGTCGGGATATGAACCACGGATCTCCTGGTTTCCGTCCAGTCGCTCTAACCCCATTGAGCTATCATGGCCAACGTGCCGTCCTGGCATTAAATTCTCCATTTGACTCGTATATTTCCCCGGTAGACCACTAGAGGCTCTCGCATTCGAGATACACTGTTTGTGGCGACTTACTATCGTAAGTACTTGAGTCCCAGGCTTCATCATTTAACTCTTATTATTTTAGTTAATTGATGGAAATTAATCATTTCTTCACACTAGCCGTATATAGGCTAAGGTTTTTGATAGATTGAGTCAACATGAAAAACTCAATGCCATGGCCGGGATTTGAACCATGGATCTCCTGGTTTCCATCCAGTCACTTTAACACATTGAGCTACCATGGCCAACAAGTCAAATGGAGAATTTAATGTTGGGACCGCACGATGGCCATGGTAGCTCAATGTGTTAGAGCGACTGGACGGAAACCAGGAGATCCATGGTTCAAATCCCGGCCATGGCATTCAGTTTTTCATGTTGACTCAATCTATCAAAAACTTAAAACACAATTTTGCCAGAAGGGATGTTAGGGTTATAACAAAAAGTACAGTAAATTTACAAAGTTGAACTATCACATATGTTTATCAATGTGTGCTATAAATTGTATCAAGTAATTTAATAAAAATAATTCTTGAATATTATTTTGCATACGGATGTGCTATCTTTCAAGAAAGTAAATGTACACTTTCCACGAGTCAGTATCATTCAGGCGTTCCGTTACTAGAGAACTGAAAACTAAATTGACCATATATCGAGCTTTAGTCGCATAAGAGCCATAGATGCAAACGATGATTTGCGAAACATGTCCTCAAAATAGGTACGAAAGTGAAGCAGATGTGTAATAAATACGACTCATCTAAAAATTAATAAATTGACCATGTTTGTGCATACAGTGTCATGGTCGCCATTTTAACTTGTTAGTCACTTCCAAGATTTTTATGGTTATATTAACACAATATTCCAAAAAAATTGACTAAATATCACAAAGCAAGTAGCAACTCTCTTAAATCAAAGCTATTAACTACGTGGCGTAGCAAAGTATGCAAGAAAACAGAAAAATCCTTGGAATTATAACTTAAGCAGCATCAAAAGTCTGATCCATTAACTGCTCTCAGAGCTCAGCAGCAAAATGCAGGCTGTGACAAGTGGCACGAGAGTTCACGGTTCAAATCCTAACATGTAGGCATACTTTTTATCTCCAAAGTTTTTACTTTGTTAGATTCTTTAAAGAACTAATTTACAACTGAGCTCTTGTGGCTACGCTCTCTCTACATTGCATTGCAGAATATCAAAGAAAATAGAAAACACGTGTAATGATGATTTTAATGGAAGCAACACCTACACTTGTATATAAGCGACGCCGTAATGATGGTTCTTGTAGCTCATTAGTAAAATGCAAACGTATCAATGGACTGACAGTTCGCAGTTTGAACCCTAGTCTGGAGTCAAAATTATTTTCCTACAAGTTTTAGTTTGTTTATGTAGTAACAACCAATTTACAAATTTTATCTTATGGCTACTACATGACATTAGAAGATATGTAAGAGCAGGAAAAACATGTGGAACGATGATTTGGAGAAACTTTTTTTTGTGCGATGCGAGAATATTTTCTAAGTCCAACGGTGCACATATACGCATGCGCAAGCAGACAACCTGCAGTCCTCGTGTTGCAGCCAACACGAGAAAGATGTGTAACACTTGTAGCCAACCTCTGCAAAAATGCCCTAGACATCTGTCCTACACCGGTGCAAAAAGACATGTGGATGTGATTAGAAAGGATCAGTTTTGGAAAATACTGACTCTTACAAAAGTAGGCTTGTTGTCCAGCAAAAATGCCAGTTGTACTGTTAGAAGTGAAGGCTGTTCTGTGCATTCTTCCAATATTTAAAATTTTTTCAGTATGTTGTTGAAAATCGGAAAATGGCTCGATAAATCACTAAAATGTATGAGCTTGCGGACTGGTTCAGTTACTGTCGCGAATTGTGCCCGATTTTACCAACAGATTTTAAAATCAACGTTAACAAATGTAACGTTTTATTGCTTTGCAAAAGTAGGCCTGCTGTCCAGCAAAAATGCCAGTTGTACTGTTAGAAGTGAAGGCTGTTCTGTGCATACTTCCAATATTTAAGATTTGTTCAGTACGTTGTTGAAAATCGGAAAATGGCTCGACAAATCACTAAAATGTATGAGCTTGCGGACTGGTTCAGTTACTGCCGCGAATTGTGCCCGATTTTACCCACAGATGTTAAAATCTACGTTAACAAATGTAAAGTAAAAATTGTCAGCGCTAACACTAATGTTAAATTTATTTAGGTACTACTTTGTGTTAGTTTGCTAGTGTAATTTAGGGACAAGTAAGACTGTTGGTAGCATTGCATTCAGTGAAGAAACAAGGATTTTTTTGGCTGCACTGAATTCTTCAATATGGCTACATATGCAGTAAGGAAATAAACAAACAATTAATAATGTTAAAAGAATGCTCTCCAGCACGAAATTGCACTAAAAAGTAAAGAACTTATATTAAAAATCATGATTGTATATAAAAACATAAAAAAGTGTGAAGGACTTAGAAAAAAATCGCTGTGATGCATATTAGAGAGAAGAGCCGATGATTTTTATAACACCATCTGTGTAGTATACGCTCTTGTGTCTGGTGTTGTAGCTCAGTGGTGAAATGCACGCTGTATGAAGGGTGGGGGGGGGGGGGGGGCAGAGCAATCATCTAACATACGATTAGTCTTTTTTTATTCCGTTTCTACTTTGTAATACACTGTAACGAATCAAATTACAGTTGTGCTCCTGTGGCTAAGTCATAACATTTCAAAGAGAATGTCAGTAGGTTAAATAATAATTTTAATGGACCCAATCACTAAATTTTATATACAATCCATCTGATCATAAAAATCAACTTAAATTTAAATTAACAAGAAAATAAAGAGTTCCAAACTAGCCGCTTCGCCGATGGCCATTTAAACCCTTCAGGGGCCGGCAACGGATACCCAATAAACAGAACAGGACATTTAAATTGTTAAATGCTGTAAAAATGCATCATAAATACAATTCCGTATCTTCCGTATTTATTAAGTTATTTAAACGAAACAAAAACTGGTTTAGAACTCATTAAAGGCAGTATAAATCTACAGTAACAATAAAGTAGAGACTACATTAATAAATTGTTGAAATTTCACTACTTTGTTTCACTGTAGCAAAAGCCATTCTTTGTGCCGAACGCGCCTAATATGTGAATCATTTTGTTTTGTGTGTATACGAGCCATAGTATGTATGTATAGCTACGTAAGCGACTTCTCAGGTTCAAGTTTAGTTTATTTATGCTATGCCAAGCGATAATATGACGAGAATATGTTGCGTCACACACTCACACACTGGAATGAAAACTCTGTCAGCATCTGTTATTACAGTGTTTCTCAACCAAGGTTTCTAGTAGCCTTATGCAGCAGTTTTCGCTCTGTATTTCAGTTATTTATACTCTCTCTGTGTTCAGAGTGATTTCTTATAGCTATCAAGAGCTAAATGAATAGCACATTTGAAATTGTTAAATTTCAATGTTAACCATGGCTTATCCTGGTAATGTAGCAAATAAATTAGCTTGGGTATGATGTGTACAGGCTTCTGATATTACTGTAGAAAATCTGGAAGATTTGTTGTACGATTATGAAGGAGATCTTTAGGACATACGTAGCAGTGACGTGTACTGGTCTACAGCTGGCATGCTAGCTACTCCATTGTTTGGGGAAATGGCGGGTCAAATATGCGTGATACGGGTCAGCTATTACCAGCTATCCCTCTTTACGGAAAAGAGTTAAATGGTAAAAAAAAAGTATTTTTATACCACTGGATGTAACTATGCACAGTTGTTTAGTAATTTTCAGAGCTGTAAAAGACATTCATCTACCTGTACTTGCGCGTATAAAGAGCTCGTAACCTAATTGAGTGTTATAATACTCAGAGGCCTCTTTATACTAGGGGGTAGCAAAATTCACCACATCATCCCTCATACTTGAGAGAAAACACTTTCCTAAAAGTATACCACTCACACCCAAAAAACTTGTAACCATTTCGAAAATGTGTAGTGTGTTGCGAAAAAGAAGTTCGCAAGGAAACCAATATTATTGGGTGTGAATCTGCAGATGTGCCCTTGGGTGTTTATCCAGGTTTGGAGGTGTACAATTCAAAAAGAAACCTTTAAGGATACGTTTACATTCCTTATAGAACTAATTTAAATTTATTGTAAAACAGCAAGATTAAAATAATTGGCGTTAAATGAGCATTAAATGCATGTATGCGCAGGACGTCTATACACGTCCATATCGGTTTGGGGCATTTTAACTTGGACGTCATATGACGTCCATATCGGTGAAAGGGCTAGAGAAGAACAAAGTTACAGCTGCACTATAATTCTGTATAATCCAATGGAGTATAGAGCATACAACTGAAAGGATATATTCTTGACATTCTTAGTTAGAAAACAGTCCCTCAACTTGTTAGAAATTAAAAAAAGAAGACAATACCCAAGAATAATGGTGCTTAGCTTCTTATATATCGCATTTAGTGATCCTGTTGTCCTAAACTTACTAACCAGACATATCACAGTATCTCTATTTGGAAATGGAATATCAGCAAATGTCTCCTGAAATTGTCTACACATCTGTCTATATGATTTGCTTTTTACATATGTATCATACATAAACATTTATTGTTCAAAGGTGAATTTTGCAGTTAACATTTCAGTGGATTAATAATAAGACAAGAACAGCAAGAATAAAAAGAATACTCTAATGTAAGTTATACATAACACAGATGTCTGACAAACTTTCACTTTTGAGATGCACAATGAACAAATTCTAGTCTTTACAGACTGAACAGAAATCAATAACTGACAGTTAACATACATAGCCTTGAGCAGGTCATTCACTGCTAGTGAGCAAGTGTAGTTGAAGTAACCCAGGCATACAGACCACTGAAATGACAGCTTTTTAGCTAGAAATTAATTGTTCTTTCACACTGGCCATGTGTAGGCTAAATTGTGGAAACGTAGAGTCAGACTGAAAAATTCAATGCCATAGCCGGGATTTGAACCACGGATCTTCTGGTTTCCATCCAGCCGCTCTACCATTGACCTACTATGGCCAACGTGCCAATATGACATTAAATTCTCCAACTGACAGCTTGTTAGCTATCTGAGATCTATAGATCACTCATAACTCACCTGGCGTTGTGTTAGAGGTTGCAGGCGAAGAGAACAATTGTTTGGCTATTTCGTTCACAGAGTTGGAGATTGCACTAGTTGAAGTTGTTGCCTGGAACAATTACAACCTTCGTTAGCAACACTTACAAAAAAATTCTGTGAAATTTAATAAATACCTGGAAAAATGCAAAAATTGCCATATTTATCAATTTGTGTGGACTTTGCTGAACACAATACTGTAATGCACATTCCAATTTTAAATGTGATTTTTCTCAAAATGTCCTTTTCTTTATTTTCTATTACTTAAAATGCACCACATATCACAATTAACTTGCATGTTCAGCAACATTTTTGTAATCATTACTTACATTCACACATCCAATTCTGAAATTCTACAGTAATACAAGGGGCACTACTTTGAGCCTAATAGCTAAAACAAAGTAATTTCTGATTGAAAACTGCTTTACTGTGTTTCAAAATGTTCTCCTTTATGATCAACACACTATTGCATCCGTTTGAACTATTAGCCAAAGCATTTATTCAGTCTTCTTGAGATACCTCCAAAACATGGTTTATGAAGTCATCAATGGCTTCTTCTGCCGACAAAAATCGTCCACACAATTTATTCTTGATTTTCAGGAACAAAAAGAAGTCACTGGGTGCCAAATCAGGACTGTATGGCAGATGACCCATCAATCTGATGTTTTGAGCCTTCAAATACTCTTGTTAGATGAGATGTGTGTGCGATCACATTGTCTTGATGAAGAACAATCCTACAATTTTTGTTGGTTTTCCTTACTTCACCAAAGACGGCGAACAAATGCTATGTACCATTTGGCACTGATGTTTTATGTCTCTCTAAAGACACTGTTGAAACCTGGCCAGTTTTACTAAAAAAGCAGGCGAACCTTTGCTTCAAAGTGCTTCGAGTGCGAACAACATTTGTTGGATTTGCTTCACCTTGAAACACCCATACAGTCGACTGCTGTTTATGTTCCGCCTCATATACATACATCCATGATTTTTTATGTTGGTGGAACTAATGCCTAGAGTTGTCTCAATCTCACATTGCACAGTATCAGTGTTTTCTGGCAGCACAACAACTGATTTTGTATGACCTTTACATACTTCATTATGAGTGAACAGCGGCCGCGATTAAATTTGTTATATCAGAGTTTCACAGTGGCAAAGGATGGAGCTTCATTGCCAAATGCGGAAGTTAGTTGTCTTGATAATTCACGTCGAAAGTCATAATAATACATTTCACAAACATTTTCACGAGTTAATTCCATGTTTTTGTTGAGACACAATTTTCAAGTTAATGTAAACAAAACAAATGATGCTCTATTGACAAAATTTCAGATGGCACCTTCAACATTCAGCGTTGCCAAGGATCAAAATACAAATAGTGCACCTTGTAATTACTCTCTTTTTACTTTTCCTATTGCATATTTAAAATAAGATGGGGAAGTGATAGATGGAGTCAACATGAAAAATCCAATGCCATGGCCAGGATTTGAATCACGATCTCCTGGTTTCCGTCCAGTCGCTCTAACCCATTGAGCTACCAAGGCCAACGTGCCGTCCTGACATTAAATTCTCCAATTCACTCATATATTTCCCCGGTAAACCACTAGGGGCTCTGGTATCCGAGATACACAGTTTGTGGTGACTTACTATCCTAAGTACTTGAGTCCCAGGCTTCATCATTTAACTCTTATTATTTTGACTCATTTAACTCTTAACATTTAACTCTTATTATCTTATCATTTTTAACTCTTCTTATTGAAAGTGAATTCTTTTGTTTGTGGACATGTGGCAGGTGACCTTGACGGTTGCATTTGTGTATGTTACGTAATTCTGCTGCTGCAAAGGGCTGTACAAAATGTATTTCTATGGAAATAAAGAGCAGTTTGAATTTCTGCAAACTAGACTTTTCATTCTACGAACCCACAAAGTCAGAATATGTAGTGGCATATCCACCATACAAAGAAAGAAATTTTGACACATGCCATGTTTCGACTTTTCAATTAATACAAGTTACTTGTCAACCTGCTGTTGTAAAAATATTACAAGAAAAGCAGAATTACAACTAACTAGAAGCATTTTGGTAGCACATTTGGGATGTCTCCGTGTAATACAATAGCCATATGAACACAGCAAAACTAGCAGATGGCAGACACCGTTTATTTTATGTCATCTCACTCTCTTCTTTATCACAAATAGCAACAGTTCTAAAGACATGCCATTAGAATCTAAAAGCATTTCTGTTTGCAAACAAACTGAGATGTTCTTTCTTTCAGACTGTTCATACAAACATGTAAAAGTTACCTGTCTTGGTGTCTCCGTTAAGAAATCGTCATTAGAAGACAGCAGCGACAGTCCTTGCGATAACTGTTGACACATGGCACTCACTGAATCGCCTACCTTATCATTAAGTGGAGATGATTCAGGAATGGGGCTCACTGTAAAAATACAAGATACACATTATTAAACCATGTAACTCTTTACTGACATAATTTTATGGCAGATGCAAAATTTAATGACGGTTGGCAGAAGGTGCTGGTTAACACAACATCCAATGAGATGGATGTTGATGTTTATTTGACAGCTACAGTAATATCCTATAAAGTGTTTTCATTTCGTCTTCTTACTGCACATAGCTTCTCCCCACCCTTTGACAAATGACTACGACACACTTTGCTACTACAGTCCGGCCGTTGTATCTCCGGCTCTGACGTTTTGCAACTGCACGAGGTGGAGGGGGAAGGTTAATAGTACCAACATACAGTAATGAGCAATTGAGAACGCATCCTCAAAATTATCTTTAGAATGAAAATGTAGTACTGTATTAGCTTTAAAACTTGCAATTTTATTATCATGCAAGTTATTTATTACAACAGCACTCTATTTGAATATTCCGTTCACACCTTTGACACACACTAACTGCATCTGTTGGTAGTACTGGGAGTCTACATCCGGTGTTGTGGTCAGGAAGTTAAAACTGTCTGCTAGCGCCAATCAGCATTGTCGCAGCTAGGTGTGGCTTCCGAACCCAACACCCTGTTGCCAGCTTAAATTTGTTTGAGCCACGTGGCTTTAGCTGCTTGTGCTGGTGAACTTTCTTTGCTATATTTTGCGTATGTGAATTCCAATTTTTAGTGTTCATAAGTCCTATTATTATCGCTATTATAATAATATGGCTACTGGTTCATGAAATATGCAAATATGTGAAATATTTAAAATAGGCACTGTTTCTCTGCTTGGAATTCCCACTAAAGAACTGGTAATAGCCTGCTTCCCCTTCTTGAGAAATGTCAGAGCCAGAGAAAGAGTGGCCAAACTGTAGTGGTCAACGTTCAGCAGCTATTAAATTTTGCGACTACCATAGTGTGTATGTTTCTCTTTCCATCAGTAAAAATTGTTTCAGACCTTTTTATCTCATTTGAAATGTATTTCTCGAACACCTCCACACAATGCTTAATTAAGAGCTGAAAAGTTTTATGAACAGGAATTATTTTACTTGCATTACAAAATGCTGTCGATTGTAATTAAAAAAACAAACAATAATGCTGTAACTACTCTACCTAGGGGGGCATACCATGCTGCAGTAATTTCTCCTCATGCTAACAGATGCTGCTACCACTATTACCAATCTAACCAAACTTCTTTTAAGTAATACAATATACATACATGCATTTTTCTATGACTCTGTTAAGCCTCAAAAGCCCTATATTGCCAGGAAACAAACAATTTAATACCATCAACTGATAATTTACCTTTTCAGTCCCCATGCCTGTTTACTGGACAAAATGCTGTCTTTGCTGAGTAATGATAACTAAAGATTATGTAGATATCACTGTTTTGAGGTATTTGGAAGTAAGTTACTTTCTGTATTTTATGCTGTATATTCAGTAGAATTTGTGGACATTAGCTTATATAGATTACATTTAAAAAATTAGAAACAAAACCAATGGGTTTTCCACTACGATGCTATTTAGTATTGTTAATATCTCAGCAGACCAATCACAATTATTTTATATGGGCCCAACCCATCCTTTATCACAAATTGTGTAGCACTGAAGTACGCAGTTTATATTCAACTAAAAGATTATCAAGTAATTACACAAATATAAATATTTTTTACTAAATCTCCGCTTAAGAAATTGATGTTAATATTTCTTTCTTCTTTCTAATGAAGATCGATTTCGAAGGCAAATCGCAATCATCCTCAGTTCAAAACAAACTCCGTTGTCAAGGAAATCTTGGTTACCATGTTTTTTTTTTTTTTTGTTATGTTATGTTTTCAGCATTACCAACAACTGAAGACGAAACAAACCTAAAGACAGAATCAACTGCCAATGTCTCAAAATTCATTATGCAATGTGTGTTTGGAGGAATTTAGTAACAGTGACGTCAAAATTAATATAAAAATTATTTGTGGTTGGTTTATTGACACTCGTCACTTACTTTTTCATATATTTATGAGAGACTAGTTTCAAAGGCCCTGGCCTCCATTTTCAATCTCTTCCCAACTGGCATTTGTTGTTATCTGCTCTCTCTGGTGGTGGAACTATGAACTTTTTTGTCAAATTATCTGCTGGCGGGATTTCAAAGTTCATTACGCGATCCTTATTTTTCCAGATGAATATGTTCTCCCATGTTGTCAATCTATTTTGGTTTATCACTCCTTTTAATAATTTTGGATTTGGATCAATGTCATGGTTTTCATTCCAAAAATGAAATGCTACTGCTGACTTGTCTTCTTGTTTCAATCTGATGTTTCTAAAGTGTTCTTTGACTCTGGTTTTTAAATTTCTTTTTGTTTGACCTATGTAGCATTTTTCACAATTCTTGCAATTTATTTGGTATATTCCAGATTTGTTACCTGAAGGAATTTCATCTTTTGTTTTTGAATTTAGTAATTTTAAAATTGAGTATCTATTAGTAGGTGCCAAGATGATATTTTGTTCCTTGAATATCTTTTTAAATTTATTAAAGGTTTTTGGATGATATGTGAATGAACTGAATATGCTGTTGCTTTCTTTTTCTTTAATAAATGTGGTTGCTTCCTTAATGGTTTTCTTTAGTTTAGATTTTCTAATTTTCTTCAACACCAAACTTTTGTTGTATCCGTTTTCTTCTGCTATGTGTATTATTGCTTTTTGTTCCTTGAAATATTCTTCTTTTTCCATGGGTATGTTGACTAGTCTGTGTGTAAGGCTGTTTATTATTGCATGTTTATGTGTAATTGGGTTGTGGCTATTATTTTTTATATAATTTTCTGAATGTGTTGGCTTCCTGTAAATTCCAAATTTTATTTTTGTATCATTCCTGATGATATTTAGATCCAAGAAAAGTAGTTGTCCATTGATTTCCTTTTCTATTGTGAATTTGATAGTCCTTTCTTGCAGATTGAGTAATTTTAATGCATCATCTAAATGTTTACTTGGTACAATTGCAAAGATGTCGTCAACATATCTATACCAAACCTTGAAGATCAATGGGAAGGACTTTTTAATTTGTGTTTCAAATGCACTCATAAATAAGTTAGCCAAAAAAGGTGAAAGTGGATTGCCCATTGATAATCCTGATTTCTGCTTGTAGTGTTTTCCATTAAAGCTAAAGAAGTTTTGTTCAATGCATATTTTTGTTAGAGAAATATATTCTTCTGCTTCTATTGCTTCCATATCAATTGTAGCTAGCCATTTTTTTAACACAGTCTGCAATTTTTCTGGTGGTATGCTTGGAAATAAAGATGTGACATCAAATGAAACCAGTCTGTCATTTTTGTCCAAATTTATATCTTTGATATAAATATCAATATAAATATCAAAGATATAAATTTGGACAAAAATGACAGACTGGTTTCATTTGATGTCACATCTTTATTTCCAAGCATACCACCAGAAAAATTGCAGACTGTGTTAAAAAAATGGCTAGCTACAATTGATATGGAAGCAATAGAAGCAGAAGAATATATTTCTCTAACAAAAATATGCATTGAACAAAACTTCTTTAGCTTTAATGGAAAACACTACAAGCAGAAATCAGGATTATCAATGGGCAATCCACTTTCACCTTTTTTGGCTAACTTATTTATGAGTGCATTTGAAACACAAATTAAAAAGTCCTTCCCATTGATCTTCAAGGTTTGGTATAGATATGTTGACGACATCTTTGCAATTGTACCAAGTAAACATTTAGATGATGCATTAAAATTACTCAATCTGCAAGAAAGGACTATCAAATTCACAATAGAAAAGGAAATCAATGGACAACTACTTTTCTTGGATCTAAATATCATCAGGAATGATACAAAAATAAAATTTGGAATTTACAGGAAGCCAACACATTCAGAAAATTATATAAAAAATAATAGCCACAACCCAATTACACATAAACATGCAATAATAAACAGCCTTACACACAGACTAGTCAACATACCCATGGAAAAAGAAGAATATTTCAAGGAACAAAAAGCAATAATACACATAGCAGAAGAAAACGGATACAACAAAAGTTTGGTGTTGAAGAAAATTAGAAAATCTAAACTAAAGAAAACCATTAAGGAAGCAACCACATTTATTAAAGAAAAAGAAAGCAACAGCATATTCAGTTCATTCACATTTCATCCAAAAACATTTAATAAATTTAAAAAGATATTCAAGGAACAAAATATCATCTTGGCACCTACTAATAGATACTCAATTTTAAAATTACTAAATTCAAAAACAAAAGATGAAATTCCTTCAGGTAACAAATCTGGAATATACCAAATAAATTGCAAGAATTGTGAAAAATGCTACATAGGTCAAACAAAAAGAAATTTAAAAACCAGAGTCAAAGAACACTTTAGAAACATCAGATTGAAACAAGAAGACAAGTCAGCAGTAGCATTTCATTTTTGGAATGAAAACCATGACATTGATCCAAATCCAAAATTATTAAAAGGAGTGATAAACCAAAATAGATTGACAACATGGGAGAACATATTCATCTGGAAAAATAAGGATCGCGTAATGAACTTTGAAATCCCGCCAGCAGATAATTTGACAAAAAAGTTCATAGTTCCACCACCAGAGAGAGCAAATAACAACAAATGCCACTTGGGAAGAAATTGAAAATGGAGGCCAGGGCCTTTGAAACTAGTCCCTCATAAATATATGAAAAAGTAAGTGACGAGTGTCAATAAACCAACCACAAATAATTTTTATATTCATTATGCAATGTTTATTTTTTAAAATAAATATCTTTTCCCAAACTATTAAATATATGGGACCATCTAATTGTTTTAATAATTTAGCTTCTGGATTTCTTTCACTGTTAAATAACCAAAAATGATCTGCTACGGCCAATTTATCAGTTTGATTATACTTAATGTTACGAAAATGTTCTTTCGTTCTGATATCCAAATTACGTTTCATCTTACCAATGTAAACGTGATCACAATCTAAACAATTAAATTGATAAATACCAGATTTTTTATTATTAGGAATTTTATCTTTTTTAGAAAATTGTAGTAAATTTTTAATAGTATATTTATTTTGAGGAACTAAAGTTATACCAACTTCTTTAAAAAAAATTTGAAAATGTTTATTAACCCAAGGATGGTAAGTAAATATTTTAAAATTATAATCGTCTTTTATTTTTTTAAGAGTAGAAATTTTTAGTATTTTAAAATTTTAGTAGAAATTAACAAAGTAATATTGTGCTCTTTGAAGACTTTGGCCCCACAGAACAAATTTAGTGTACAACACCTTTTGAAATCGAGATACCCACAGACAAAAAATCAGATGTGTACCAGATAAACTGCAAAGGCTGTGACACCTTTTACATTGGAAAAACAAAAAAGGAACTTGAACATTAGGCTTAAAGAGCATTTTAGGAACATCAGTTGAACATTAGGCTTAAAGAGCATTTTAGGAACATCAGGAACAAAGAAATAGATAAATCGGCGTAGCGTACCATTTTTGGAAGGATAATCATGATATAGAATGAGAAATCCACTTATTAAAAAGTGTCCAAGGTCGAGTTGCATTAACCACATGGGGAAAAATCTTCATAAAGAAATATGAAAGAAAATTGTTTAATTTTGACACTACCTTTGAAGAGAACCCAAACTTCAAGTTCATCAAGATACCGACAGAGACGCACCTATCACCTCCAATGAGTTCCCCAAACCAACGTCCATTAGTCGACAACAGCTGATGATGTTAGGAAGATCCTAATGAAACTAGCAATAAGTGGAGCACTAAGTATTAGTTCGACTCAAAATTATATTAAAGTCATTTAAACTGAAACATAGTTACAGCTAAGGCAGTGCTACACAACGCGCTTCTCACCACGGATTGATCCCAAGGGACTACATGTGAGATTTATGGTGGACTATACTACTTCTGGATCACTTTTCTCCGCATTTCCCCCATCATTCATTCCAGCAAATGCTCCAACTTCATCTTTGTTTCAATCCACTTCCTATCATCTCATTGCTCATTCTCATACTAGGCTATTGGTAGATCCCCCATTTCTAGGTCTCTGATTCAAAACCCATCTACTCCTAATCTAGGCGGCGTAAGGAGCGTAAGTTACAGCTAACTGTTAATGATAACCATTAATGCCGTGGAACTACAACAATTATAATTGTTTACAATAAAAAGAAGTATTTCAGAAAGTGGAGTGCCATTGTTATTAACAATAGGCAAATGAGTCACTCTTGTATATACTTTTCTCCACTTACAAGTTTTTTAATGAAGACTAGTTTCTGGGAACTTCTTCCCTATCCTCAGTTCTGTGGTTGACTGATGATGCATCCGGTGTCTGCATCTGGCTTGGTGTCGTGCTGCCATCTAATGTTCTGGTAAGTTTGATGACGTCATCTACGGCAGGAA